>JALIZH010016997.1:0-26432 GCA_030522465.1 Rhipicephalus appendiculatus | reverse complement strand
AATCATCATTTGCAAATGATACCGTTCTTTTAAACATAGCTTTAGCATACAAATGATTGCGCCAATTAGTAGGACTCTGGTTTATAAGGAGCGTTTTCCATGCAGCTTTTCGGCGTCACTAATCTCTTGAACAATCCGAATTCCACCAGGCACACATAGAATGCCCTTTTTGTTGAAGATACAGTGAACTGTGATTTTGTGAAGGTACGTTTTACAACTGAGCAAAGACTCATGGCTTTAATATTCCTTTCCATATCGGTCAAGGAAGACAAAGTTTTCTGTAAATTATTTTTAAATTTAGAGTAGTCTATAAAACTTTGCACCTGGTAATCTAACGTCACTAATGAAACTTTAACCTCAAATGCAAGCGGCCGGTGATCACTACTTGTAGCGGTGTCCAGCACAGTCCAAGACGAGACTGAAACATTTGCGCTAGCAAAAGTTAAATCTAAGACAGACGTCGATTGACATCGAACAAATCTGGCAACTTTGAAATATAAACAGACAAAGTTGTTCGTGTTCGTCCAGTCCCATAATCGTTTTCCCGATGAGTCTGTGCGGAAACCTCACGACACATGATGAGAGTTAAAGTCTCCCACAAACAGTATATTCTTTTTGCAGAAACTCAGAGTAGTATCTAGAACACTTTCATCTCGTATCCCAGCTGGAAAATAGTTATTAACTATTGACAATGGCGCGCAGCCAGGAAAGTTTAATTCCCATACCAAAACTTCGTAATCAGGTGATATTGCTTTGTAAGCTATTTTCGCTCTATGGCAAAATTTGGATGAAATGAAAACAATTAACCCTCCACCACGTGAATTTCTGTCCAGTCGAAAACACTGATAATTTTTTTAAATAAAAGTTTTGATCAGCTGACAACCAAGTTTCTTGTAACAGTATAACGTCAGGAGATTGCTGAGAAATGATGTATAATAAATCTGTAGCTGCAGAGAGGATTGAACGGCAGTTCCACTGAACAACTCTAAGACAGCCTATGGTGATGATAGGCAAGCAGCGGAAACTGCTTGATCTAAAATACTTTCTTTCAAGAAGTCAGACCTAGTACCAGGTTCCTTCACACACTTTTTGGTTTTTGGATTAGAAGAATTATAAAATTTGCTAGTAGGTGATCTAGTGCGTTTGAGAATGCGAGAATCTATGTCTATGTCCCGATTTCCCGTTGAATCTGAATCAGAGATGCATTCTTGCTCGGTCGTTTGTAAATGGGAAGGCCCCGCTCCATTATTGATGGGAGCATCTGTCTGATGCTCAGCTGGCTTATTGGTAGGAGCGCTAGAAGTTTGTAACCGCCTTGTTATTGTCTCGGAAACACCAGGCGACTGAGAAGCCATAATGTGATTCAGCGATTCGGACAGATTTAGTAGAAATTTTTCTAATGCTTTTTCTACCGCCTTCTCTACCACAGCTGTAATGGTCTGAGAAAATGATGCGTCCATACCGATAGGCTGACGAGCTGTTACACCGGCATATCCGTGAGTCCTGCTTTGTACTTCTGCCAGAGCTTCCTTACGAGAGCAACGTCTCCTTTCAATGATTTCAATCACCTGAAGTTCTTTCGATCTCGCAGGGCAGCTATGATCATCAGCAGAGTGATTTGCTTTGCATAAACAACATGACTTATTGTCTGACTGACAATCCGCAGTGCTATGGTTGGCCCCACATATGCAACATCGAGTGTCCGAACGACAACCATTGGCACTGTGTCCATAACGCCAGCATTTAGTGCACTGTAGAGGACAGGGAGCTAGAGCTTCGACCCTATAGATAAGCGGCCATGCCTTGATCTCCGAAGGGCGAGTAGTCCCAGCAAATGTTGCAATGACTGTTTCAGTAGGGACTTTCTGGTTATTTACTATGCGGGTACAGCGGTACACAGCAATTACTCCTGCAGGGGAAAATGTCCAATACTTCAGCTGGACTTAGACTTATGTCTACTCCGCGCACTAAACATTTGCAGCAAGCTAAATGAGGTGGGATGAAACAGCTCACCGGATGTGAGGCAAAAGTAGTACACTTCAGTAGATCTTGAATACAAGCCTGGTCTGGTGAGCAGCACAGGATACCCCCCGCGTCCGAACTGACGAACATCGGTTATTAGTAGGGAATGAGGAGTGATCGCACGAAGTTCTGATTGAATTGCCTTGGGGTTCTTCATGCGGATGAATCCACCATTGGTCGGCACCAAAGCGACAGTGACGGTACGGTTTCCATCGCGGAGAAACAATTCCAAGGGTAGATCTTGAGGGGAAATAAAGGCCGACCAGAGGGAAGGCATCTGGCCCGGAGAAGAGACAGACATGAAAGAAAGCGAAGTTACACTTAACAATGCACTCAAAGCAATAACAAAACGAGAGATAAATGCAATAAAAGTAACCGCCGGCTACTTGACCGCAACCCTGAGAAGCGTCAGCACCAGGACTGGCAGGACAGAGCTGTCAGTAGAACCGAGGCCCTGTTCACGCGTACCTCGGCCCGTACGCGTTCCTGGGCCAGCTGTTCTAATCTGGTCCTCGTCTTCATCTGCTTCCAGCTCGCTGCCCACGCGCCCAAATCCCAGTGTCGCTCTTCGTCATCACAATATATTTATATATATATATATATATATATATATATATATATATATATATATATATATATAAATGAAGGAAGGAATTGTAAACTTAACGGCTCGTTTGCTTTTTTAAACATAGTATTAATGAGAACTAACAGACAAAGATGCCAAGGAAAGTCTAGGTGAAGCTATTAGAAGTAATTGTAATGTAAATGTGAAGAAATGAAAGTGGACGAAAAGATAACTTGCCACCGGCAGGAATCCGAACCTGCGACCTTCGAATAACGCGTCCGATGCTCTACCACTGAGCTACGGTGGCGGTCATCCCTCCGTCCATTTTATGGGGTATATATGTGTACTTAAACGTGGGAGCGTCAGTCAGCGCCGCCTGTTGCCATTACGGCGAGTGTGGAACACTCTTTTTTTGCATGTAGGCGTTACGTAGTACGTGATCTTATTACGAGAGAGCAGCTGACTAGTAATCCCTCGCATACCACCTGAAGGCATCAAGTCTGCCAGAACGAGACCCTCGTTATGAATGAAGGAAGGACTTGTAAACTTAAGGGCTCGTTTGCTTTGTTAAACATAGTATTAATGAGAACTAACAAAGATGCCAAGGAAAGTATAGGGGAAGCTATTAGAAGTAATTGTAATGTAAATGTGAAGAAACATATATATATGTAGCGAGAGATGGAGACGTGAGACGACGTCGTGAAGGCGGCCGACGTGGCCGTGCCGAACTCTCGCCACTTCATTCGGAAGGTCAAGCGGCGGCGGCTGCCTGCATCGAACAGCCAGGCGCGTGAACTCGTTCTCTGCCTCGCGCCTCGAGCTATCGCATGAGCTGCGCGAGAGGCGCGGCGCGGTGTTTAGTAAATGATGATGATGATGAAGGGCGATGATAATGACGCTACAGATTACTCCCCCCTCCCCCCGCAGAAATGAACCCGAAATGAAAAACTATGGGGGCGTATATACAAGTGTCCCTAACGCGAAACCAAGTGACCGTGGGCAGTCCAGGTCGTCAACGTGAAGGGGCCATCGGGAGCCAATGGGTCTCTGGTGGGCGGCTCTGGGAGTTGCGCAGAGGACGTAGAAGAAGACACCGGGGCGCTGTGGTCATAAAGCGGGTCCCACGATGACTTGGTGGGATCGTTCGAGAGCGCACCAGGCGGCGTGAGTGAACGCGGCTGTAAAAAGTGTCCGCAGATGTGTCGGTGTGCTGGTGTGGCCTGCGGTGTCGGCACAACGCCAACCTCGGCGTTGTAGGGCGTTTGGTGTGCTGGCCCGGGTACATAGGTCCACGGATGCGGCGACGTCGGTCTCGAACACCTGCACCACGTGCACAGCGCGTATTGAGGTGCAAAGCAAATGGATGGCCAGTGCGTCGGGTAGAAGTAGACGCTGGAGTCGTCTCAAAGGCCATGCTTGCACCGCGTGGCAGCGTAAGAGAGCTGGTGCAAAAATGCCGCTGTGTTCGGTGCCGAGGGCGACGGCGTCGTCGACGAGTTGACACGGGTGGTAGACATACGGTGCGATATGGCGTCGTCGCCATTGTGACCAACGCGCCTGCGTTGTGGACACGCGTCTAGCGGCCACCGTCATCTTCATCGGCCGCCTATAAGTTATGGGGCGCTCAGGCGCATGTGCCTCGCTCCTCGTGCGGCGCGCTGCGAGGTTAGAAAAGGAAATAAAGAATAGTCTTCTTCTGCTCCTGCCATCGGCCTGAACGGTTCCCTGGTCTTTCACTCGCCGCCACACGCATTGTTATAGAGGACCTAACCTCGGTCCCTATAACGTGATACAAAAAGGCACAAACAAAATTAAATCGGAAGAAGAAAGTTCCAGGACTCCCAACCGGGGCTTGAAACTTTTATTTACTTTATTTATTTCAACATTCGGTATGCTCATACCCAGGAATTCGGGACATCGCTTTTAGTTCACCGTTTTTCACACCACGTGGCGTACGGACCTTCAACTTTCAAAATTGGCGCGATGACGCATGCCGCGCGGCAGACAAAACGACAATACACATGAAAAAAAGGCAGCACGATATCGACTATCGCCACCGAGAGCGAACCGTGATCGCGGACTGATAAGCGCAAGGCGTACGACGAGCGGTCGGCTGGCTGCTCGATCGTGAATCGGCAGTTACATTGCAACGAATGCGTGCACACAAGTCACTTGTCTTTGCTTGAAAAGGGCGTGCTGCCTGTTGTCATTTTCAACATATTTCGTCCGATTGTATTGTTGTCGGTCCCCACGGGTTTCTTTAGAAACTAAGGACGTCCTTTTGTCGCTGCCGTTTTCGTGATCTTAGAAAGCTAATTTCAAGACAATAATACCAGCCTACGATATGGTAATGACGGTTCGAGGATATGCAGAGACTCGACGTCCCTAATGTTTGTTGGCGTCACTTTACAAATGGTCTTTTTTTTTTTTGCGCTGTAGAGTGAAGGAAACACGCCGTGCGATATTCACTGCCAGTGACAATCTTTTTCAGGGCTCAAAAAGGAGCTAAAATAAAGGCCGAGATTGATTACAGGGACGAGATTGCTCAATGACCTTCTGAATTTAAGCATTCTAAATACGGCGCTTTCATTTAAACAACGCTCTTTACGTTTCTAGAGCACATAATAAAAGACGTCCGAAATAACGTATTTCACTATGCACCTGACATGCTATACAGCTCGTCGGCGCCTCTTTGCTAACTGTTCGTGAAAGCGTTATGAAACCACTTATATTCAGGTATCCGACCACCACGGTGGTATAGCGATTACAGTGCTCGGGTTCTGACCCGAAAGCCGCGTGTTCGATCCCGGAAGCGGCGGTCGCATTTCAATAGAGGTGAAATGCTATATATACTGCATACTGTGCGATGTCAGTGCACGTTAAAGAACATCAGCTGGTCGAAATTTCCGGAGTCCTCCACAATGGCGTCCTTCATAATCATAACGTGCTTTTGGGGCGTAAAACACTTGATAATATTTGGATGTACACGACCGTAAAACCACCTCTTTGTTTCGCTGGATCTGCGGTCTGCACAATGGCGTCAGGTCTTGGTTTTTGACCCGGCTATTTCGGCCCATTTTATTTAGAACGAGGAACGCGTACAAGCGAGTTTGAAGTTAGCGCTCGTCTGGTTTCCTTGGCGCTACTTGTGTCATTGTTTCTTTGCTCGTCCTGCTCAAGAACAGCGTGCTTACATTTTTATATGGTAATGTTTCTTAAAAGGTCACTCGCCTGTACCTATTTAATACTTGCATGACGCGCTTATTGATAAGTATTTAAAGCAACCACTCATTGTGAAAATCAGATGTGTGACGCTGGTGCTATTCTACACTTCTGCCACGGAATCTTACATGTGTTAAGGGGGCCCCTCACACTACATGACATTATTATAGGTTTTTCTTTTCGAAACAGTTTCAAGCACAGTCATGTCCATGTTGTAGAAAACCTGTTTTCCATGCAGAAGTCCTGGGTTCAACTTCCGTACGAGCCGAATGTTCATATTGTTTATTTATTTTTGCCCATACGCAACGCTTATTTTTTGGCTCACAACGAAAGACGCCGACACCAGCTCCGACACCGGATTCTCTGCAAAACGAGCTGTTTAGCGCGATCAAGTTAAAACAGATCGCTCTTTTGTGGAATACTTAGCCACCAATGAAATCACAAGGTGGCTCCAAAAAACGCGTGGTTGGTGCAATATCTATAATATACCATGCCTTGTTCACATTCGTGACGACTCTAATAAGACAAGTGCTCATTTTTTAAAAGAAAATTTGCTGGTTGAGAAAATAATAATAATAATAATAATAATAATAATAATAATAATAATAATAATAATAATAATAACAATAATAATAATAATAATAATAATAATAATAATAATAATAATAATAATGTATTATCCTTATAACTTATTATTATTACTGCTGCTGTTGTTGTTGTTGTTGTTGTTGTTGTTGTAAAGGTGTTTATTGAACGCTGGCGTAGGGGTTGGCCGGTAGCTTGATCAACGGCTCAAATCAATTGGACCTTGAGAGCGAGCGAGCGGCGCCCTCGGGCAATGCGCAGTAGACACAGACCCGCGATGTCACTGGAGAGGGTCACCCACTTATTATTATTATTATTATTATTATTATTATTATTATTATTATTATTATTATTATTATTATTATTAATATTAATATTAATGTTATTATTATTATTATTATTATTATTATTATTATTATTATTATTATTATTATTATTATTATTATTATTATTATTATTATTACTATGTGTTCTCCAACCTTTCCCCTGAATACTTCAAAGACCAAATTCGTAAGTATATCGCGCAAAACATCTATCGTGTCTTTTCCATACTCTGTCTGAACTACCGTTTCGTTATGTAAGGTTTATGAGATCAGTGATCTTGGTGTTGTTTTTTGATAGCACGTTAAATTTTTCTCCTCACACTAAACGTGCTGCCATGCACGGCCATCGTTCTCTCGGCTGTGTTTGCAGAATCTCTCGAGAATTCAGTTCTCCTACAGCCTTCCACAAATTATACACTGCAATATGCCTTCCTCAACTTGAGTATGCATGTGTGATCTGGAATAGAATTGCTAAATCCAGCAGTAACGCCATGAGCGAGTCCAGAAAAAAATCCCAAGCATTTACAACCATCGTTTCGATAGAAATGACTCTGGATCTTGTTCTAACACTGCTGGATTATTATCATTGCCATCACTTTACTGCCAACGAAATCGCGCTGACCTGTTATTTCTTTACAAGGTTAGTTCACGGTATGATATCCTGCCCTTTACTTCTCATTTGCATTATTTTCGAATTCCTTGTAAGTTAACCAGGGAGAATCGACCATTTCATGTACCTGCCAGCTTCTTCCAACACTCTACCGTTCAGAGAATACGAAGTCTCTATAATGTCAACTTTCTTGATTTTGATGTTTTTCATTGTCCACAGTCATTGATTTTGATCCGAGCTTTGCGCTGTCTTAACATAGTTTTGCACATTATACAAATTTTCCCCTTTTCCGTCTTTCAGGAAGCCTTCTGCATAGTTGTGTGTATTCCACATTATTTTTTCACTCCCATTCGATGATTCTCGTGTTGCCTTTTTATTCTTCCCCCCTTTGCGTTGATTTATTTTTGTCTCTGCGTTTTCGCTCTTTTTATTTGATGTCTTTTTCTGAAGGCTGTCTGTATTGTGTTATTTTTTTTTATTTCTGCATGCGCCTGCACTAAGACCTTATGGTTCTTCCCGGGCATATTAAATAAATGATTTATTATTATTATTATTATTATTATTATTATTATTATTATTATTATTATTATTATTATTATTATTATTATTATTCACCAATGAACCACAATCTTGCTTTGAAAAAGTGAGTACTTGTCTTATCAGAGGCGTCACTGATGTGAACGAGGCATGATACTGTAGTTATTACACCAACCACACGTTTTTGGAGGACCGCATGATTTCATTGGTGGCTAGGTATTCCACAAAAGAGCGATCTGTTCTAACGCGACAGCGTTAAAGAGCCCGTTTTGCAGAAAATCCGATGTCGGCGCTGGTGTTGACGTCGTTCGTCATGAGCGAAAAATAAGCGTTGCCCGAGGGCGAAAATTCGAGATAGATGCAAATAAATAAACAATATGAATATTCGACTCCAGCGGAAATCGAACCCAGGACTTCTGCATGGAAAACAGGGGTTCTACAATTCAGCCACGCCGGTGCTCGAAACTGTTTCGATAAAGAAAACTATAATAATGTAGTGCCAGGAGCCCCCCTTAACACATGTAATATTGCGTGGCAGAAGCGTAGAATCGCACCAGCGTCAGACATTTGAATTGCACATTAAGTTTGTTGCTTTAAAAAACCGACCAATTCCCAAGTGCACAGGCATGAGTAATCATCATTATCAGCAACAATATCAACAAAGTGTGCAGCCGCGCATTCGCGCTTGTAGGCTTAAGGATCGCAAAAGAAAGACTTATGGCTTATATAGAGGGCATTTTGCATGCTGTACTTACATAGGCATTGCAGGATAGTTTGAAACAGTAAATATTACCAGTACAGACGTACTTTTCTTTCCGGCAGGGTCGTGGTGAGCGCCGAGAAGTTAAGCGAGGCTGGCAATTGAGAAGGCGAAATAGGTCAACTTTCAAGCTGAACGCTCCCTTGCCCTTCTTCTCGCGGGCGCGCGCCCAGAGAATGAGGGGATGACGTACACGATGGGAGTAGCCCTACGTAGACGGTAGTGCTGTGACGTGCTCCTCCATGTAGACGACTGTGCTTTGGCGTCGCCAGCACTAGCACGTGACACCGCGATAATTATTTGACACGAAGTGTAGTTTATGCAATTTGTAGCTTGAATAGACGAATAAAACTTGAGAGCAGTAATAAAACACACAAACAGAATGTTTGCGTTTTCTTTTTAAATGCGAATGCATTTCTTAGTCGGGCTATGTCAGGCGGCGTTGTCCGGCGTTGTCCGCGGGGAGGAGGATAGGTTGAGGAGGTGTCCGCGCACCGGCTGGTGTTACCTCTCCGCTCTCACTTTCTCTCCCATAGCAAAAGCTGCGGGCGCGCGCCCTTATCCTCGCCCCTAGCAAAGTGGAGAGGGAGGAGCGCGCTCTGGCGCGTGAGGGCGCTCGCATCGCGGGGAGCTCAGCAAAGCTACCGCGGTAAAAAAAAAAAAAAACAGGCGCTGCGCCGTGCTCCCGACCGGGCTGCAGAAATTAGGCGCCTTTTCCTTCTTCGAACCACAACCACCATATATAAATGGAGTGAAGCGCGCGCGAAATGCATTCGCATTTCCTCACGATTCCCTTCGGGGAGGTGGGGGCATTTTTCATTTTTTCTGCGAATCGTAGCGAGATGCGAGACTAATGCACCTCCGTTCCGCATGCGTTCGTGTTCTCGCGCTTAGCGCATCGTGCAGATGTCACCCTTACAACGAAACTAATTTTCTATCGCGTTCCAGAGCTCATAAGGCTCATTTATCCTCCCGCGTCATGTTCATGCAGCGCACCGCTTGTCTCGCGTCCGTACAAATGTCGCAGATTTCATGCTCAGTAATAGGTTGAAAGCCAAGTGATCGGCGAGGGCGCATTCGGCATAGCTTGCATAGACGAAGCGCATAGAACGCCGCCACAAGTACCGCTTGCGTCTCGGCGGCTATGGGACTGGTTCGATCACGTGGTGCGCTCGTGACATTGTGTGCGCCAGGACGTGTTTATGCGTATGCGTCATGTGATCCTCCCGCTCACGTGCCGAAGGGGGGCTGGGAAGGGATTTCGGCTTGCGAAGGCTACACGGGGCGAGCGCCGAGGTTTTCAAGCTCGCCTCCTCGCATCATAGTTTCGAACCGCCTCAAAACATCGGTTTTCTCAGCTTCTAACAGACCGATTAAAAAAATTATTCTGGTCTAATGCTCTTTATAGGGCGCGCAACCACTTCCAGTGTCTAACTAAAATTCGTTATGTCCACCTGGTGAGGGGCCCTTTTTAAGGGCTCGTTTTTCCTTGTTAGACACAATATTATTGGGAGCTAACAGACAATAATGCCAAGGAATATAATAATAATATCTGGGGTTTTACGTCCCAAAACCACGATATGATTATGAGAGACGCCGTAGTGGAGGGCTCCGGAAATTTTGACCATTTGGTGTTATTTAACGTGCACTGACATCGCACAGTACACGGGCCTCTACCATCTCGAATAATGCCAAGGAAAATATCTGGGATATTAATAGTAATAAATGTAACGCAAATGTGAAGAAAGAAAAGTGGACGAAAAGATACCTTGCCGTGGGCAGGGACCGAACCTGAGACCTTCGAATAACACATCCGATTTTAAGAAAGGGAAAATAGACAACCACCCGTTTGTAGCGCGAAGCCACAAGAAAATCCATACGGATTTCTCAGAAAGAAAAGCTTTCTTAGTTGCCGAAAAATTCGTCCTGGTCCGGGGTGCGAACCCGGGACCAACGCCTTTCCGGGGCGGTCGCTCTACCAATTGAGCAAACCAGGAAGCTAGCAATTGGCAGCGCGAGCGAATTCATCGACAACTCGAAGCACATGGACACAAGTAATTCTCATTTGCATTACTTGTGTCCATGTGCTTCGAGTTGTCGATGAGTCGCCGTCATCCTACCCTGCAATTAGAAGTGCTCGTCGATTTCATAGGTAAATAAACTCCAATTGATTAGCTTCTTTTTTTCTCGCAGCGCATGAAGCTTTCGAGGAGCTTCTCCGAGCAATACACGCAAGTTAATAGTTATGAACACTTATGATACAACCAAAAACAATTGTTGCATGGGACAACTGGCCGTGCGGTGATTCGACAAGATAGATTATTTCGCAGCCTATCGCGTTACACTCATTTCCATGTTTTACACTCCGCCTTCAGCTACGTTCGACGCCACGCAAAATAGTCGTCCGCCGAGACATTGATCTCATGCAGAAGACGAAGTGAAACGCTACACGGATTACGTAACGAAATAAACGGCAACCTGCCAGCCATGCATTCCAACGCGTTTTAGATTTTCCATTCAGAAGCTATCCGTTGCCATTCCGTGGCTGACAAGAACATCGTGATAAGCACATAGCCTAAATATATGGCACCTGCTTGTGGATTAATCTAGCACATACGGGCCATCCGGCTGCCTCCACCGTCGTTCTTAATTTTCTGCACAACACAAGTGTGTTTCCGCCACAATGACAGTAAGTCTCTTCAACCTACACCACGTCTACGATTACCATCTGCTGTCCAGTAGTTCGTTATATCGCAAGAATAGCAGCAGCGGCACCAAATAATTCCCTCCTTGACTCGAGCGAAGCGTGACAGTCTTGATCGCCGAGAGTTCGACCAGCGCCTCCAACAAGAAGGCGTCGTTCGGCAGAGCGAGTAGCAGCACCGATCGCGGATGCAGGTCAGAGTTATACATTCAAAGCCCACCTACCGACTTCTCAGTCCCCTCCGACAACGAATAACTCTGCGCTTCACACGGGCAGCAGGCAATTTAAAATCGAGGCAACAAATTGAAGAAAAGCGCGCTTAGTCTCAACGCACTAATTGGACATATGACGGCGCTTCATGAAATTCTTATCATACGTGAGGCCATAGGCGTGCTCGCGAAGGGGGGCAGGGTAGGCGGCTACCCCCCCAGGCCCAGTCATTTAAAGGGCACGCAAAATTCAGCCCCGTACCTGCGAGTCGCCTTTCACGTCAGGTTTAAGTGCGCGGGTAATGGCTACGCAAGGTGTTTTGAAAGTTATGGCGAATGGCGACCAATTAGGCCCCTCCTGATGTTCAGTTGGAAATAAGCTCTTTACCCCGTAAATAACCGGTAAAGCTGGGGACCGATGGCGAGGCCTTTTTGAGATGCACGTCATCGCTACTCTTTAATTTCTTTGTCGTTGGTTTCTTCGGACTCGGCGACCGGGGGGGGGGGGCACTGCAACACAAACTGCCCCCAACCCCCCCCCCCCCCCCCACTATGGAAAATCCTGTGCACGCCTTATGCGTGAGGCGTTTATTTTCTGGCATTATGGAGCATGAGTTCCACTTCTACGTTTCCTGAGCACGGCACAGACGGACAGGTGTGACGAAAGTGAGCTTTTTTTAGGTGGGAAATACTAAAGTCCCTGGATATTTTTTGGAAAGTACCGTCTCTCTTTGAACCGAGCCGCCGCGCCGCGCGTCCTCCTCTCCCGCCCGGGAAAGGTCACGAACATCGCGCCTGTTATCAGCGTGACATAGCATTCTTGATAGGAAGGTGGCGAGATCTGGGTTATATGGCCGGTGCCCGCACGGCGGCCGTTTGGGAGAGGATATAGAGGAGGTTCGGCCTGTTGGCGGAGGATATGGAGGAGAGTGTCGCTACTTTCTATATTCAGGAGCTTTAGGAAATACTGCACAGAATCGCCCCGAACAAATCTTAAAAGTGTACGGTAACACTGCGGGTGTCCCATCAGCGCATTCATTGGCGTTGCCTTTGAAGAGGCTCGAAACCCAATCATGACAGCATGACAACGACGTCGCAATGGACACAAGCATACCTTTACGGCCCCGAGCGCGTAAACATGCAGTAAAATCATTTACGCAGACGTCTGAGAAAGCCACGGCGTGTCCACAGCAAGTTAAAGGCGCGATATTTACCTCTACGCAGTCGAAAAATACAGACAAGTATACGGTGTCTAGCGAAATGTGGGCGCAAGCATGATGAATCCCTTTCTGGAGCACTGCCTTCTCGCTGCACGCTCCACGATAGTAAAATTCGAAGAGCGAATGGTGCGGGAACATGACGCATGAACTCCATTCCTCGCTTTCTTATCAAGGAGAGAAAAAAGGGAGAGGGAAGCACCCCCCCCCCCCCTCCCACGTGCACGCTCGACCCCAGCGTGCGCCGAGGCGAGATTACGATGGCAGCGCCCCGACAGTAGCGAGCTGCTGCTCCGCGGCCGGTCGCTGCGGCCTGGGAACTTTTGACCAACACTGTACATTATAATAATATCGTCGAATAATTTACTGATTATCCATCTACCCGCACTTCATGATTGCCTACATCTATCACTGATAAAGTCTAATCATCACCTCTTAAATACCCTTCCCTTGACACTTTAATGGGTAGGTTGAACAGATTTTCACCGAAAATCATTCCTGATTACTAATTATCGATAGCTATCACTAAGAACAATTCCATGCTGTTACCTGTCTCGGATCGCAATTTCATACATTGAATACCGTATATAGATACTTGTGAGTTAAAGCCTTCTATTCTACGCTTAAAATGGGTGAATTCGTTATTACAAGTGATTACTTATATCGACAGGGTGCGAATGTGCATTAATACTGCTGAGTAAGTCTCAGTCACTGTGAGTTCTGGGGAGGTCATAGTAACTTTTAATAATTATCCATACTAATTAAACTAAAATACTTAAAATAAATTAGCTTTGACAATCATAATTACATAATAATACCTGGGGTTTAACGTCCCAAAACCACCATATGATTATGAGAGACGCCGTAGTGGAGGGCTCCGGAAATTTTGACCGCCTGGGGTTCTTTAACGTGCACCTAAATCTAAGCACACGGGCCTCAAGCATTTTCGCCTCCATCGAAAATGCGGCCGCCGCGGCCGGGGATTCGATCCCGCAAGCTGCGGGTCAGCAGTCGAGTACCATAGCCACTAGACCACCGTGGCGGGTAGCTTTGACAATCACTACTGCTATTTACTTACATGCGACGATGATCTAGTATAACTTGTACATATTGCAGTGCGATCTATAAATATGTATATATTATGTAGGTCCATTTATACTGACCGCTTTCACCCATAAGTTGTAAATAAATTGTTATGTTCATCAGTACCTTTAATTACTTATACTCAATGGAGGAAAATTCATATCAGTATCAATGTGTGTTGTTCATTCTTTTTCTTTGAACTGCGAAGCCATATTCTCATTTTTGGTTATTTACTTTAATTAACCAAATACTTGTCATGGCTAATTATGAACTTAAGATCTCCATAGTATTCATACCCTGCCTAGGTTGAGCAGCTTCAAGAAAAACAACCTTATATAAAAAAGTTGTGAAATTTTCTCGCATTCTGGGGCAACGGAAAGCACTATAAAGTGCTTTCCCCCCTATCAGGTGGTTTCACTGCAATGCACCTTTTACAAAAGTGCCCGTCGAACCTCAGAAACTTCGTCAACGTCAGCCAAATTTCACAGATACGAACATTGAGTCATGGACATTATCCAATTTCAGTGATTTAAGCAGGTGAAGGCGCATTGTTCTTATATAAATTTCTAAACTCTCTCCTATGGAGTTTTACATAGCACATAAAAGTGGTCCTCGAACCCAGAATTTTTATGGGAATAAAGCGAAATTGCTTGCATTGTGAGATAATGGCGCCCAGATTATATACACGGAGTGATTTAAATGTATATTGTGGCGTAGAACTGTAAATAATGTTTAAAAGTGGTTTCCCATTGAGTGACGCTGCAACTCAGCAGCTGCACAAGCGATGGCGCTAGTTGTCGATGTCCAGAATTCCTGGACATGGAGGGCCGCGGTCAAAAAGCCTCTACTGGGCTTGACTGGGATCACGACCTTCTACAAATGGGCGGCATAGGCAACATTGTTATTCTAACAAAAATGTACTAACTGAGCAAATCTTAGCGCCAGTTTCTACAAGTCTAATAAAGCATAAAAATTGAAATATAATGAACTCAAAGGATAAAACTGAGAAAAATACAATTGATCGTCATTCTTTTCTTATACATCCGAAATCATTGAGAGTGTAACGATTCAAGATATACAGTACTAGCACCAAAGTCAGATTGGGCACGTGCCCATACGCTTAGTATACTTGTAATCAAAACACGTACAGGAAATCTGCAAGGGGAAGAAATAATGCTTGAGAAAGACAAAAAAATTTCCAAACAAATTACAGATTACAGTCGAAGTAACAGCACATGGAATATAGGCAGTAAAAAAGAAAAAAATACGTATGTGTTAATTTCACTCAGATGGCAGATGAAATGGCATTCAAGTGAAACGGCAAGAGAAACCGGCATTTCTTTGCCGTAGTTAGTGCGCATGCGTGGGAATAAACCACGTGTGAATTAAACGACTGTTATAAAGAATGTTGTGGTGGTTTAGTTCACCAATGGTTCCCAAAAACTTGTCGCTTTTCAAACCTACCTGGTAGCGTTTCGCAAGAATTGCGCGGTAGTATTGTAGAATTGGAAGCAGCGACCCCTCGCTCCACAGCACGCTGCGTTAGACCACTGAGCCACACCCCATGCATACGCCGGCATAATAATGGCAAGCTATTTATGCACGCCATTTACCGCTTGCGGTATGCAGATCTCGGCGTATCTTGAGCGTGTTTTCTATCACGCAACGCACCTACACTGCAAACGCAAACTAGCCGAATTGGGCGTTTTAAGGGCGTAATAATACCTGTATTCGGGACCGTACTCCCTTAGGGCGTAATAAAATGGGTGTAATAAAGTTCTGCGTCCTCAATTTCACTTTGTTAAGAAATTACGTGGACAAAAGGTGGGAGAAAAAAATTCCCCATTTCCCGCTAAAGGGGATGCGAAGCAGCGGGGATATAATTAGCTTGAGCGGGAGGAACGTCGCCGTTCTCATTTCACGGTAGCGGTCCTGGCGCTCATCGCGGCGCTGCACAGGAGAGAGATTGAAGCGCGCGCGCTCCGTCATTTTCATACCGCGCGGAGCTACCGTGGCGCCCCCCAGCGGAGTATGCAGCTGTCACATCACCTGTCGTGCGCGCCGCTCCGTAGAGGATTTCTAGAGGAGAGGACGGGGGGACCGTAGGAGAGGAGAGAGAGGGGGGAGGACGCGCATGCGCTGTGGGGATGTGGGACGCGGGCGCCGCTCCGTAGAGTAGATGATTCCTAGAGGAGATAGGGGGGAGAGGACGCGCATGCGCTGTGGGGATGTGGGACGCCGCTCCGTAGTGTAGATGATTCATAGAGTAGAGAAAGGGGGTGAGCGTTTGACAGGATAGGGGAGGGGACGCGCATACGCTGTGGGGGGGTGTGGGACGCGGGGGCCGCTCCGTAGAGTAGATGATTCCTAGAGGAGAGAAAGGGGGTGAGCGTAGGAGAGAGAGGGGGAGGGGACGCGCATGCGCTGTGGTGGTGTGGGACGCAGGAAGGAGGGGGCGGACTAAGCCCCCTCCAAACACATGCAAGCAAGATCAAGGAATGGGATCAACGTGGGCGACAGACACCACCTGCCTAGCCATTGCTAAGCAGCCTCTCTGTGCTCTCGGCCATGACTGTGATGACTGTAGTAGTGGTTGACGGCCTTCGTATGACTAGTGTTCTGGTTCGGATAATGGGTGCTTCCCTACTTCATGAAAGTGGCCGGACGCGGGACGCCGGACGGGGGACGCGGGAGGGACGGACAAAGCCCCGAGCATAAGATGCTTCGCATCTAATAAATGGTAAATTCACGATATGACGCCATTCATCATGAACGAGACAAACAAAGAACTCCCATTTCGCCTCCTCTGTCATGTTTTCTTTCAGGGGCGAAGCTCCTTAAGGTTGAGGCTTGTACATCACTCCACCGGTGTCTCCCATCCCCCGGTGTAGCCACGCTAGTGCGATGACGATAACACTGCCATCACAGCACAGCACATTTAAGGTAACCATTATACGCCATGACGAAGACGATGGCGCTGGTGACGATGAAGAATAAGCGCGTTCCAGACCACATATTCTCTTTTAGGGGCGAAGCTCCTTAAGGTCGCGCCTTGTACATCACTCCTCCGGTGCAGCCACGCTAGTCTCGGCGCTCCCACTAGTGGCGCAGCTCTGCTCTCAATTGATTTGCATGGCGCTTCGATACTGCTACTACTCCTATGAACAACGAAGACAAGGTGGCGGCGGAGCGGAGGACTCGCAAAGCGGCTGCAGCGCGGGCTCGCCGTCAAGACCCTGGAGGTGAGAGCTCGCGAAGCCGAAGTGAAACGGGCTCGCCAACAAGCCAACGCAGAGTTGAGGGCGCGCGAAGCAGAAGAGGGATGTCAGCGCCGGCAACAACATCCAGATGCAGCGAGGGCCCGCGAAGCTTCGGGGGAGGATTTCCACAGCGGAGGATGTCCATTTACCGCTGACCAACGAGAGCCACAACGGGGAGCACGCCGCTGTGAAGCTCTCAAACGGAATCGTCATCATGACTATGTATCTGGCACCTAACCTGTCTAAGGGAAACATCGTCAAGTACATCGAGAAGGCGATGCTGCACTACAAAACTGAATACAAACTCGACCCTTTCGTACTCGCCGGAGACTTTAACGTGGACATCACGAACGACGACTGGCTAGTCCAACACATGGTGTCCCGTTAAGCTCTCCGGTGCATTTCATATGACTACAAAAGTCCCGCCACTATCAGGGGAACTTCTATAGACATTGCATTCTCGAACTTTACACTCCATCCGATTTAAGATGCCCTGGCTTTATACTTTACGGACCACAAGGCCATTATATTCCAAGGGAAACGTTACCTCAGCTAAGTCATATATGACTAAAATCGGAGGAAGCCCCTCCTTGTGGTCCGTAAAATAATAAAAGAGCTCTTGGACAAAACATCATCACCTACCCATATGTTAATAAAAAAATCGGCAGATTCCACGTACCTTGGGAATCGATGTTATGCGAAGCATGCGGAGGGAAGGTGACTGTGTTGTAATGTTTTATTGAGCGAAACGTTACGAAATTACGCTAAAGATATGTACAAATGTTGTACGCACAGACATATGTCGCACAGTCGCATATGTTTTGCATAACAAGTTGTTTACAGTTGCGTAACGATGCCAACAGCAACATGGGCGGTAGCAACTCCAGAAGCGGTAAACTGATATGTAGCGCTTGTGCTCGCCAGGATGGTAGCCCTGGACACTGCAACATATATCAAATAACTTAGAAGAGCGGACTGTTGGGTGAGTTGGTGACATTACGGGGAAACCTGCGCGAAAAAAAACGTGGACAAGGAAGGAACAACAGCACAAGCGTTGTTAGTTATGCGCTTGTGCTGTTGTTCCTTCCTTTGTCCACGTTTTTTTCGCGCAGTTTCCCCGTAACATACATCAACTTCAGTGGATGGCGCTTTACTATAATTGATGTTAACCCGGCATGACGGCTGTATCATCGGAGTACATATGTAATGTTTATAAAATTGGATAGCCAGCATTGCAACGAAAATTGACGTTTCACGAACATTAGGGTCTATTCGAAAAGCAGTTCCGCGACCTGGCGTGGCTCTGTGGTAGAATGCTTGATTGCCACGCAGAATGCTTGGGTTCGATTCCTGTTGGGACCCTGACATTTATTATTTGCATTCGTCCGGTCAACGCTGCTGATGACGTCAGCTTTTTAAAGCTCTGGCGTTAAAAGTACCAATGTTTGTCTCGCCGTTCCTGGGTAGTCTAAACTGCCAATCACCTGTGGCACATACTCGCATACCTGTGGCACATACCCGCCCCGTGGTATGTGCCACAGGATTTGCCCGAAAGACTTTGACGACGTACGCGACGGGATTGTCATTATTCATGTCACGACCAACGAGTCATATTCGTCAAACCATCTTATTCTCACATACTAATTTTGGTCTACCCCCAAGTTAAAGGGGTAATCACGAGATCACCCAGACGTAGGCGGCTAGATAGATAGATAGATAGATAGATACGCAGATAGAAACGCTAAAAGTGCCTGCAGTACGCAAAGAAATGCTTCGCATTTAATAAAACATTGCATATATACTATATCAATATGTGTTTGTGTCACGTCTTTTGCATGATCGAGTGGGCGAAATGTACGGAGGATTCACGGTTTACCACATTTAATCTCAGGAGCTTCCCACACTCATCATCATTCACGTCGTGGATATGGGGGGGACTTTTTTATTTGTTTAGGGAGCTCTCTGCAATGCCTTCAGTTCTGGCGGGCATGCATGCAGTTGTGCAGCGGGCTGAATGTATTGTTTTTTTTTTTACATTAAATTTTATTGGCGCAAGGGCATCTGAGGCCAAAGAGCGCCAGTACAAGTATTATGTCTTTTCAGGTTATTAGTCTGAAAGTAATTTAAAAGAAATGCTGTGCAGGGCTTATCTACGAAATGTATTAAAGTACAGTGCGTCTAAAATGAGTGTCACTCTGTTAAAATGACTTCAATTCTTTAGCTGCACTCTCATGGTAGATGATTCGGCAAGGTCCGATACCCTCACTGCCCAGTCCTTGCTTGGGCAAGAACTGCGAAGGCTCAAACATACTTTTTCTGGCACCAGGCGGTGCCTCACCCGTGAGGCCCAGCCTGGTGACTACGATGGAATGATACCATTAATAAAAAGTTAACTTTCGCAAGATAATTAAAAAGTCTCTTCATGTTAAACATTGAGTCGAGTGATAAAAGTAGCCCGGGATGAAATGGAATACGATACCGGTACAGCTCCCTAAAATGAGTCAGCCGCTCTTGGTGAAGTCCGGGGCATTCAATGAGGACATGCAAAACAGTTAGATTCTCTCCACAGTATATATATGTCGATGGATCAGTGCCTGTCAGGAGGTGTTTATGTGTGGCATAAGTGTGGCCTATCCTGAGCCGAGCTATGGTGACTTCCGTGAATCTATTAAGTTTTTGTGGGATAATCTTTCTTAGTTGTGGTTTTACTAGGTGGAGCTTGTTGTCGACTTGTTTGTCCCATTCAGCTTGCCAGTGGCTCCGTAGCCCTCTACGTACAACAGGTTTCAGATCCACACCCGGAACAGAGCTTATATCTATAATGTTCCGACTCGCTGCTTCTCGGGCATTCTTGTCAACTATTTCATTGCCCTATTGTCAACTATTTCATCTAGGAAATGAGACGAGAAATGGTGATGACGACACAGATTGTGTACAGCTCAATCTAGAATATTGCCACGCGTGTTATTTTGATGTGCCCTGTTTAAACCGACAAAGACTGTGAGTAATGCTCGGCGCAGATCGCGCCCTGAGTGTTCGAGAAGCTTCACGTTCGTTGTAGATCGTTCTGTTAACATTTCGCACAGCACCCGAACACTCAATATTATTCCAGAGCTTGTGCGACGACCAGTGATAAGGCTAGAACGTTCGACGCGTGATTTATAAAAGCCGGCGCGTTCCAACGATGATCAGTTGATCGAAGGCCGACGCTCTGTTCGCCGCTATCAGTGCAGTGTGTATTGCTGTAATCTGACTTTCTGCTTACCGGCCACAAGTTCGGCCTAATAAACAGTTTCATTTTGGACCTACCGACTTCTGCCTTCGTCGACGTCAAGACCACGTGACAATATCATCACTCAACTGCAGTTTGTACTTCTATGAGACAGCGCCATCTATTATACTGTTCGGGAGATACTGCCGGTTACGCCTGACGCGGGACAAGGTTAGACTAAGAGGAGGTTCGCCCCTAAAAAAATTGGGGGGACCCTTAATCATCGCCTTTAAGAGTTGAACGCGATAGCGATATCCTGTCATCAACCACTTAGTGCATACTTGCTGTGCACCCACTACGTGGTGTTAAGGAAATACGCGCAGTAAGGTGTGTGCGTTAGTAATGGGTGGCCGGCTTTAAACAACGAAATCGTTATGATAGTCCCATATTCTGACGCCCGACGGCAATGTACGCTTGTACCACGCAATATTCCTGGGATATTAAGTGTTATATGGCCACGCCCATATAAAGGACGCTTGCGTTTGCGAAGCATGAAAGTTATTTTCACTGCATCTCTAAGAAGAGTAAGTTATTTTCACTGTATTTCCAAGCAGAGGCGTGGCTGTGTGGTAGAACACCTGCTTGCCACGGGAAACGGCCCGGGTTCGATCCTCACTCGGACCCGGAAATTTTTATTATTTATTTTAATTGCATCTTTCTCGATTTTTCGGTCACGGACAAGATGATTTTTCGCTCACAAGCAACGATGCCGACGCCGGAATTTCTGCGAAACGAGCTCTTTAACGCTATCGCGTTAAAAGTGATTAAGCTCACATAGCAACGATGTTAACTCCTGTAAATATCGCACAATCTTCGAGAGGTCAGCCAATTCAAGTGACTGCGCCTTCTAAAAGAATGTTTGTACGGTATAATTTCCTTGCTTGCGATAAAGCACGAATGAAGCAGTGCTTTCCAGGAGTATACACTTAAACAACAACAAAAAAAAGGTCGCTGTTATCAAGCTGTCATGTGATGAAATGTGCTTTAAGGCCAAGTTTGTTTTCTATTTATTCTTTTCTCTTGCACAGAGTACGAGCAAGTGAGAACCCTTTCTGACGACTATTTCGCATTGTGCACTTGGTCCGCCTCCTAGACAAAAAAAAATTAAATTGCATATTGATATACATGAAAATCATTAGTTTGTATTCATTTAGCTAGAACGAATGAGTCATGTTAAAGAGACATAATGATGGGCACATGATCTGACAGACTTGTGTTTAGTGAGAGTGTATTTTGTTAAGCACATGCATTTTGTAGGATTCTCACTGGAACTTACCACGGTTACATGCGCATGTTTATAGTCTTTAGGAAATGTGTCACTTGTGCAGGGCTAATTTAGTCTCATTGATATAAGTCAGTTGACTCTGTTGAACCTTGTTGTTTAAACACCTTGTTCCTTCCCTCTCGTTATTTAGTTTTAGATTAGGTTGCCATAGTGTTTATAAGCAATACACAGTATTTTGACTCTTGACACAATTTCTGATAAGGTAAAACCGCTGGTACTGTTTCCAGGTCTTCTTTTGTCCTTATTACAAGCGCGCTGTTTATTTTTCCCATGAATCAGTAGAACGTCGCCCAATCGTGAGTCCTAAACATAGTACCTGTTGTTGATCATGAAGCTGGTGTTGCAGATGTTTAATTACACAGTGATTATAATTGCTCGTGTTTTACGTTCCAAATCAGCCATATCATTATGAGAGACGTCGTAGTGGTGGGCTTAAGAAATTTCGACGAGGTGGGACTCTTTAACGTGCACTTAAAGCTAAGTCCACAGACCTTAAACATTTACAATTGCTTTGAAATGCATTTAATTACAGAGTAAATCTTACTAACACTAGCACCCCTTTACACTACAATGCTAACTTCACTGACAGCAAAACTGTCCGAATGGTGGTACACAGGACAAAAGTACACTTCTGGTGTTGTTGCACATTTCTTTGCAGTCGTGTATTTTTCGCCCTCAGTACTTTCAGTGGAAAGTTTACAAGGAACTACTTAGCCGCATTTCGAGAGAGAGAGAAAATTTATTTACAGAAAGGCAGAGAGGTCGGCCTGAGCTATAGTCTGCTCTGGCCTGCTACTCTACACTGGGGAGGGGGGACAGGGGATCGAAAGATTGATGAATGACGATGGTTAGACAGGGAGATGAGAATATAGTCCTGTTACGCTGGGGCAAATCTAAAGACGTGCATCCAGTCCAGTTGCTTGTAAGAATGCAACGACGGCTCCTATAACCACATTTGCGCTGCTGACGTCAGGCCAAGGACCTAACACTACCTCATCAGTTAATGCTCTACCAAGATGTCCTCCAATCGAAGAGATCATTTTCTGACGTTCTCTTGCGTATGCCGGACAGGTGCAAAATATATGTTCGAGTGTTTCGGGTAACTGACAGTGGCTACAATCGGGACCTGTGTCACTGCAGCCGATCAAGTGGGCATAACGTCTCGTGTATGCCACACCGAGACGGATGCGGTGAATCATGAATGTGATGCTTCGCTTTAGCTTGTGAGGAATACGGAACTTCATTTCTGGGTCCCATTTGTGCAGCCGCTTGTGCCGGCGTTCAGGTTTGTTCCAATGCTCTAAAGTGGAGTACCGTATTACGCGTCGAAGTAAGGCGTTAGTGTCTGATCGAGAAAACGCAATGCACACTTCCGGGGCATTATTTAAAGCTCTTTTAGCTTCAGCGTCAGCCTCTTCATTCCCCATTAGGCCACAGTGAGCAGGTATCCACTGGAAGGCTACATGATGTCCATTTCTTGCAGCAATGCCAAGAAGCTCTGCAATTTCTATCGATAACGTATGATATGGGCCTTGTCTCATGACGCAGTCGAGGGTTTGAAGAGCAGCTTTGGCGTCGCACAGTATTGTCCATCTTCGAGCGGGCTCTGCGGAAATGAATCGCATTGCCTCCCGAATAGCAACAAGTTCCGCAGCAGTTGATGTGGTCTTGTGATGTAACTTGAAGCGGCGAGCGATGGTCATCTGCGGGATAACAAAGGCTGCGGCGGAAGTACATGACGTGGGAGATCCATCAGTATACACGTGTGCCGCACCGTCGTACATTGTATAAATGTGCAGGAGTGTAAGTTGTTTTAGGCCGATAGATGGTACAAGGAACTTCTTCGTAATCCCAGGTATCTGCAGCCTAACAAGCGGTCGAGGCAGGACCCACGGAGGTGCCTCAGGAACATGTGGGAGAGAGAATCTTGGTGGTATTATGTTCTCGTGCCGCGATATAGCTCTTGAATAACTGCAGTCTGGGTGGCTGGCAGGGAACGCTGATAGGGGATGTTGCCTGTGTCGGGTCAACAGGCGAAGGTGGGCTCGCAGAGGCCCGCAGAGCATATATACATTGATGGGACAAGCCCGAGCTTCGGCGAGAGTTCCATTGGTTGATGTGCAGCGTGGTAAGCCCAAGCACGTGCGCAACCCTTGAGCTTGGATGCTTTCTAGCGTGCTCACACAACTCGGATTCATGTTTGAAAGCACAGGCATGCTGTGTCACAAGTATCCTACGAATAAGGATTGGTACAGTTGCAGGAGAGCTGCCTCCGACGGGCCCCATCTTGATCCTGCCACGACCCGAAGAACGTGGACAAAACTCTTCAGCTTTGACTTCAAGGCCCCAACGTGTTTTGACCATGATAGATTCCGGTCGATGATCACACCTAGGAATCTGTGTTGCGCTACAGTAGGAATCTCTGTTCCATTCACAATAACTGGGTATCTTGTCATTTGTTTTCGCGTAAATGCCAGCATTGCGCATTTTTCAGTTGACAGTGTGAGACCCTGACGTCGTAGGTACCTTGCTGTGATGGTCACTGCACGTTGTAGTCGAGCACGCAATTGGGGGCGTGTAGCTCCAGACGCCCATATGCAGCTAGAGTTGCTGGCCCACTTCTTTGTGTACAAGACAGTGTATTTTGGGAACACTACCCTGTGCTTCACTGTACACTAACTCGAACATTTCGTAAATCTTACAGCGTTTGGGAAAATACTCGCACTGATGTAGAGTGTTATGCATGGTACTGCATGGAACCTTCCCAATAGCGTGCTAGTTCGAAAATTTCGCATTGTATAAAACGATGCTGAGTGTAACTGGACTTATTCAGCAAACTTAATCCTAAAATGGACAGTTGGGCGAGTTGATGTGCATTCAGAGTTAAACAAAGTGCCAAGTGCCGAAGAAAAGCCGGCAAAAGAGAGAAATGAGAATGAAAGGCACTGGACGATGCGCTACTCGCAACTGAAGTGTAATGCAAACCACAGAAAGATATACACACGTAGTGTGAAAAAAATACAAGATTAAAGAATCACGCAGCCGCAGAATGAGTACGAAGGTGACTAAAAACGCCATACATGTGGCAAACATTACTTGCTAGTACTCTGTCGTCTTGTTATTTCTATTTCTATGTGTGTTGTAGTTTTGTTTTCACGCTTTTTTTTAACTATGCACTCAAGTCCTGACTGCATTACGGGCTCTATACATTCGTCGTGAAATTCTATTCAACGTCACGGCATATCAAGCCCTAGGATCCAATATGCCAAGCCGCCAGCCAATAAAATAGAAAATTTTCAATGTTAGGCATGTGATTTCCTAATTTCAAGTGGGTTTGCAGCCATGGACTGGGAATAATTATCAATGAGGTAATTATGTGTGAGCCATCAAGTGACGAATTAAAGATGAACTTTTTCGGTTGCAGATGACACTGGCTTGCATGAAAATATTGCAAACATAGCTGTGCTAATTATGCATCATTGAAGTATTGGTGTATTGCAGTTGTGTAATGATGCCGACCAATTCCCAAGCATAATACCAGTAAATTACGTGTAAATATGTGCAGCCATATACAACCTAACGTCATTTTGTTCGCATAGCTGAACACATTTACAAATTGTGGTAAGTGGATCTACAATCAACACCACAGGTATATTTTGAACTTTTCTGCAGAAAACTGAAATGCATGACCACGTGCGACATGTTCTGACGCCATAGGGGCAAGCTAATCCAATAAAAAAAAACTACAACATGCCTACCTGTATGGTTGTATATTTCGTAAAAGTAATGCTAGCCTCATTGTACTAATTTAGTTGCCTTCATGTGTAGGCTGACACCAAGTTCCTTGTACATCCCATTTCTTTGGATTGTGTTTACATACTGGCACTGTGAAGTGCACATGTCAGTGTGCATTATGATGAGATTTTACACACTACTTTCACCTTGCTTTACTGGTGTGACATATATAACGCTCGAGCTGTACTGTATATGTTCCACAGGTTCAGTATTGGGTCTAGGTTCTCTGCACGAAGATAGAAATATGCATATGCTTACAATGACATGACAACTGCTGCCGTTTAGATTCCAATAAAATATTGTGAACAAAGTTTGCTTTATCATTTCAGGTATGAACGTCTCCATGCAATACAAATTGCTCAAATGCTGCTGGCTCAATGTAATGGCTTGTTTTTTATTACCAAACAAGTAGAACAGATGATTTACTACTCGGAATTATTGTGGAAGAAAAAAAAGGGGGGGACCCTTAAGCTCCGCCTTTAAAGAGTTGAACGCGAAGCGATATCCTGTCCTTAGTGCTTACTTCAATCACATAGTAATGTAATGGGTAGCATGCTTTAAACCACGAGCAATTATGCGCGCGAAATGCGGGAAATGTTTTCGAACTAATCGGTCGAAACCACTCAGCCCATACCTTTTATTGTATTATGTTACTTGAGAAGCTTAAATTGTGGATTACTAAAACGTGGTCGATTATGTTGAAAGTGGCTTGTGTCAGTGAAGCTTTCGCATATGGCTGCATGCTGTGCAATGGGTAGGATGCTTTAAATCACGAGCAATTATGCGCGTGAAATGGTTTCGAAGTTGTTATGCACCCACTACGTGGTCTTAAGAGAATGCGCGCAGTAACGTCTGTGCCTTTTGTAATGGGTGGCCGGCTTTGAACCACGATATCGTGATGATATTCACATGTTTCGATGCCCGATGGCAATGTACGCTTGTAACACACAATATTACTGTGATATTACATGTTGTATTGGGACG
>JALIZH010016996.1:0-111498 GCA_030522465.1 Rhipicephalus appendiculatus | reverse complement strand
CGCAACACATGCTCCGGTTGCTAGGGGCGAGGATAAGCGCGCGCGCCCGCAGCTGTTGCTATGGGAGAGGGAGTGAGAGCGGAGAGATCACACCTGCCGGCGCGCGGCCGCCGCTGCGGACAACGCCAACGCCGGATGCCTGACATAGCCCGACTAAGAAATGCATTCGCATTTAAAAGAAGCGAGAGAGGCGCGGGGAAGACGCCATCTTGGAAGGCTGGCGCGCGCAGAAGGGAACGGTGTGGCCAGGACGGCGGACGACAGCAGCTGGTCCGGGCAGTCTGGGTCTTGCCCCAGTGCTGCAGGGTGTGGAGGCACGCCTGAGCTTTTGCCTCGGCGAGCAGTTGTCCCCATGCTCCGGTGGTCCAGCTGGCCAGCGGTGCAGTGAGCTGCCGGGACGGGTCAGCGATACGACGCCGACCTGCAACGAGCCCGGGCCTGCGACCGCCTGTCTTGCCACGTCAACGACCCACGGCCCAGAGGGGCAGAAGAGAACGGGGTAGGGGAAGATGGCCGAAGACCGGGCAGTCTGGGTCTCCGCCCCAGTGCTGCACGGCTTGGAGACCCGCCTGAGCTTTTGCCTCGGCGAGGTGCGGTGCGGTCCGGTTGTCCAGCTGGCTGGCTGTGCTGTGAGAGGTCGGGACCGGTCAGCGTTTACGCCACCGACCTTAAACGAGCCTGGCTTGCGACCGACCGTCTTGCCCCGTCAGCGACGCACGGCCCAGAGGGGAGCGGGGCGTGCCAGGAGGGCCTGCCGGCAAGTTCCTGATGCTGCCGGAGTCGGGCGACGCTGTTGCACCAGGGTTCGTCAGCGAAGCGCCGCACTACATCGGTGTCGAGACACGAAAAGAGCGACGGCCTGGTGACCGCGTCCGACTGCACGCGTAAGCGATCGACGGTTAACCGCAGACGTTGATGTGCGCCGCGTGAGAGGCACCGGTAGTTTTGGCCGGACATAGAGCTTAGTTGTGGTTGTTTTGTTGTTGTGACATACTGAGTGTACCTCTGTGTGTTTTATGTATGTTTGTGTGCTAAATGAAGTGTGTGTTCTTGTCACACCTTTGAGTTGCGTTCTTGTTGCATTCCGCTTGCTCAAGCAAAACGCGCCGGGCCCATTACCAACTTCGTGACAGTCTGTTAGTTCGCATTAATACTATGTTTAACAAAGCAAACGAGCCCTTAAGTTTACAATTCCTTCCTATATATATATATATATATATATATATATATATATATATATATATATATATATATATATATATATATATATATATATATATATATATGTATGTACGCACACACAAAGGATGTAGCGGATAAGCTAACAGTTGTGTGTGACAGCGTGGATATTAAAGTATGCCATAAATTAAAGATGCAGTCATATTAGTAGTAGAAAGTGGCACAAACAGCAATTACAGCTCACAAATCTGGCGAATCGTGTCGTCGTGGCGCGTACCTGACGGATCAGATTCGAAACAAGCGTTTCTTTCTACGCAGTTTCGGCAGCGCGCTGAACGCAAAATTCACCTAAGAAATGCATCAGGGTACAGTAACGCCGAAATGTATATAGGAAATCCAGCCAGCTCCACTCCGTGCAGTCCGTCGAAACAGCATGACACCTTCCTTCGCCTCGCTATTGGCTTTCTATTGCCTACGTGGGGCGGGTTGTTCCGAGGGAGTACAAGCAGTTTTGTTTACTCTGGAAGAGCTAACTCCCTTATACGCCATTGAGTCCCCACTGATCAACTTCTAGGAAGCAGCTGCGTTCTGACTACGAGATATACCGCTTAGGTGGGGTGAATCCTCGGCTTGTTTGCGAGGCGCGTTAAATAGAAACGGCATTCGTCAATTGGTTTGGTAACGGCAGCGGACATCTATCGGCTAGGTGACCGAACTTCCGTATAGAAAATGCTACACGTGATATTGCTACAGCAAGCGACGCGCATGCATTTCAGCAGTAGTTACTAGCGCGAAGTATAGGGGGGGACCGACGGGTGTGCGGCGTTGTTACTTTATCTGATCGATCGCCAGTAAGAGTGAATATCTTACTGTTGTGTAGTTAACAGCGGCAGTCGGGGAAAGAAGGCAGCCTAGCACTTGAGGTAGCGAGCAACGAAATTAAGGGTTTATTTTCGAAAATAGGACTACATGCTGTCGATGCTCCTTGATATGTGTCGCGTTGCGCACGGTCTTATAGCTTCATTTACCGCTGTATAGGTCGCGTAGCGAGCTGCCATGGTTGCTGGCGTAGTGTAGGTGGCGTAGTGAGGTGCCGTGGCGTTTCCGGATTACTCTGAGATCGCGCAGACCTGACACCTTCGTTCCGATGCACAGTTCGCCGATCCTCACTCGCGCCCTTCTTGGCGCACCTCCATTCGTTCCCTCTTTTACCAAGCTTCGCTGTCGCCTCTCTCGGAAAGGCACAGCCTTCGCCCCCCTTACGCCACGCCATTCTAGGCACGGCGCAGCCCTTCTCCTTCTTACCGAGCCTCACTCTCTCTACACCGCAAGGTCACGTGACCAGAGTAACACCACTAGCGCCCATTGAGTGGCAGTTAAGCGGCGAGCGAAACCATGGCGGCAAGCATTCTATGAGCGCCTAGTGAGATGCGTTAAGCTGGCCTTCAAGAAAACCACGAGGCAGAATATTATCACGAAAAACAACAATCATGTCATGACTCTAACTCAAGTTGAGGCCGTGCTAAACCCAAGGCCAATAAAATTCATGTGCAGTGATGTCAAATCCCAAACCGCTCGCACCAGCGCATTTACTCACAGGAAAACGGCTCACCTATTTTCCAAGCCCAAATTCACTGCAGCTTTTGTCAATGTCACCAACACAAGAGAACCGGTCATAGAAGCCTATACAGGGCATTCTAGAAGAGTTTCGAGAACAATTAACAACATAATATATTCAAGGACTGTGATCATCTCGCCAGCGAAAGGTGACCACACACGTGGACATTGGAGACACCGTTCTTCTTGAAGACAGCCTACAACCACGCCAACCGTGGATTCTAGAAAAAGTCACAAGTCCACGCTGGCCGCGATGCGAAAATGACATCATACACCATAATATTTGCATATGGCACGCATCTGCAACGGCCTGTCTGGTTGGGCACTTTGAAAGTTCACGAGCTTGCATGAATTTCATTTCAAGCAGCGCAGGTTACTGCAAATTTCGACGAAGATAATGCTCCGTTCATCAGTGGCGCAGATGCTCGAGATCCCGTTCAAGCCTGCCTGTATACCCACCATAGGTCCGCAAAAGAAAGTGGAACTCACTCAGACTCGCTCAAGAAATATATCTTGCGCTTTGGACTCACTCGGAATCAGACTCACCAAAGTTTTGAGCTGAAATCACTCGGACTCCCACTCAAGAAAATTTTATTCCATCGGACTCACTCGGACTCAACTCACCAAAATATTTCTCACCCGGACTTACTCAGACAAAGACTCATGGTTCGAATTGTATCTGAGTGAGTCCGAGTGAGTCGATTCATGAGTGAGTTCGCCGACCTATGATACCAACAGATCAAATATTAGTTTTTTACATCTTTAAGGTGTTTAAATTTCTTCACCAAAGGTGCTTGTGTCTTGATCTATCCGAACACAAGGTACCACCATAGAACGTCCTGCACGTGGCATCGGGCGAGCTCTCCACTATGCGCACCACGGCATTTAAAGCGCCCCTCACTAAGACACATAAACATTTTAGGTGGACACTGAAATCTGTTGTGTGTCCAATGAAAAGTTATTCCACAAGACTTTTTCAAACCGGTTCATGACGAGCGGACAAAATCAGTTGCGAAACCATGATGCGTGGTGGCGAGCTGGAAAACCTCGCCGTTCGCCCCTTGCGGCCTTCGAAAGCCAAATCCCTTCCCTGCCCTCTTCCGCACCGGAGCCGGATGATCATATGACGCACACGCATGAACACGTCAAGTACACGCAAGTTCACGCGCGCATAACGTGCCCGAGCCAGCCTGAACCCCCGAACAGGCAAGTGGTGTTGTGTTCTGTCGGCGTTCTCTGTGCTCTACTGCCTGTTTCTGCGGCAGGAATTCCTGGGTGCGCGCACGTTTGGAGAAGCTGGCACGGTTCATGGATCTTTACCGTGACACGCACACCGCTTCGGTTGACTACAGCTGTAACTACTGTCAGAGAAGATGCACCAAAAACGCGACAAGACGCCAATAGTTCTTAGCGCTGGCGCCTGCACGGCGCGAGAAGGGCAAGATCACCAACGCATGCAAAACGGAGTCGCATCTCGCTACGATTCGAAGTAAAAATATACTGAACATGCACACGTTCTGCTGGTGGTTTTATTATTTCTTTCAGCTTTCATTCATCGATTCAAGCAACAGATTACAGAAATTACACATCCCGCCTCGAATAATTTTCGCAGTGTCACTTGCTGCTGTGGGCCACGTCAGAACATGAATGTGTACGTAGAGGTGCGGGGACAAAGCCCAGATAACTACGGAGGGCCATTCTTTGTCTTACGTCATCCCTCCATCATGGGGCGCGCGCTCACGAGAAACCGGGCAAGTGGCGTTCAGCTTGAAATTTGACCTATATGCGCGGCGTGTGGCATCACAAATTTTGGCGGACGTAATCGTGAACGCCCGGTGTATGAATTGCACTCGTCAGCTCAAAATTGTCTGACCTGTTGAGGGGCCCATTAAAACGAAAAAAAAAATGTATGGAGTTGCAACAAACGTGAAAACTGTAGGAAGTGCGGAGCAGTGGTTCGGCTGTCCGTCAGCGACGCTCGCGTTCACGGGCAAGTACACGTGTAGTCGGCTCGGCGTCAGTGGTAGGAAAGAAAACCTGTATTTGTGATGCAGTGGGGCCCTTTCCTCCTTTACCTCCTCCTCACCTTCACATCACTCCTCCTCACCCTCACTGGCCTCTGCCCTCCTCCTCACCAACACTTCGTTTTCCCACCCCCCTTGGTATATATTGTAACATTCCACGACAACCGTGCGAAGACCCAAAGCACGATCTTTTTATTCTTTGTCTTCACCCCGTTCCCACGAAATCTGTCCATCGTCATACAGGCCCACTACACTCTCGCGGGCTTTGTTTCATCCCTCCGCTCCAAATAAGGGATGACGTTAGCAATGCCTGCTATTTCTATGGCACCGTTTTCCCTCGTGTAGCCGGGGGTCTTCAGTACTCCTTTTGTGGCCAATTTAACCACTTTAAAGGGACCCACAAGTTTTCTGTTCGGACCGCCATAACCTTTCCGCACCAGAACCATATCACCTAGGGCTATTGCGGGAATATTTGTGTTATGACGTTTGTCAAGAGCTCTCTTCATCGCTTCCCTGTGCTTCTTTTGCTGTTCTGAGCCTTACTTCGTTTCCTTGAAGTGAAGCTTCTCAGATATGCCAAGTATGTCGTCCGCAGGTAAATCAGCAGGCTCCCCGAAGGCGGCGTATTCAGGGCTGCATCCAAGAGTTCTTGTATGCGATCTGTTGTGGTGGGACACCGCTGCTTGAAGGCAACACTTCCACCATCCTGGGAATCATGGGTACATACTTATATATTGTTTTACATCTCGGATGACACGCTCGGCTAGTCCGTTAGCTGATGGGTGGTAAGGGGCTGTAAACTTCAGGGTAATGTTTCTTTCTTTTGTCCACCTTGCGAATGCCTGGCTCTTGAATGCGGGTTCATTATCGGATAACACATTTCACTGTTTTAAATATGTCTCTGCTCAAGAGTGATATGACAGCGGCAGCAGTTTCTTTTCCTGGCTTGGCTGTTAGCATCCTTGAGCATTAATCAATGCACACCAAAAAGGATTGCGTTTTCTTCACTCCTTTGCTTTTTTTTTCTTCAGTTCGGCGAAATCAACATGCATGGTTTCGAATGGGATATTGGAATGAGGTGGAAAAATTATGCTGTCTGTCTGCTGCTTGTATTTTGCTTTGTTCATTTGACATTGTTGACAAGAGCTCACGTACTCGCTAATATATTTCTTCATGCCTGGCCACATAAATCTTCTCCTCATTTTGTTGTATGTTCGCCAGAAGCCGTCATGTCCTCCTGACTCTGCACTGTCGTGATAAAGGCCTAGAACTCTTGTTCTCAGAGTTTCCGGTACGTGAAACCTTCCGTCTACATACATCATCTCTTCTGTGCTACCCACATTTTAAGTGAGTTCACTCTCTCGTCGTTCTTACCGTAACTGACAATGGGAAGTCGAGAAAGGGCATCAGCGTCTGGCAAATCTTGTCCTCTTCTGTGTGCCACCTCAAAATGAAACTGTTCAGTTTCACTTATCCATCGAGTAACACGGGCTTTCGGTTGAGCACCATTTAGCAAATGAGTAAGTGCCTGTTGGTCAGTGAACAGCTTAAATTTCGTGCCTTCTAGGTGCGATCTAAAATACCTAATTGCTAGCAAAACAGCCAATGCCTCCTTTTCAGTCGTGCAGCAGGTTTGTTCGGACTTCGTGAAAGTATAGGAGTAATATCCAACCACGTGTCTTTCTCTTTCGCTTCCACTGGTGGCTCTTCGTTGGTAGAGTACAGCACCTGCGCCGTAGTTCGATGCATCGGTTGTAAGTTCAAATGGAACAGTGAAGTCTGGTAGTGTGAGTACAGGGTCTGATGATATGGCTAATACGAAATCTTTATACGCCTTCTCAAATTCTTAAGTCCAGGTGAAGTCTGTGTCTTAACGGAGTAAGTTGTTCAATGGCTTCGCTCGTGCTGCAAAATCTTTTATGTAACTTCTAAAATGTCCTGCGAGGCCAAGAAAAACTCTGATTGCGTGCGCATTGTCTGGCTTCTTCATCCTTCGTACACGTTCTGCGGACTCTTATTGCGTGCTCTTTGTGAATAAGTCCAAAATGCGTCCGAGAAATGTAATCTTGTGTTTAAAAAATTCACTTTTCTTAAAGTTCACTTTCAGTTTGGTGTCACGTAGTGCCATCAAAACAGAGGTCATGTGCTCAGCGTGTGATGTTTCATCCTCAGAGTAGACTATGATGTCGTCTACATACACATTGCAGAATAATCCGAGGAATGGCTTGAGAACACTATTCATCATCTTTTGGAACCATGCCGCACTGTTTTTCGATCCGAAAGGCTAACGAACGATTGTATTCGTAAACGTCAAATGTTGTGACAGAGGCCGTGTACATCTTATATTTCTCTTCCAGCGGGATCTGCCTAAATCCTTTGCACAGGTCTATACGGGAAAATATCTTGCAAGCTCCGGTTTCTTCAATTATTTCATCAATGCTTGGCATTGGAAAAGGAAATATGTCTCTTTGGTTATTTAAAATCCGGTAATCAGTGCACAGTCGCAAAGATCCGTCTTCTTTCGGCGCCAAAATAATAGGCGAGGCGAACGTAGACCCCAATGGCCGTACTATTCCAGCATCTGACATATCTTGGATTTCAGTTTTGAACCAAAGCTTTTTTTTTTTCACGGGACATGCTGTAAGGCTTTCTCCTGACCGGCGTGGAAACGGGGTGAGGACAAAGAGGAATAAAGAGATCGTGCTTTGGGTCTGTGCACGGTTGTCGTGGACTGTTACATATCTAGCTATGTTATACATGTTTTTGCCTCCGTGAGACGAAGCGGGGACATAAGATGGCATGATTCGATGACAGCATACTCCCCTTCCTCCTCACCCTCAATCACTCGTACTCAACCTCACATCACTTTCCCGCCCCTTGCCATATATGGCTGTGTATAAATGGCTCTGTTATATGTTGCTTTGCCTGTATTACATTAAGCGACACGAAACGACGACGACAGCATATGAGACCGTACGTCAACTCGGGCTTCTTAGGTCTCCAGGTTCACTATCAGGCAGACAAAAAATGTTCTTTGTCGGTCTAGTGGTGGTTGCGAAAACATTTATTGGGCTATAGGAGGGACTGGAGGTATGCTGGTACTAGCCCGTAAGAGACTAGTCCGTACATACGCTAGGTGGGGGTCCTTACTACGAAATGCAGTCGGGGCGGCGGCCGTGCGGGCGCCCCCCGACTTAGGCTTGTTGGCATGTAAGTCATAACCGCCGAGCAGGGTCGCCTCCCGGGCAAGCCGGGTTGGGTTTGGAATGGGGAACTGGCCGCGTAGGAGAGGCACGCTCACACCATCTGGTAGATGCCTGAAGACGCTTTACAATGCCGACAGCTGTAATGCAAATGAGTTCTGCGGAATCCCGCATGGTGGCGGAAGGGATAAGAAAGGGAAAATGGACAACCACCCGTCTCTTACTTTAATTGCAGCTGTACAGTCGCGGCCACTGTTAGATGCAACACTTGCACGCAGAGCATGTCTAGATTTCATTTTCTTGCATAAAAACAAGGGCTTAGATTTGCATACGGCTACTGGTAGTTGACAGCTCAGACTCTTCGGAGAAACTAGTAAAGCGCACGTTCAATGTTTCCCCATCCACAAGCAGTAAGGGGGGCCACCAATAAGAACGGTGCTCATTCGAGTGTTGCATCTAACAGTGGCCGCGACTGTACATGCCGACAGCTGCAACTATCAAAATGTTTTAGAGCTGGCGGGCACAGCAGGGTATTCGCGATTCCAACTGAGCGCTCGCCACCTAGCGGCCGCGCCTGAAACGGCACTAACAGGGTCAATCTTGAAAGGAGATAAGTTTATCACGTTGCGCGCGCTGAGAAGCGCCCGCATAGTCCCTTTATTTTCGCCATGCCGCACGCGCGAGCCCGGAAAAGAAGAAAGCGATGTCCAAAGACCATTTCTGTGTGCCGCAATGGGTGGCATCGCGGTGGAAAGGTGGCCGTATCGTTCTATCATTTCCCGAAGGATGCAGACGACGCGCGGCGGAGAACGGCGTAAATCAGAAACTTTTGCATTGGAGAGAAAGTGACGGACACTATGGTGGTTTGTTCTAATTATTTCGCTCGCGACGACTTCATTCTCATCGGTGAGTACACCATTATTTAGCGTTTGTGCATTTTTGTCAATATTCGGGCTTCTCAGAGAGCGGAGCATAGTTTCGTTTATATAAGCAAGCGCTTGAGGAAATTTGTTGTGTTATGTGAGCGTATTTTTCGCGTATGCTTGTTTTCTGTTAAGTCGTAGTGCGACCCATTATCAAGCTGCTACCCATACCCAAGCTGCTGTAATCCTTCCCCTCGAAAATTTTTGATTTCGCATGTGTATATACATGCCCATAAACGCACGCGCAAATAAACATGAAGGATGGGTGTACCTCACCGAAAAAATTTCTCGCTACGCCCCTGTCACTGACGCACGTTTCTTCCGTGTGAACTGTAGTGGTGAAACCAGAAATATACTTATTATGGACAAGCCACGGTGTTTATGCCTGCGTTTGCTCTGCGGTGTCTAGAGACGGTGCTGTAATCTCATTAAACGCGGCGCGCTGACAGTTTAGGTGCATCAGCTTGCAAGAAATTTAAGAGGAACTGCAAAAAGTGATTGTTCCAGCTTTTGGAGCATTCGACTTTCGGGCGCATCGCTTGGTTCCTCTCCGACACATTGCAGCGCGACTTATGTTGGGACAGGCTTGTTTCCGATTGATGTATTTATCACCATTCCACTGAATAAACGATAGCTAATTTCCGCACACCTAACGTGGTTAATTAAAAATTAATTTACTTTGATTAGTTATGAGTTTCTTAAATTTATTAATACTTTACCATGGTCGTACAGCTGACATTTTTGGGGGTGGGTTGCGGTTCAACCACTCTGTACTTCAGTTCGCGCGTGCGTGTATGTAGATATGCTCCTGCGTGCGTGTATATATTATGTTCATGCTTGCGTAGCGTGCGTAGTGTGCGTGTAATATGAGCTTCGAATACCAAATACTGCCAACACGAACAAGCGAGTGTTCGGAAGCACACGACCTTATTTATTTGAAACCTAATAACATATATCGGCGAAGGAAAAGAAAGGAGCACTCCTATTACAAGGAAAACTACGATTTGGCTTATCTCAAAAGATACACTGACCCAGGCATAGCTCTGTTCTGTAATCAAGTGAACAGCATGTGTACTTACCTTTTGACGGGACAACAGAACTCAATGGGATTCATGCAATCGGCAACATGACTCGCAGCGCAGAGTTACTTCGAAAACTGTGAAGGCCTTGCCTGTGAAGGCCTACCACTTGTGCGCTGCAGCAACGCGGCGCACAATGTTTGCATCTTTCGGGGAGGCCCACTACACATGAGAAGTTGCCTTCTTCACCCTCGGGCGCTGGGCAGGTCCTTCAACTTGAAGTAAATCTGACGCGGTTCGCCGAAGAGGCTCGTGTTTGCACGCACAGCACAACTATTTCCGCTGTTTCGCCAGTGAAATCCTTTAAGCCGATGAGAATGAGGCGGTCGGCGGCCAGCACCCTATCGCCTTCGACGAAGCAACGTGATCCGACGCCACAATCAAGAAACTTCAGCACAGCGCCAAGCGAAAGTGCCGCGCTGACCCTGTTAAGCGTAGCCATCCTTGTTTTTTCGACCAGTGTTGCCAGCACACGGGGCGTTTGATGGAGTTGTGAATAGGTGAGAAGGCGTAGTAAGAGCCGCTCATCCACTTACGCATAATTCGTTCAGTGCGACGCGTAGCTGCTCGCACGGCTCGAGAATCAGTTTTGGAGCATTCGGTAAGTAAAATCCTAAGGACGCGGAGCCGAGGGACGCTTCCATGTGTGCAGCGCATCGGAGATCTGGCCGATGGTGATCGGACCTTCGTGGATAACCGCCTGCACCCGTCTTTTCGATGGAGGTTTCGTGGAGAGATTACGATGCGCTGCACACATGCAAGCCTCGCTCGGCGCCTGCTCTTGACATTTCTTAGAGTAGTGTGACGATTTTGTGTCTCACTCGTGTCACGTGCAGGGGTCCGACAGATACCGCGTCACTGTCGCGAACCTCTCCGCGAATCGCGCCAGAAAATACTCCTGAGTCTCGTAACTAGAGGCCGGATTTTTAGGCACTAAAGAAGCCCGTTTTAGGCGCCAAAAATAGGCAGGCAAAACACCGTTTTAGGCTCCCAAAATCCTAAATGTAGGCACGACAAATTTTTAGATCAATTCGAGATATTTCAGACAAAGACGTACGCGACCTGTATTTACGGCAGGAAAGCAAAAAAAAAATGTTGATGTTGGCACAAACGCGCCAACGGTTGAACATAGCCATAGATATCTTGCGCTTTACTATTGTTTTTGCCATGCACTGACGTTCCTTTAAACTTCATGACTCTGTCTCATCAGGAGATGATCTGCACTTTGGTCAGTATTGCACTAAAGGAAAATCGGGTTCCTTATATGCGCATACGTCAAAGGGCCTGCACATTTCAATGTGTTCGATTGTTTAATTTCTTATTTCTGAACTTTACAATGAAGTTTTGTGTTGATGAGTGATGGACACACTCTGTATTCTCGCTTTCTGTTCTTCCCCTGAACGTGTATCGTGCCTCATTACATGCAACCTTGAGTTTCCGAAACGGAGCAATAAAACGAGGTCAGAGAAGTGTTGTGAGTGGAATTAGACTTTTATGCTTGCTGTGAGCATGCTGCCTGCGTGCATTCAAACGCATTGCGGGCCAGAGGGGGGGGGGGGGGACCCGGCGCGCAGCATGAAAAAGCAAACGCGCAAAAAAAAAATGCCCCCACCTCCCCGAAGGGAATCGTGAGGAAATGCGAATGCATTTCTTGCGCCGACGCCGACTTCTGCCATCGCCTTGAGAGGCGCCCAGCCAGCGAACGGTCGAGAGTAAGGCGCAGGGAGGAGAGAGAGCGAACGGCGAGAGAAGGAGCGGCGAAGCACTGCACCTACCCTCTCCTACCCTCTCTCGCACCACATGCTCCGGTTTCTAGGGGCGAGGACAAGCGTTCGCGCCCGCAGCTGTTGCTATGGGAGAGGGAGTGAGAGTGGAGAGATAACACCGGCCGGCGCGCGGACAACGCCGGATGCGCCTGACATAGCCCGACTAAGAAATGCATTCGCATTTAAAAGAACACAGAAAAAAAAACAACCGGCGCGCGGAGTGGGCGGGAGAGGGGGCGAGACGCGAGCGGCTGTTGGTACTGTTGCCCTGACGACGCATGGCACGTCATGGCTACGTAATCGCCGCGAGGGCTTGGCGGCCGTCCGCAAGAGCCGTAGCTCTACGGGGCTCTTGCCGCGCTCGGCGCAAGCGTCGACAGAGTTTGATTTTCATTTCCCAATGCGAGGTATACGGGGTAACCGACCCCTGGTACAATTCCGACCCCTGGTACAAACCGACCCCTGGTACATCTTCCACGCGTACTTTGCCCCTGCGGGGCAAAGTACGCGTGGAAGTGTTGTACGCGAAAGAAGTGTTGCGGAAGAGAAGTGTTGTACGCGAAAGCCCCTCGGCTGACCTTAGGTCAGCCGAGGGGCTTTCGAAGGTCGTCAAAGTGAGCAAACAAGGGACATATGATGGCGGAAACATTAGAGCGTTTACCCCTCGTGGGGGTGAATCGAAAGGAGCATCAGGCGTGACAAAGGCTGATAAAATGGCCACATGGCCCAGCTTCCGGGAGGTAGTTTCGGGAGAGGGAGGGGCGAAAGTAGCGGCCGTGGCTCACGTTAGTCACCAAGTCAGTAGCCAGGTCACTTCAGTAGGAAAGTCTCAGCATTTTATTATCAACGGTGACTCGAATTAATCGGCTGTGCAGAGGCAATCAGGCATAGGGTGAAAGGCGATAAAAAAGTTTTGATAGGGACATTCCCAGGACATACGCTGGGGTCAGTCATGAGGCAAGCGAGTGAAAAAGTCAGCTAAAGCTAATGCATGTAACGTCGTGGTGATTGCAGGAGGTCTAAATGACGTCTTGAACGAAGAATCGGCAGGACTAGCTACGACCTTGGCGAAAGGGGTCGATGACGTGCGCGCCGTGTCTCCCCAGGTGCAGATTCTAGTATGCACGGTACCGGAGGTTCCAGTGCACAACAGCGACTTGCAAAGAGCGGTTGTTCAAGCAAACAAAGAAATATGGCGATTAAGTCGACAGAAAGGCGGCATTCGCCAGCAACTCGGTTTTGTTTATAAGAGTCGCAGGCGCCGCGTCGCTCCGCCCGACAGATGTCCTAGACTAGTTTTTTCTATGCGCAATATCTTTGGCCTACATTTAATGGTCACGCAAGGCTCCTGTGGGACATTTCACGCTTTCGGTTCTCATTGCTTCCGATAAGCTAGAATCAGAAGCTGTCATTATCGCAGAGGTCTCTACTTTTTGCTAAGTACAGTACGCAAAGTACAGCTTCTAATGAGAGCACGTGTTTCTTTTTCTATTTTTTTTAAGGGGTGGGGTGGGGGGCGGGGGGCGTCTAGCACGACGTTCTTTTGTATTCTCCGTGATGTGTGGCAGAGACCATTTCTGGAAAATTCTTCGCGCCCACATGGTCAGTAGGTTGCAGCCACTCTCTACCCTCCGAATCGCCCATCGCCACTTATTTAAACGCTGTGATTCATGCGGAGCCTTTAAAATCGACACACGTTTCGACACAACACCTGTAATACAAATTGCAATTCCGGACAAAACACTTTGTCCATTTCGAGGCGCTGGCCGTGTGAATGCAGCTAACGGGTACTCGGTGTGATATGCAGCGTCCAGGTATGCGTTAAGTAAATCGCAAAATACGAATCCGCAAAACAAGTACCCTAATAAGGCTCGCGGGCAGAGCCCAACGCGTTTTTAGATCACGTAAAGACCTTCACATGAAATTTTGAGCTAGATCTGTCACTGCGTGTGAAGCTGAGAATGCGTGCCGTGCGGACTCCTGGGACGCCATAGCATAGCGCCATCTGTACTCGTGAGGTGAAAACTACTCATGGCTCAAGGACATCAACGAACACCATCTGCCCGCGCCCTCTCCATTAAAGGGGCATTAAATAGAGAATGCAATTCCAGCGTGCGACAAATCTTTGTAACTGCACTTGTACTGGACGGATTCTAAAAAGTTTCGCGGCGGTGAATTCGTGAGGCAAAAGGCTGCTTTAGTTCATCCATTCCATGGCTACTTGGAAAAGTGTTGCAGGCCCGGTCTCTTTAAGGGGGAGTGGCGAGTGTAAACAGACAGACAAGTAACTCTATAAAGGTCCTGAGGAGCCAGCCAGTGCAGTCCTACAGAGGACTCCTGGCTTGCTGTAGGCTAATCCCATGTTGGAGCCGGGAGGCCATGCCTCTCCGCTCTCTCACAGGCCCTCTGGACTGCCTAGGACTGGTTTTCCAGTTTGGAACTCGTCATGGCCTTCTCCCAGTCCTCGTTGTTGTTGAAGCCCTTTTACAGCGAAAGCTGTCATGAGATCACAACAAGGGTCGTTTCTGCGCTGTAGTTGTCCGCCGCCACCGCCGCCGCCGCCGGTTTCAGTAACCAATATCGCACGAAATAAGAAAAAAAAACTAAATAAATAAAAAAACACAGATGACTGAACGGGAATCGAAACCGGGTCCTTCGCGTGGCAGCCCAGCACTCTACCACTGAGCTACCCCGCTCCTTGAAACTGCCGTGCAAACTGACCCTATGCAGGCTTCATGTCGGGTAAGGAATCGCGTTAACGTGTGTTGTAAAGCGTTTTAGAGCAGTAAAGTAAGAGCTAGGCGTCACAAAATGAGAATTGCGTAACGAGTGAGTCGTTCAATGCTCCAACCCATTACAAAAGCCCGAGGCATGATTCTTCATCGTCGTCAGCCACAGCATTAACAAAGTGCACATATTGCGTCACAAGAGTGTAGCGGGTACCGCGCTTTTCCGAAGAATGACGAATAATGGCATAGTAGACGCTTCCGCACTACACAAAAATTATGATGATTTATGGCGTAGTGGGTACCATGGGCTTGCGCTTGTAATAGTTGCCCCAAGAGTGTTTAAAAAAAAGTTCAGAAAGGCCGCTCTCCCAGCTTTCGCTGTGACTGTGCTGCGCGTTCCGCGCAGGCCTGGCGGTTCTTCGAAAAAACCACGATGTAAGAAAAAAAGATAACCTGTTTACACTCGCTGGTGTTACAGGACTTCAACAGCGAGTGTAAACAGCTTATTTTTTTTCTTACATCGCGGTTTTTCGGAATGTACATTCTTCACTGTTGAGGACATCTAGTCCACGGGTTGAAGCCATATATGTAACGTCCTGGCCCCGCTTGTCACTGCGCTCGCTTCCCCACTCTGGGTGGTTAGCACTGAAGTCCGCCACCGCCACTGGGCAGGGGCCGCACAGCGACGATGGTCGCGCGAGCTCACTCGTGCACCATTTGAAAGGGGGACGGACGTAAGCACTGTGAATTATTGTGTCCCAAACTATACCACACACCGTCACTGCCACACACACAGCTGTGTCGCAGAGTCCACATAGCCGGGGATGCGCGGGGGGAGGTTTCCTCTGCGGTACATGAACATAGGTCTTGAGCGCGAGCACCTAAGGATCCTCTAGGGAGAGGCGAGCGCATAGTTCTATGTAGCATGCTCCCATTCATTGAAGGAACGTTCCACTCCAAACAGAAGTTATTATAGCATCTCCCCTTGTTCTCACCAAATCGCTTGTTGTAACGGTGCGTCCGAGATCACCACCGCCATGCACAGGTGACGAGTTCGGCTGGCAGGATCTCTCATTTTACTCTGAACTCTGTAGTGAGCTGTTGCATGAGATGTTCTGGTTCTTCCGATTTTAGTTGATTGCAGCCGCCGGCGACGTTTGTGTAGCTGCGCTCGCCGACACTATTGGTGCATGATGCAGGTACTGGCCGTTTTTGCGACAGCTTCTGTTTAACAGTTTGAGCACTCGCGACTGCCCACACTATAGTCGGGACAGCGTCTGGTTTGAGACTGCCAGGACTGTCCCGATATGGCGTTGTTATTCCCAGTGAGTGCAGGAGGAATACTGAGTTAAGGGAGGGACACAACAATTCTCGAAATGGGACACCACCTGAGCGCACCACTGATTTGGTTTAAAAGCCGCGTCGCGCTTCGCAGAGTTGAAGAGAGTTGTGCCGAAATTTTATAGAGTTTTTAAAACAGCTACAGTCGCTTTCCGCAGTGACTTTGTTCGTCGAAGTCTTGCCCGGAACGTCACTTACTTCTGTGGCACTCCTGTCGACTGCTCAATTTGGTTATTTCCGTTACGGCCACTCCATAGTGCTTCGTTTACGTTGGAACCCGCCAGCGTTCACGCTGTGGAGGGCTGCTGGGGGAGACAAAGAGCACATCGAAGAGTGAAGGGGAAAGGAGAGATGCTGTATTTTCTCCTTTTCTGGCCCTTTTGCTATTGCTGGCTTCGAGAGGGTGTGCGAGTGCAGCGAACCTGGGGACCTTTGGCCTATCGTTCTCCTTCTCGGCTGGATTGTTTTTGGAGAAAGGGGTGATGCAGCCACTGCCGGACGGAGGATTTAGTTGAGTGTCTTCGTTTCTTTGAACGGATTCAGCTCCTCACAGGTCAGGTAGCCTTGGTTCGTTCACGGACATGGCCGAAGTGTCAACATGGCCATGACGGGGAGCCGAAGCAGGGACATGGACGTCGCGGCCTCACCTACATGCACTGGAGCTGCGGCTGCTCGCACTGCGTTTCGTGGGCCTGGAATATCTGGCCAGTGCAAATAGCCAAGCACGCGTGTTATGGAGGCCGCCATACTACTTCCGGGATGCGCGCGTTTGTGTGGTATCGCAGGGCTCTTGCGATGGTTCGGACACATCGATGGCAACTCGCTGGCGTACCTTTCTTTTTCGTTTGCTGACTCTTGTCTTTACTATCCAGGACCTCTTGGATGACGCCTGGTATGCTGATCCCGCCGCCCGGCCTGGACTCTGGAGGAGGATCTAGTGCTGCTGCTGCATAGTCACCCATAGCAAAGCAAAGGGTAGCGGGGGCAGAAAGGGGGGGGGGGGGGTGAAAAAATATGCGATATTAAACTTTTACATTGTTGCCCGCGTCTTGGGGGCCCCATGAAGGGCTACGGTCGCATGCGTGGTCCTGAGGGCGAATTTAAATATAAAAGGGTTTGTATGGCAAAACTACATGAAAGTAAATAAAATACGGTATAACCTCGTTACAACGGAACTGATTACAACAGACATTCGGATACTACATACCAATTGGCGTCGTTATGCCGACCTCACTATTTGTTGTCAAGAGTTCGACGAAAGTTCGTCTGGTCAGGTGTCATGTTGGGGATGTAGATGCGGACACTGTCCAAGTCAAGGTAAAGAACACAGATACGTTCCAGGGCAATCGTTTCGAAGACGCGCCGGCGTCCCATATGTTCCTGGGGTCAGCAAAGCCCTAGGCCGTGTGTTTTCAAGATATGACCTTCAAGATATGACCTTCAAGATATGGCCGTGCAACAAGCTCAGGAATCAGCTTCGGAACGTGAAGGATCGCTTAGACAGCAAGCTATACCCCGGCGTTGTCTATAAGGTGCCATGCGCAGACTGCAGCTGCAGTTACATCGGCGAAACAGGCAACTTCACTAGGAGATTAAAGGAATATCAAAGGGACGTGGGCAACAACAAGAATGCGTCAACCACTTTGGCTGAGCATGCCGATAATCGCGGTCATTTCATCGATTGGGACAACGCCGCAATAATAGCCAAGTTAAAGGATTCGATCACGAGGCTACTTTTGGAAACTGGTTTTATCCAGACGACTGAGGAAATATCAACAGGACAGATGGGAGTCTACCTGCCAGCTACACCTGTTCATTGCACAAGGAACCCGTATGGGTCCCGAAACGTCTCTGTGTTTTTCACCTTGACTTGGTCAGTGACCGCATCTACATCCTCATCACTATTCGTAGCATTGCTTGAGCTTCGTTTACTACGGATTCTGGTACAACGGACATTCGGATATAATTGAGTGAAATGTGAGGCCAGCAAGGTGATCAGGACTCCTTTACAGCGGACTTTTCTACCGCGTACATCCCAAATTCAGACTTCAAACATCGCTTAGCACACTTTCGCGACGGGAACAGCGCACCGTGGATATAACGAAGGCCGCCGATCTCCGGTCTTTTAAATAATCAGTTATGCCTAGCTACGGCAACAAAAAATCGGCGCGCAGCGTGCTTGGTCTTGCGTTTTGGGGTGATGACGCGCGAAATTGCTAGCCGCTGCCACCACTGAGCTGCTCCGAGCGGTCGCCGCGTGACAAGCTTGGGCGGCGGGTCCGCTGCCGATATGCAAAATGCCCATCAGCGGTTCAGAGGAGCCAGACGAAGCACATTACGGCTTCTTCGCTTTCGCACGTCCGCTAGCGCGATGGCCTTGCCCGTAAAGTTCGAAGCGGAGTTAGGACCAGCCACGACTTCGAGCAGAAAGCTCGGTTGCGATGTGCGTGGCCGCGGTGCGGCATGTATCAAAGTACGTCATGCTCGATAGCGAGTACAGAGAGTTGTCCCGCGGTGGTCTTCGTTACATGGTCCGAACTGCTGATAAGCAGAAGCTCTGACAGCGGGTCCAAGGAGTCAACGCCATGCATACAGTCGGTGCGAGACGCGCGCCTGCGATGTTCGCGATGACTGCGGCGCGCAATCGTAGACTAAATCGTAATTGTATTCTAAATTATTGTCGACTCGTGAACACAGAACGAGTGCGAAAGGATCACTAAGTAGGGCGATTTTCGACAACCGTGACCTCGCGACGCGCAGGCAGCAGACGATGCTGCGCGCCCGGTTGCGCCGTGGCGGAGCTACATATTTTTGAATAACGGTGTTTTCTTTTCGTTTTTTTTTTTGCGACTTTCGTAATAGTTTTCACCACTTCGGCAGGTGCAAAAATTTTTTACATCACTTCTACGTAGATTTCAGTGAAAACGTTTCGGAATCGGATAGAAAAAGGGCTACAGAAACTGAAAATGTGATTTTCAAAAACTCAATTTTTCTGCCCCCCCCCCCCCCTGAGAATAAATCAGCTAATGATTTGTAATTCTCTCTGGTCATAACAGACCCACTCAGTGCTTACATAAAAGTCTGTTGTAATGAGGTTATACTATACAGGTATCCAAGGAAAATACACCAACTGCCACGTTACCGTGTGGTGGAACACCGCAAATGGATTAGAACACAACAATATTAGAGCTTTGCGTGCTGGAATTTTTATCCCCACGGCATCTCAAAAGCCTGGCGCTTCGCAACCTAAGCTACAACGAACCACGTTTTGTTGCAACGTGCAGTTCCGACCTGAGGAAGACGTTAGAAAAAACTGTGTAGTTTGATAGCGAGTACACGTGAGCGTCAAAGTTTTAAAACTAGCTTGCATTGCAATACAATGCTTCATGCCAATTTCCTTTGCTATTATAAAGACGCGTCTGATATCGACACCGCGTTTTTTATGCGTGAGCTGTATAAAGTAGTGCTGCCTTCCGTCGCTCATTTTTGGCTCTTCTAATCTACCTATCAAAATTTGTCGCATATGGGTCATTCCGAGTGAATTGTCCCAGCCCAGAATTCGACTACCAGTCATTCTGTTGGAAAAAAATTGAGCTAAAAGGTAACTGTATGAGACTGATTTTACTGAAGTATTTTCGTTCAAAAGACATTTTGGTGGTCATGTGACCACCCTTTCAATATTTCGGCGAGGAGTAAAAGTTAGGTGGGAATAAATTATGCGTATTAAACCTTGATACTGGCTACAACGGCACATTCTGTTTTCAAGCATTCTATTGCCATTGTTCTTTGACGTGATGCCACAAGTAAAACCATATATTCATTTTGCGGAGAAGCAAGAAAGCACGCATATTCAGGCAATCTTTGTAAAAACAGCGGCCACGTTTCAGTCGCAAAGCTTTTTTAGTTTCAGTCGCAAAAATATTTTGAGCCTATGTAAACAAGCTTGTATTGAGAAAAACAATCGCAAAGTTGACAAAAAAGTACTTTTTGGGATATTAACTCGTACATTAAGCATCAAGCCCTTGACTAGCGATTATTCTGCCAACTTGCTACGTGCGCGGCCCATGTCCATTTCTTCTTCTTGATTTCAACTATAATATCTTTAACCGCCGTTTGTTCCCTGACCCACTGTGCTCTCTTCCTGTCTCTTAAGGTTACACCTATTATTTTCCTTTCCATCGCTCGCTGTGTGGTCCACAATTTCAGTTGAACCCGCTTTGTCAGCCTCCAGGTTTCTGCTCCGTAGGTAAGTACCGGTAAGATGAAGCTGTTATATACCTTCCTCTTGAGGGATTGTGGTAGACTACCATTCATGATTTGAGAACGCTTGCCGAATGCGCTCCATCCCATCCTTATTGTTTTAGTTATTTCACTCTCATGGTTGGGCTCCGCGGCTACTACCTGTCCTAAGTAGACGTATTCCTCCTTTACAACTTCCAGTGTCTCGTCACCTATCGCAAAGCGCTGTTCTCTGCTCAGATTGTTCCACATTACTGTAGTTTTATGCATATTAATTTTCAGACCTACTCTTCTGCTTTCCGTATCCAGTTCAGTAATCATGAGCTGTAATTCGTCCCCCTCAGTTTTTTTTGCGACATTACCCATCCATGCAATGTCATCAGCGAATCCCACATTACTAAGATACTCTCCATTAATTTTTATCCCTAAGTCTTCCCAATCTAGGGCCTTGAAAACCTCTTGTAAACACGAGGTGAATAGCGTGGGAGACATCGTGTCTCCTGCGCTACACCTTTCTTTATTGGGATTCTGTCGCTTTCTTTATGGAGAACTATGGTGGCTGTGGATCCGCTGTAGATTTATTCCAGGATATTTTTATAGGCTTCGTCGATGCCCTGATTTCGCAGTGCCTGCATGACTCCACCGAATCAAATGCCTTCTCGTAATCTACGAAGGCTTATGTATAGGGGTTGTTTGTATTCCGCGCATTTCTCTATCACCTGATTGATAGTATGAATATGGTCTATTGTTCCTGCTTGGTCTATTGCTTGATTCAACTCTTGGTTGATTAATTCTATTAGCAATTATTTTTGTAAATAGCTTGTAGACAACGGATTGAAGTCCTTGACGTGCCCTTTCTTATGGATTAATATGATGTTGGCATTATTCCAAGATTCTGGTATCCTCGCCGTCAAGAGACACTTCGTATACAGGGTGGCCTGTTTTTGTAACACAATTTCTCCACCGTCTTTCAACACGTCTGATGTTACCTGATCCTCACCAGTGGCTTTCCCTCTTTACATTCACTATAGGGCTTTCTTTACTTCTCCTGTCAATACTGGTGGGATGTCACATTCCTCTGGGTTATTACTACTTCTTACGTTGTCATCCTGGTTGTGTCGGATGCTGTACAGATCTCTGTAGAACTCCTCCACCACCTCAACTATTCTATCCATATTGGATAGAATAGTGTCCAGTCTCGCAGAGCGCGGAGCGGTCGAAGAGCGCGGAGCGGGGAGTGGTCGCGTCTGCTTTTGTTTTCACCATCGCTTTGCTAAGCGATCTGGAGTAATTCAGCTAGCACTTTCTGGCGGTTCGCCGGCCCATCCGACAAGCGGAGAGAAATTCATAGCTCTTTTGACTAAGCATTAAACATGCCAACTATCGTGATACTATGCTCGAACGTTGTTTCGCCCTCACTAGTTCAACAGGGAACCACTGGGTCCAGAGGGAACTATTCAAAGAAGTCAGACTGCACTACTCAATTCCTTCCTTTTCGCTCACACAGGGTGCGCTACGCGTGTTCCAAAATACAGAGGCTGACGCATATATTTACCATTCACTTATAGCACTACAGTGTATTTGACAGCATATGTGCCGCCGTTAAAGCTGGTGTCCGGACGAAACCTGGCAACGACGCCTCACTCTACGCTCCGGGGGTGCTATGCAGGATGGCCCGAGCTTGGCGAAACTCGGGATCTTTCCAAGCTCTGGCGACACCCCCTTTTGAACGAGCCAACAGTACGAAAACGTCAGATCCACCCTTCACCGCGCGTTGCGTTCCATTGGTTACGATGGAACGCAGCGTCACGTCAAGGACGGTCGACAAAATTGGGCGGTGTTTTCAAACCAGAGGCATCTTCTTTCATTTGTTTGTCGTTCCACTGAGTGCAGAAGTGCACCCATGCAATAAAAGTGCCAGAAAGGTTTACTGATGATATTTTTTTAAAGGCAGGGGCTGTTTAAATTCGTTTTGAAGCTTTTATTGTCTGTACTAAGTATCTTTTAGAATAATTAGCATGGTGGCCTCTGAGATTAGTTCCGGCCGAGCACCTTACAATATCGCGACCGTAGCTAAACCCGCGGCCACGTGTACAATCATCATGGTCAGCCTGCACATTCTTGCGCGTTGCTCGACTGGCGCGCGCTTTCTTCATCCCTTCATGGTGTGATCGGTGCCCGAGGACATGCGCCCGGCTGATTAGCTGAGTGGCTGAGCGGTACACCTAGCTAAATAAGTCAAGAGATGCTATGAACAAGCTAATTAAGCCAAAGCATGCTAAGATCGAGCTAATGAAGCCATACCTTACTAAGACCATGCTAATGAAGCCATGTAAAGCTATGACCGTGCTAATACTAGGCTAATTAACGCGACGTTAAATATTAGCACGCTAAGTAAAGTCATCCTAATTAGACCTTAATGATATGATGCTAATCAAGATCATGCGATTTAGGCTCATGTTAATTAGCTGCATACTAATCAATATCATGCTAATTGCACCCGAGGTAAATATTGTCGTTTTAATTAAAACCTTACCAATCAAGACAAAACTGTTCAATATTATGCTAATTAAGTCCTGCCTAATTAGTATAATCAAAATTAAGACGGAGCTGATGCGTTCTTTACTTCGAAGCGTACACCGAGCAGACTGAGTAGACGACCGACTTAAAACGCCGGAAGAAGCTAGGTGATCACAAGCTCCTCTATGGCTCCAGCCTTGCACAAGTAGTAAAGGCTGACCAAATTATTTTATATGCAAGGAAGCTGCTGCTTAGCGTCCACCGCATGAAACCTTTGACAGTCACTCGGGCGCCATGACAGTCACGAGTTGAACGGGGGGCCTTCTCAGAATCAGCGAGTTTGTACCCGAGTTCACGCGTCAATCAGTTTGATTGACAGACGCCCGCGGCGAAGATCGGGTCCACCCACCGCGTTTGCGCTTGCCAAGGAGCAGTGCTCACGCCGCAACGCCAGCGAGCGGCATGATTCACCTCTCAGATTTATCGCGCAGACTGTGCACACACGCACGAAGAAATAAAAGTTATATCATCACGTGGCTGCTATGTCTCACAATAAATTTCACCGCGCTCACCACGTACCACTCACATCCGCGTTGCCGCCATGATGCGAGCGCCCCCTGGTGACAACCTGTCCGTATATTTATCCACAATATTTGATAGAAGCGAAACGAGCTGCACGAGTGTGTAGCGTGTGCACCCTTGCTGCATTCGAGAGTGGAAATTTCCATGCTGCGTGTGGAACGAAAGAACATGCCCGAAAGTGGAAGAACGCCCACGAACACGCCTGTGGGAGGCGCAATGCTGAGTTGGCAAAGAGATAGCGCGACAATCACGCTGACGTCGCTGCACTGTTGAAATGTGGACTGAATGGCGGCGCTGACGTGTTCGCACGCGGTGTTTCTTTGATTACCGCCGCAGATGCCCCACATGCGTTTTTGACGCCACGCTCGTTCATGTAGCCATTTTAACGCGATAGCGTTAAAGAGCTCGTTTCGCAGAAATTCCGGCGTCGGCGTCGGCGTCGTTGGTTGTGAGCTAACAATGATCATCTTTACCGTGACCGAAAAATCATCATCTTTTCCGTGACCGAAAAATCATCGTCTTGTCCGTGACTGAAAAATCGAGAAAGATGCAAATAAAATAAATAATAAAAATTTCCGGGTCCGAGTGAGGATCGAACCCGAATTGTCTGCGTGGCAATCAGGTGTTCTACCACACAGTCATACCTCTGCTTTTTTTTTCTCTTACATGGTATTTATTACAAATGAGGTTCATGTATACACATAGCGTCCAAAAAAACTTAAGGCTTCCTCCACAAATGTACAATAGGAAATACTGTGAAAATAACTTCCTCTGCTTGGAAATGCAGTGAAAATAACTTCCATGCTTCGCAAACGCAAGCGTGCTTTATATAGGTGTCGCAATATAACATGTAATATCCCAGGAATATTGCGTGGTACAAGCGTACATTGCCATCGGGCGTCAGAATATGACTATCATAACGATTCCATAGTTTAAAGCCAGCCACCCATTACAAACGGCACACACCTTACTGCGTGTATTCCCTTAACACCACGTAGTGGGTGCATAGCAAGTGCGAAAACATTTCCCACATCTGCCGCGCATAATTTCTCCTGGTTTAAAGCATACTACCCATTACATAGTATGCACTAAGTGATTGAAGTACGCACTAGGGACGGGATATCGCTATCGCGTTCAACTCTTAAAGGCGAAGCTTAAGGGTCCCCCCAATTTTTTTTCAATGCTGCTATCACGCGCTCCGCTCTCTCTTTGTGCCATGACCGCCGCAGTGCGAGCTCGGAGCAAACTCGTGTGCCTGAGAAGCTCGGGCCATCCTGCATAGCACCCCGGAACGTTAGCTACGAACAAAGCTGCGACGTCGCCATACATTTATATTGCGCCGAAAATGCACCACTGTTCGCCCACGCGCGTATAAAGAGCTTCGATGGTATCGAGAGCCGTCACTTCAATATTCAACGGCGCAATAAGAAATACCAACCTAACGACCGTGTATGGTCGGTTCTCGCTAAGTGCGTCGGTGCCAATACGCCGACATACGCGCAGCGAGAAACTCCCTGCGAGCATACATCGTTCCACAAAATGCTAGCGCGTTCTGGCGCGCTGAAAGAGGAGGTTTCACACGATGGTGTATAACACAATAACAGTTGCACCGCACATGACATGAACTGGTCATCACAGTGCGCCATAAAATATTTTACTTGTGTCAGGGTAGTATATGGACCGCATTTTTAGCTTGCTTTCTGTGTTTCGTTAGCGTGCGTTTTTTTTTCCTGGCTCTCGTGCACCCTATTGAGCACTGAGCAGTTGCTTTCGCACAGGGGGGCCGTCCACACCCGTACTGGTGTTCCTTTGTACCGCGAACACGTTTCACCATACCAAAATTCCCATGTTTTCTCGATGTGAGCCGACTGCACTTATATGTATGAGAACGAGTGATCTCTTAAGAGTATACTGCTCGATCACAAGAACACCGCGTGCGATTCAGTATTATATATCACTTACGCGAGAACCAGGGATAATGCTGGTGTGTGCTATGACGCCTGCACAAAAGCCGAGACATTTCCCGGAAGATCACAACATCGTCGACCATCGACTGCGCTTGCTGCTAGCAGTGTACAGTCACCCAAATCTTTAACTATCGTGCGCAGCGGCGACTTTTTTGTGTGTCAGCGCCACGTGATGAAACGAAATTCCAAAAAATTGCTTTGTGGGCATTTGGTACGTGGGCATTCTTTTCCCTCGCCCTTTCTGGAACTTAATTCAGTCGTAGCTCAAATATATAAAGAAAAGATTGCCGCTCATGCACGATAGTTAAAGATTTGGGCGACTGTACCTTGTACGATTGTACAATTATTCGGGTCAGTCCGTTTGACTGATAGTTCAATCCTTATCGGTTTCACTTTCGCTCCTCCGCACCGTCAAGTTTACTTGACAGTGCAGACATGCAATGCCGTACGTAGATTGTTTAACTGTAAGCTAAAATGCATGTAGATAGGTTTTTTTCGAAATGGTGGAAGCAGCCGTCCATCATTACTAAGCGAACTACTGCGTGCTCGCGATCATTCACCACCATTTGTCGTTGTGCACGTCTCTTGCAGTTTTGCTTTCTATACGTACGTTCTTTTTTGTATTTTGAATTCTTTTCACTGGAAATGTCGAGGAGTGTCGTTTCACGTTTTCCACAGGATTTGTGATAACGTGCTCACTCTGACGTGGAATACTACGACGATTACGGCACACCGAATTAAATGGGAATACTGTCACGCATTCCCTGAGAAGTGCATCTACCAGATCTTCGGAAGGATTCTCTGTATTTTCGCGTTTAACCATGTAAATAAGCATTAGTTCTCTTGGAAGCAATTCTCCGTATTAGAAATAAAAGTAAGCCGGATAACGGCGTAGGCCAGCTACAGATATGGACACACGCACCACGCCAGCTCTTGCAAGGTCACTACGTTAGCACTAATTGTAATCTAGAAATTTCTGCAGTTAAATAAAAGAATACTTACTTGTTTTAATAAGAACAGCAAAGACCAGCAGAGAACAAAATACTACGCAATTTCCATTCATTGTGGGTAGAAGAAAGCACGATCGCCAAAGCAGAAATACTGCCTAGCAACTTGACAGTTCCAAATCAGCTGTAAGGTAGAATTAACAGAAAAAATAGTCATGAAAACAGAGTACACGTAACTGTCACTCATCAAAGTAGAACCATTGCAGTATGAATTGCCTGCAGTTTGTAAATTATATACACACGGGCCCCGAATATATAGAGATCAGCAAGAACGAGCCGCTCATAAAAGAGTGAAATAATTGGTTTCGTCAGGACCGGTATTTGAACACGAGAATGCGAAGCACCGTAGCATCGCTACAGGGTTCATGTCAAGCCAGAACTGGCAGTTGACACTACAGCTGTAAATAAAATTTGATGTTTACAGATATACTGCAAGACCAGTGAATACAGCTCGTAATGTAGTTCACACGGTTCAATAAATCACCTTAACTTTCTCGTATCGTAGCGTTGGGATAGCCACGTATGTACAGCCGTCATTTTTATAAAAGGGAACGCGCAGGCACGTGGCAGATAGCCGCGTGCCGCACATGTAGCGCGGCGCAGTGATGAAATGGGAAAGTAAAAGGAAAGAGCGCTGCCATTCTATCTGTTGCCTGCACCCTTCTTGCCGGTTTCTTTCTTCTTTTTTTATTCTTATTTTGTTGTGGCACCCAGTCGAAAAATCCGTCAGGGCACTCCTTACTGGCAGTCAGGAATCCTTGCACGTCGGTCAGGAATCTTTGACTGAGTCACAATTAGAGGACCTTTGCAGTTAGGATCAATTAGGATTGCTGCCCGTGGTCGTGCAGCACAGTCAAGGATGGCTGACGGTAGCCTCTCGTCACGGGCAGGGTGGCTGCCCGGCGTAATGCAGTCCGGTCAGGTTGGCTGGCCGTAGCCTTTGTCACGGTCAGGATCGCTGCCCGTGGTAATGAGCTCGGTCAAGAATGGCTGACTGTGCCTTCGGCTGGCTTAACTGTCTGCACGTACTACGCCCAGCAGCTCAATCAGGAGGTGCACCTAGCTGTCGACTGATCACGGTCACGCAATAAGCCCCAGCAGCACCGTGACACGCCGCCAAAATTTATCCGATGCGTTTTAAAAACCAACTATAGTGTAAATAACAATCAGACTTTTGTTATACGTTGGCAGTTGCGCGATGCACGATATGCCGTGTCGATCCATAGCGCGCATGCATGCTTCGTACCGATCGAAGACGACGATCGAGAAACTGCGATCGTGTGTTTTTGTAACTCAAACTGCCTCAACTGCATCCCGTTCGACGCGCCGCAACAGCCGAAGAGCCAAAACATAGTTAAACGCCGACGCATCCTAACTTTACCTACGATTTCGCTCGTAGTTGATATTTTCTCGCGATAAGAACGAATCTATGTTTTCTTCCAAAGTTGAAATGCGTCGAAGCAGCAACAGCTCCCGCGAATGTTTGGCCGAGAGCAGTGAATCGAGCTCGTGGCATGCCGCTACCGGGGGCACCTGAAGAACGAAGGTAAATTTCTAAATAGTATTGTTTCTACTACAGCAAGTTGAAGTGAACCACCCTGCACGGCATGCATTCAACGTGTTGCACAAATGCCTGATGCGGAGCTTACGCGACCATCATACATTTTTTATTCACCATTCACGCGCTTCTTACAAGCACCAAGTATCCTAAGCTGGCTCTGTTATAGCTTCTAGGCGCCTCGAAAAATTCTTTTACAGAATTTACAACCTGCGTTGTCAAAAAAAAAACAATTTCTGAAACTATTTCTAACCTATATATATATATATATATATATATATATATATATATATATATATATATATATATATATATATATATATATATATATATATATATATATAGCCTCTGTGATACACACTATTATTGCTATCCGCCGCAAGAATAGTGTGTGTAAATGTTTGTCAGGCTATATGTGCGCATGTATCTGTTACGTTCATTTTATAAAGGCCACTGCATTTTTTTAATGCCCGCTAGTGGTAGATGGTTACAGCGGGTGAAGCCGGCAAATCCAACCGAAAACAATCCAATCCGCTGCAATCTCTAAGGCCGTTGCGAGCTGCTCTGTGTCGCGCTGCTGGGTTTCGTCGTTTGTTCTTCGAAATGCTGTCAGTATAACGAAAACATGCCGTAATTTGCGCTCAACAGTGAAGCAAGAACTTTGATGCAGTAACGCTTTCAATTGGGCCAGTTGGTGAAATCTTGTAACTTGATTCATGGCTGCGCTAAAAACACGGACAACAGAGGAGACATACAGACGATGGGCGCAAACTACCAACTTTATTACGGAACGCCAAAGTGAACCTATATATACACAAATCTCGTCACGTGCACTCTTTACGCCCCGTTTTGACAGATTAGCAACACGCCCCCCTGTGGCTATCTTTCTTTGAAGCATGATCCAGAATACAACCACGAAATTGATAAAACCTCAAGGAGGATACAAAACAAAATAATTGCAAGTAAAACATGGACACTGTGTGTCATTCAGACAAAGCCGTCTAAAAATTGGTGCTCTTTTTTGGAGCAAAGTCAAAGAAGGCATGCTTACGCATTTGTCAGATTTCTTGTTAATAAAATAGGCCTCAACAACTTCCCTTTGCAACTTGTTACTGGATTTCGACAAAAAGACCGTGTCTTCTAAACTCGGCGTGCATCCGCAACGCCTGCAGTGAAAGTCTAGGTGCCCCCCGGTGTTTGTTCGTACCGCCAAGCTATGCTCTCGCGCTCTCTTATTGAAGCAGCGCCCCGTCTGTCCAATGTATACTCTTCCGCAGGTCAAGGGTATTTCGTATACCACACCTGATGAGCATTCAGTGAAGACTTTTGGCGTGGCGTTTGTTACACACGGAGCGCTTTTTCTTATGCATCATTGCGCATACTTTGGCCAACCTGCATGGGGCAGTAAAAAACCATTTTGACGCCAAACCGATTCGCAACTTTCTTTACATTGTGCGATAAACGGTGAAAATAGGGCATCACGTGAATTGGCTGTTTGACGGCACTAGGCTGCTTTCCTTTTCCTTCTGCTTTCACATTCTGCAAAATACAGAAGGAAAAGGAAAGCAGCCTAGTGCCGTGAAACAGGCAATTCACGTGATGCCCTATTTTCACCGTTATCGCACAATGTAAAGAAAGTTGCGAATCGGTTTGGCGTCAAAACGGTTTATACTGCCCCATGCAGGTTGGCCAAAGTATGCGCAATGATGCATAAGGAAAAGCGCTCCGTGTGTAACAAACGCCACGCCAAAGTCTTCACTGAATGCTCATCAGGTGTGGTATACGAAATACCCTTGACCTGCGGAAGAGTATACATTGGACAGACGGGGCGCTGCTTCAATAAGAGAGCGCGAGAGCATAGCTTGGCGGTACGAACAAACACCGGGGGGCACCTAGACTTTTCACTGCAGGCGTTGCGGATGCACGCCGAGTTTAGAAGACACGGTCTTTTTGTCGAAATCCAGTAACAAGTTGCAAAGGGAAGTTGTTGAGGCCTATTTTATTAACAAGAAATCTGACAAATGCGTAAGCATGCCTTCTTTGACTTTGCTCCAAAAAGAGCACCAATTTTTAGACGGCTTTGTCTGAATGACACACAGTGTCCATGTTTTACTTGCAATTATTTTGTTTTGTATCCTCCTTGAGGTTTTATCAATTTCTGTGGTTGTATTCTGGATCATGCTTCAAAGAAAGATAGCCACAGGGGGCGTGTTGCTAATCTGTCAAAACGGGGCGTAAAGAGTGCACGTGACGAGATTTGTGTATATATAGGTTCACTTTGGCGTTCCGTAATAAAGTTGGTAGTTTGCGCCCATCGTGTGTATGTCTCCTCTGTTGTCCGTGTTTTTAGCGCAGCCATGAATCAAGTTACAAGCAAGAACAGTTTGAGCCGAAATTGACTCATCGCAAGCGAATACGAGTAACGTCGGGCGCTACATTGCTGGACTCTCGGTAACTCTTTGTTGTGTGGTGTGTGTGTGTGACACCCTCGAACGTCGACGCTGTGGTGTTGAAGGTTGTCCCGTGTTCGTGTTCTCGTGTGTGCTTGGATACATCGAGAAGCCTTCATGCAACGATGCTTGGTTCTCAGTGCACGCTCGTTGGACACTTCCACTTGAGGTAAGTCCACTGTCACTATTTATGTCGTTCGCGTAGCGCAGTGTGTAAGTCATCTGTTCTTAGCGAGCTTCGCAAGCTATAATGTTTTCCCAGCGGTCTATGAGATAGTGATGAAGGGATAAAATAACGCGGGGGCATTTGAAAAAGTCACAGTTTCACCGCAAGAGTGAAGCAATGAATGCGATAGCAAAAAATTGTGATGTTATACGAAGTGAGGCTGGCAGCTAACTCTTTTTGGATCCGATCTCACGCAACTCTAGAAAACGCTTGTTTAAGAGAATTCTCTTCGCGTTGAGAGCGCAGCACGCAGAAGGGTATGCCGGCCCGGCCGCCGAGAAGGGGAGATGAGAAGGGGAGATAAAGCGCGCGCCCGCGCCCGCGCCCGCGCTCGTAAAATCGAACGTCGCCCCCCCCCCCCCCCCCCCCGTCCGCTGTCGGCCGCCGAGAAGGGGAGATAACGCGCGCGCCCCGCTCGTAAAATCGAAGGTCGCTCGAGGGACCCCCCCCCCCTCGCGTCTTTTCACGCTCACGAACGACCGGCGGGCCCGGTTATATATATACATATACATATACGGCAAATGACGCCGACGCCGACGCGGACGCCGACGCCGACGGCGAAAACCAGCCGCGAGTGTCCATATAATTGCTATCGCAATAAAAGCTGTTTGGGTATCACTCAGTATGTTAACGCCGTCGTGGCGTAGCGGCTGTGTGTAAACCTCCTGACGCCGGCCTTAGAGACAGCCCAGCGGCATCGCCGGGCTGTTTTATTAGGGGTGGCGGGGGGTTGGATGTATGGGGGGTATGCCTAAATTTTCGATCGTGATCATCAATCAGCGTGGCTATTAGGTCAACAATACTCCAAACAATTCAGGTTCATTGAGGCGAGCTTGAGCGCGCCAAGCCTAATTCGACTAGTTTGCCTAGTCAAAATCATCTTAGTGCAGAAGCTAACCACCAACCTCAAATCTCGACTGAAATTTACCAGGGTGGCGATGCGGGCTTGTTGGTCTGTCACACTTCTTGGATGTAGGCGCTAGAAGACGCGGACGAAGGGAAGAAGGACACACACACTGGCGCTACTGACAACAAATTTGTTGTCAGTAGCGGCAGTGTGTGTGTCCTTCTTCCCTTCGTCCTCGTCTTCTAGCGCCTACATCCAAGAAGTATGAAATTTACCGCATCGACCCTCCACGATGGTCTAGTAGTTGCGGCGCTCGACTGCTGATCCGCAGGTCGCGGGTTTGAATCCCAACCACGAAGGCCGCATTTCGACTGAGGCGAAATCCTTGAGGCTCGTGCGCTAATATTTAGGTGCACGTTAGAGAACTCCAGGCGGTCGAAATTTTCGGAGCCCTACATACGGCGTCTCTCATAGTCATATCGTGGTTTTGGGACGTTAAACCCTATCATCTAACTAATTTACCGCATCGAAGACAGTCGTGGTCTATAAATATAAGGAAGTGTCTAGCGTTACGTCTGGACGTAACGATAGAAGCCATTAAAGTTACGTTTGGACGTAAGAATAACGAGTGTTAAAGTTACGTCCAGCGGCCAGCGGGACAACAATACAAATTCCGCCTGTTAAACCTACCGAACCGACCAGCTTCAGTGGCGCAGCGGGCTAACGTGCCGTGCTCGGGGCGGAGAGGTCGGTAGTTCGAATCTCGACAATGTTATTTTTTTTACTTTTTTTTTCTTTTTTCAAGTACTGTTCCAATAGTACAGCATTAATGCTCCACGGACGCCGCTAATATACTTTTTTTTCTTGAAGGAAATTGCCTTCGTGACAGCGGCGGGCGCCCCAACCCCCGTCGCTGCCCCTCTTTCGCTGTAATGACACGAGCCACTTGAGCAAACGCTGGCAAAATATTTGACAGGCTTTAGAGTGAGCAGTAGCCTATAGTGATGGCAGGTAAGGAAAGGCGCTAGTAAAACTGGCCTTATAGTGAGCAGTTGCTCTATAGTGAGAGCAGGTAAGAAAATGCGCTAGTAAAACTGGCCTTATAGTGAGCAGTAGCCTGTAATGATGGCAGGTAAGGAAAGGCGCTAGTAAAACTGGCCTTATAGTGAGCAGTAGCCTATAGTGACGGCAGGTAAGGAAAGGCGCTAGTAAAACTGGCCTTACAGTGAGCAGTAGCCTATAGTGACGGCAGGTAAGGAAAGGCGCTAGTAACGTTTGGACGTAAAGACAGCGGTGACAGCAGTTACGTCTGGACGTAACCCTAGCCACACCCTAAATATAAAGTCCGCTCAGCATCACTCAATTCAAATTGTTAAGACCGGTCTCGACTGTCATCGAAAGTACGCTTATGATACTCGTATAACTTATTGTTGAGTTGCTTTCACTGTGTATACAGTGAATGTGCCTCCATTTGCGACAGTATTGTATGAATTCACAGTGCCCGGTTCTGTTATGAGTGCGTAGTGTATCTAACACGCACTGGATGCCTGTGCTTACAAACGCGTGTGCTGTAGCAGTTGCTCAGTACGCGGGTTGTTTACTTGCTTGTTGTTACGCAGTTGTTTATTGTTGCCTCAAAAAAAAAAAAAAGAAGAAGAAAAGATTAGTCACTCCACCTGTGACGCAGCAAGTTGCTTCGATGAAAATACTGCATCAGGTGGCCCCCGAAAATTAGGCAACATAAAAAGGGAATGTAGTCATTGTCGACTGATTTGCAAAGTTGTGTTTCATGAAAGCTACATGATTGTGTTGATACTTCTGCAGAGCTGGTTTTGCTAATCTGTTATTTTTATTTTACTGAAAGGCTTGTTGCTGCTGTCACTCTGGAGCTGGGATGGCTGCCATAGGTTTGTATATCAAAACACAATACTGTTGTCTTCAAAGTGAGAGTTCTCATTTTTGGTATTGTTGATCTGTCTCTAGCAATATGCAAGATAGCATAAAAGCCCAATCAAGCTCTATATGAGTAATGTAGTGTTAGCATTCAACTGTAATGCAGAACTAAAGATTGTGCACAGATAAAAATGACTTAAAAAATGCTACTAAATGCAAAAGCTTTCAGACGAGAGACAGCAAAAGTCACGGACAGACCTCAATGTAATAAAGCCAGGTGTTACATTGGCCTAGTTGGTAATCTATCTTCAACATCCAGCACCGAGCAGACAAAGAACAAGTACAGAGACAAAGTCAAGCACTCACTTCGAACTGCGGAATTTAAAAAAAAAGGTATATATGTTTGCATTCTACATAATGTGAACACATGCAAACAGTGACAAAAAAAGCGTCAACAACTTACCGGGCATGCATTCTGTCATGCCCGGTAAGTTTTTCTGTATAAATTGTTACGTGACTGTTTGTGTCCTCACGTTATGTAGTATGCCGACGTACGTACATGGGCATTTTCAATAGCTCCTCAGTAGGAAGTCAGTGCTTGTATTTGCTCCTGTTCTTGTCCTTTGTCTGCTTTGCGCTAGTTGTTGAAGCACCATTTAATGCTCACTCGTGGTTGTTGCCATCTCTCATCTAGAAGTTCTTGCACTTATTATGATTGAGTGTGGAGTACCAACCAGCTCGAACCATTGTTGAAATAAAATTGACTTCAGTTTGCTTCTAGTAGCTTTACAAAAAGCGTCAGTTCAGCTGGTACACATTTAATGAAACATCTGCAGATCTGTTTTGAAACATCACAGTTCTGGCTAACATCAGAGAATAGAACTACCACTATAATTTCTTGTATTAAGGGTAGCAAAATTGCACATGCCATGTCTCATTTGCCACCCTAATTGTTCTGTTCTGCTGAATACTAGTATTTGCTTTACATTTGATTGATAAGCTTACCAACCTAGCGTGGCGCATGGATGCTGGCATTAACTGGTAGCTAATCTCGAAAGATTGAATACTACGGTGTGGTGTGTTTGTTTGGAGGACTATACTACCATATGCTTAGATCGAGTCCTGTTTGAGGAAGGCACAGCAGGAAAAATGCATTCACCTTGGACAATGCGACATTAACAACATGACCATGAAATATTCTCGTTTGGTAAAAATTCATCATAGAAAAATTTGGCTTTTGTCATATACTTGTGAATTTCCTTGGCTTTTCTCTCATCATGCATGATACAATTCGTCTTAGGAACATGTAACAACCTTTGCATTGACAAGGTTGTAAACAGGTAGAGTTCAGCAAGAACTACTGGAAGCAGTGGGAATTCGCTGCTGACACCCATTGCTCCTACTCTGGGCAGTTGTGCAACATCATAACTGCACCCATATCTCTACTTTATTTTAGCTTGCACAAATAGGAAACCAGTTGCACTGCTATGCACATTATAAGAAAAATGAAACTGAAAACACAAATAATGTTTTAGTGAATAGCGTTCCAGTCGATAAAAGTTATCTCTGTCTATGCAGTCTGCTGGAGGCAAGGTTTGCTGGGCTAGACCGGGGACCTAAAGGAATTGCAACCACAGATTGCTGATGTTCCTATCGCTGCAAAGTGGGCCAGCCCCAGCCAACAGGGTTCTGCAAAGTTCACTCATCAAAGTCTGGACCGACCTGCAGCACCCGCACTGAAAATTTCTTCTTTAACATGAAGGTAGCGTACCCTCTATTCCAGGGGTCTCAAACACGGGCCCGCGGGCCGCATGCGGCCCGCGAGGCTCTCGGTTGCGGCCCGCACATAACTATGTTCGCGCCGCATTGTATTTATTTTAAGTATGTTTTATTTATTTATTATTGTATTTATTTTCTTTAAACAACTCATGCCTATGAGCTACATAGTCTTCGTGAGGCATCCCATGTGTTGACCTTGTTTTTAAACGTAACCGTGAAAGAAAAATTATATTTCTGAATCGGCACTCAGATTTGAGTCAATGTTGGAGATCAGTATGTCGACATAATTTTGGAGTCGTGGGATAAAAATCTTCTTCAGAAATGACTTGCATATGACATATGGGACAGTTTTCTTTCAAATGGCAACATTTGCTGGCAAACTGCTCGACTACCCCCCCCCCCCTTTTACCTTCTTCACTGCGCCGGCCCTTGAGGAACTAAATAGCCTGACTGCGGCCCGCTGGCTGAGGTGAGTTTGAGACCCCTGCTCTATTCACTCTCAACAAGAATCCCCAAAGGACACCATATCTATGGTGCTGTCCACATCCATTATTCCTGGCATCATCACGTTGTGCATGATCCATTGCAGAATATAATTTAGTCTGTCATGTGGATTCGCTATAAATGTACTATCCGCAACAAATGCAATCCAAACAGCGGCAAGCGCAGTGGTATAGTGCGTGCCATCCAGTTATTGCCGTGGACAGGCGCGCGCATGTATGCGCGCCTGTCCACGGTGACAACTGGACGGCACGCACTATACCACTGCGAATGCTTGCCGCTGTTCGGGTTTTATTTGACGCGGATAGTACATGCTCATGCCTTCTTTTGTTTTGGTTTTTGTGAACGTTGAGACTTGACTGCCTCCTTTTTTTGGTTTCTGTGAATGTGGATGCTTGACTTATTTTGATGCCAATTCATTGTCAGAGCAGCATGCAGTAAGTGATGCCATTCGTTGTTAGGGGGAATTTTGGGCATGTAAGCCAATGCTATTGTTATATTTCACCTCTGTTTATCACAGCGTATATATGTTATATACAAATAACGTACTAACAAAACGAACTGAAAACCATTTGCTGCCAATACACATTTTTTTTAAGCAGAGGGCCAGAAACAACTCCAAGGTCCAGACATCGTAATGCAAAGAAATATGCACACTTTTGCTATGTGAATGTGCTGCTGCAAGAATTTTGCGAATATGTGCTAAAATAAGGAAGTTATAGGTGTTACAACATCCGTTTCAGCTGGTTTCAAATTTTCGTGTGGCCTCGCCACCCTTCTCCGCCATCGGGAGGGCAAAGGCATAGCCCATCGTCGTGACTCTGCCCACTTCGGCAACATGATGACATCAGCGATATGTTATCGGCACGCAGCCAGCGACCGAGCAGGGCACTTCACATAAGCACTTGTCATAGCGGCACGGGGAGCACCCTTCCCCTAGTGGCAAAAGAAGTGAGACGCCTCTTCATCTCGGAGGCTTTCATTTTGGCAATACCGCTTCTCCCGGTAGTCTCGGGCTCTACAATAAGGCAGAGGGCAGCCCAGGAAAATGAAAATGCGTATACTGCGCGGCCAAAACTGCATCACCGCAGGGCCAAGGCACCGTTTCTAGGGCAAAGGACCAATCGACGAGCTCAGTGGTATGTCAAGTTGCCCATGGCCAAGTTTGATTCACTGCGAGGGGGATTGGTCAGAAGGAAAGAGGCGCAGGAGTTGTTTTTCAGAATGAAGAGTCTGGGCGGCGTGCCGCGCTGTAATATTCGGAAAGTGATATCGCCGTGGTCTACTGTGCGAATTGGCAAGCTTGTTTGGGGCGTGCAAAAAAAAATGTCTGAGCCTGTTTACTGGCTCTTTAGGCAGCCAATTCCCGCTGGTTGATTCCACGAAAGATAATAAAACTTTGAAGTTACTGATTTTCTTGGTAATTTTCATATCATGCCCAGATGACTGAATAGCGTGCAATCACAATTTGTTTTCAAAGAAAATTTTTTTTTGAACAAAGGAAAAATCAACAAGCATTGCCGGGTGACGACAACAATATTACAATGAGTGAGTTTTGGTATATTCGTGGCCATACTAACGGCAACTTATGTATTCTTAAAAAATTCTCTAGAAACGTGGCGTTTTTGAAACTTTGTTGATTTCGGGACGCAGTTGCTGCTCCTGTGAACATCATAGCTTGTTTATACATACAACATGGATAGGCCTTTTTGCGAATAATGAGCAAATGCATTTGTATGTGTATTTGTTTAGTATTTCTTAAAGTAATGAATTTCTTTGCTCAAAACATAAAAAAACGCTGTTGGTCAAAAAAATATATATATAATAAAAAAAAAACTCTCAATCTTGTTCAAAATCATATGAACTGATCTCAGAGGACTGCAGAATTGAATTCTGGAAAACATGTTGCATCATTTTTATCGGAACAAAATTACAAATTTTCAAACACTGCGTTTTCAGAGCGTTGTCACTGCTGCATAAAGTACATCTCTTGTTACAGGACTGTGTATAATCGCCTCCTTACCTCCCCATCGTCATTCGTTACTCTTTTCCCTCCCCTTTCCCCTCCCCCGGTGTAGAGTAGCAGGCTAGAGCATGCTATCGCTCAGGCCGACCTCTGCCTTTCTGTAAATAAACCTCTCTCTCTCTCTCTCTTGTTACAAGAAAATACCATAACACACTTTTTTTTTCTTTTTCTGATGCTTACAAAATAACATTGAGACATTTTCGGTATTTTCGGTGAATGGAAGGTGTCCTGTAAAGGAAACGACCGTTTGAATGAACTGCATTTAAGCATGCGACTTCACTTCTGTGTTCGATATCCCTCAGTCCAAAGGCAGCCTCTCCAGTCGTGCCCTCCTTTTCTGTCACCTGCTTGGTTGCCACGGAATTTATATTTGAATGCAAATTAATGCATTCTTTCAAGCTGTCTCTTTTATATCTTGCTCAGCCAGACGTGAAAGTCTTGTATAAAAAGCAACGTCTCTTCAGGAAAGGAAACGAACTTCTAGAAAACAGTTCCCAGGAGTTTCGGTTTTGTTGGCCCACAATTGTATATTTTAAAACCATATACGATCAACGGAGTAAAGCGTGTCGATTACGCGAAGCTCGGTGGCAGTAGTTTTCGCGATGGACAAAACACATTCTGTTTTGATTGCTCCGGTCTGCATTGGCAAACATGCCATGATTGAATGCTTTCCACAGGGGTATGAGTTCCCACCACTACTTTTATCAGCGGAAGCACTCGATCTCACAGGCAGGTCCATGGATAAGCTCAAGGTTCTTAGGCATGCCTTGCATTTGTGCGATCACTTTAATAGCCCACTGTATTGAACTACCGTGCATTGCATCCGCCCACGCAACACACGCTACTCTATTAACACTAAGGCACGGTCCACTCGATCCGCCACACGATCCGTACGGTGTGCGTCTAGAGAGCGGGTTGGACAGTGATGGGCGACGTAAAATGTATCGTGTAACCTGGGCAATCTACATCCCAACAATCTGTGCTGCAAATTGGCAGTGCCGGAAAAATATGCATGGCGATCGTCCTCAGGTTGTGTGCTTGCCGGTCGGCACTGTCGCTGTTTGAGATTTATTTATTTATGATAAACAGTGTCGGAAAGCAAGACTCATCTACACGGCTTTTTGGAAGCTTTGTTGGCTTTATATTAGTACATCCATTGAAAAAATAATAAATGCCGAGGGATTAATGGTGCACTGCCCATGTACGAGTACAGCATTGATGTTGCAAACTACCCAAATGCAGTTCATTGAAACGGTTGTTTTCTTTGTAGAACACTTTACAATGACCGAAAATTCCTCATTATTGCTATTTCGTAAGCCTCAGAAAAGAAAAGGCGGGCTATTGTATTTATTGTATTTTCTTGTAACAAGAGATGTACTTGACACAGTAGCAACAACATTCTGAAAACACAATGTTTGAAAATCTGTAATTTTGTTCTGATAAAAATGATGCAATGTGTTCCAGAATACCATTCTGCAGTCCAGATCAATCCGAATAATTTTGACCAAGATTGAGAGGGTTCTTTTTTTTACTATAAAATTTTATTCACCAACAGTATTGTTCTTATATGTTTTAAACAATGAAATTCATTACATTAAAAATTACTAGACTAATATAAATGGACGTGCTGATAAATTACATGAAGGCCTATCCGTGTAGTAAATATGAACATGCTAAGGCATTACAGAAGCTTGCTAGGCGTTCATAGAAAACATGTTAAGCCGTTCATAAGGCTGTCAGCGATCATACTGGCACACTTGTCAGCGGATGTCGTCTTGCCTTCATTTATTCCTGATGCTTACCCGCGAAGGTGTGGCCGCAATCGTGCAAATGTCGCAATCATTAATCAACCGAATGCTACACTTTCAGAAAATATGGAAGACCTTTCACGCCGCAACATAGCGTTGGCAACTTCAGTGGCACACTTCATTTTTATGGCACAAAATGTTATCATGGTGCGAAGGCTATGCACTAACCCTTACATAAGCACTAACCGCATAAAGGGAACCATTACAGCTTAAGCAGTCAGAAAATCAGAAAATGCAGACTCAGCGAGGTATTCATCGCAGTTACCATTTTACCATTAGTACATTTAAAGCAGGTATGTATCTAAAACGTTCGACTTATGCTTAGTCCATGCGAAGCACGTGCGGTCCAGAAGTAGACTGAGTCAAGAAAACTTGAAGGCACCTTGGCAACTGCAGCCCGTCCTGACTTCGAGAACCTATGTAATGCTGCTGGCACAGAGTTTTCTTTTAGTCTGCTCTTGCTGCTCTCTCCCGGGCTAGAATTCCATTTTTATGAAGCATGCTCGCCACCTTAGTGGGGGGGAGGGGAGGGGGGATATTTTGGCAGCTGCCTTCAAGTCGTTCTTTCACCCTAGCGTACTGAACAGTAAGTGGTATGCATAAACGTGAAGGTTCATTGGAGGGTAAGCGGTAGTCGGAAGAGAGTGCATTACGTTTGGTCCTGCACTGTAAGCGGTTATGTTACAAGTGATCTGTGCTGTTTATCTTAAAGCAGTGTAGTTCTAAATGTTCAGTAATTGTTTATGCATTGCATTCAGCAAGATGAAAGTGGTCATTGTAGGCTACTTTTGTGCAGTCACACATGATAATTCGGGCGGCACCTTGATCTCAGAAGCACTAAAATTCAGGTCATGATTGTTTCAAATTTGGGACGGGAATGCGCACTAACAAGCGCTAACATTCAACTCAGCTTTTTTTGTGAAACGAATGATATATATATATATATATATATATATATATATATCATTCGTTTCACAAAAAAGCTGAGTTGAATGTTAGCGCTTGTTAGTGCGCATTCCCCGTCCCAAATTTGAAACAATCATGACCTGAATTTTAGTGCTTCTGAGATCAAGGTGCCGCCCGAATTATCATGTGTGACTGCACAAAATATATATATATATATATATATATATATATATATATATATATATATATATGAGAGAGACAGTGTTTACAGTGACTAATAGAAAAGGCAGGCACGTGCGAAATGAAGCGAAAACAGAATAAACAAGCTCGTGTTGGAACATGGCGAGTGCAAAAACAGGAGGGGCCATCGAATGCACGATCCCATACCTTCAAAAACGCCAACTCTTTATCATACAGTGAAATGGACGGCTTGATCACGCTGGAGCATGCCTCCTGCCTCATCTGAGCCACCTTTACAATAATGTGGGTCCGGTCATCTTTGTGCTGGTACAAAACTGATGCGTTATCGAACTCAGGACGGCAACCGCACTGATAACAGTGAAGAGCCAGGAAACCATCCCTCTTATTTTGGACGTTATTTGCCTGCTCACGAAGCCGTTTGTTGAAGCGCCTGCCAGTCTGTCTGGCGTAGCAGGCACTACACTACAGAGGAATTCTGTAAACAATCCCGCACACACAGTCCATGAACTGGTTACGATTCTTCATCTTGCATTTAACTACTCGTCTTGCAACAGGGCTGCTCTTCTGCAAGAGTGATACCAGCTTGTGTGGAGCCGAAAAAGCAACATGCGCACCCACGTGCCGACCGATCTTCAGTCTATGTGATAAATGCCGTTTGAACTGGATGGCCGTGACATTCTTGCGCCTTACCATACTCTCTTGGGCCCCACCGTCTGCTGTGCAGCCTACGTACTTCTGAGCTCTGCAGACGCTTTCAGCTACAGTAAATAGCATTGTCTCTGGGTAACTCGACTTCTTGAAGCCGGCCCGCCTGTGTATTGAAGCTCGTGTCAACGACATGGTGATAAGACCTGCTTCTGGCATTCATGAAGCACCTTTTGATGTTAGCCCTTTTGACGAGTTTACTGTGAGACGAGGTGTAAGGCACCATGGCTTTGCATACGCAAGGTTGGTGTTGCCAGCAAACATGGTTTACGAAAAAGACAATTTGAGATCAAGAAACTGAAGGGAATTTTCGGCTGGCATTTCATGGGTCAAGGTCGGCGCACATTTGAGACATGCCTTCCGTCCATGACTCATGTAATGTCTGCAGAAAGTTCGTTTCGGTTTCATGGTCTCAAATTGTTTTTTTTCGCTGACCAAGTTTGCTGGCACTGCCAACCTCGCGTGCGAAAACCCTTGCTACCTTACACCTCGTGTCACAGGGGAACACCGCCAGCGATACGCGAGGCGGACGCGCTCGCATCGGCTCCTGTTCTTTTAAATGTTTTTGGCCGAAACGTTGCCGATCGACCTCGGTTTTTCGACTCATCCGAACCAGTTTCTCTCAGGGATCAAGCGGATACCCGATTTTTTGCGGGTAGGTCAAGTTTTCACCATTTTTTGGGGTTTTTTACCCCGTGCCACGCTGGTGCTCGGCTTGGCCTGCCGAGCGAGACGCTGCGTGGATGCCGCTGGAGGGGATGGACTTCGGCGACGAAAACTGCAGACAGGAGGATGAAGCCTCCGGATGGATTGTTGCCCACTCTCGGAAGAAGCAGCGTCAAGATTTTACGCCCGGGAAGAGCCCTGGCCCCAGTGCCGGTACCCGCTCAGCGCACACGAAGGGACCGATCAAGAAGCTCATCGCCGCGTCGCGCCTGCCGCGATTGCCTAAAGATCACTACCGGGTTGTCGTTCGTCCCAAGGGAGACCTGGACGTGCGCAAAGTCAGTCGAATCAAGGTTACCCAAGCTCTGGTGATGGCTGCTTGTCTCGGCCCGCCGCAGGCTGAGGAGGATATTGTTTGCGCCAATGACATCCAGAACATTTTTGTGATCAGCACGCCACACGCTAGGAACGCGGAAGCCTACGCTAAAGTGAAGCAAGTTCGGGTGGGAGAAACGCTCCACGAAGTCTCTACATACGTGACGCCGCCTGGGGATACGTGCAGGGGAGTTGTTCGGGGTATTGACCCTGAGCTCTCTGACGACCGGCTTGGCGAGCTCTTCGTGCACGCACGGAATCCGAAGGTTCTTGGAGTACGGCGCATCAAGCAAACGCCGACGGTGATCGTCCTCTTCGACGGTATGAAAGTTCCAAACTACGTTACGTGTGGGACGAACATGATCCGGTGCACTCTCTACCGACGTCAGATCGACGCCTGTCGGACCTGCGGAAAGCTGGGGCACCGCTCGGACGTTTGTCCTACTCCTACTGCCATCACCTGCCCGGACTGTGGGGCCTCATCGCCCCCCTGAGAATCACACGTGCCAGCCGAAGTGCTCCATCTGTGGAGGCGCGCATCCGACGGCGGATCGGGCCTGCAAAAGCAGGTATCAGGTCCCCTACATCGTTCGGCGTAGAAGGCGACAACGCAGAAGAGCTAACGAGCAGCGTGGGGAGTTCGTGCCACAGCAAGCTGCCGGGCCTGGGTTCAACCAGGGGGGTGAACCTAATACCTCTGGGCGGGGTGCGGGCCACCGCTCTCGCTCTAGGGATAGGTCTGCCTCCTGTGTCCGGATTCAGCAGGAACCTACTTGGGCTGAACGAGTGGGCCAAAAACGTGAGTCTCGCACTATCGAGCAGCGCCAGTTGCCAGAGCAAGCTACGGCTAGAATACAGCAGCTAGAGCGTGAGAATGCAGCTCTGAGGAGTGAGCTTCGGGAGATTAGAGCGTTAGTCGAGGAGCTTAGACAGCGCGAACGTACGCCGGAGGTGGCCGTGAATGTGCAGCAAACCGAAACGCAACCTACTAGAGGCGGCAAGTGAAAGGCCGCTGACCCTCCAGTAGATTTCGAAAAGGAGTTCAGTGACTTTAAAGAGGAAATTACGGGCGTGGTCCGTGAAATTAAGGAGGCCATCGCTGGTGTCAGCTCTGTCATCCAGTCCCTTTCTGCAAGGATGGGGGTGGTGGAACAAAACTTAAGTAGCAATCATGGCGAAGCTAAATAAGGAATTATTAATTCGGCAATGGAATTGCGCGAGCTTCCTCAGGAAGAAGGCAGTCTTGCAGCAGTTCGTTAGCTCACAGGCGAATAAGCCAGCCGTAATACTCCTCCAGGAGACTCTTAAAGGAGAGGTGGCCCTGCGGGGTTATCGCTCCGTGGCCTGCGGGGGGAAGGAAAACGCGGGGTCGCCACACTTATATCCAAAGAGTTCTCTTTTGAGGTTCGCGAAGTACGTCCAGATTTAAAGGTGGAACACATATTTATTGAGTTAATTCCAAACTCTCGGCTTAAGGAGCACCTATTTATACTCAATGTTTACAGCTCACCATCAGATACTCGGGAAACTTTTAATGCGCTTCTCTGCAAAGCCTCCAAAATCGCTGGCTCGGCTCCATTGACAGTTGCTGGCGACTTCAATGCGCACCATCAGACGTGGGGCTATACTCATAACACGGCTAAGGGGCGGGCGCTTCTGCAGCATACAACCAATCTTAACTTGATATTAATTACTGATCATAACTTTCCCACACGTCTCGGCAATTCTGTAGTGAGGGACACCACGCCGGACCTGGCTTTTGTCAGGAACGTCGAGTGCCCCCCTCTGGCAGAACTTGCATGAGAACTTGGGGAGCGACGATTTCATCGCGTCTGTCTCCGTTGAGATTAAGGCACCACCGCCTCGAGTTTTCAAAATTGTTGACTGGGACGCCTTCCGGGAAATTAGAAAGCGTGATGAAAATGACTACAATGACCTTGGCCAGCTATTTGAGCGGCTTAAGGCGGATGTTAAAGCTGCCACTAAGTTGGTGCACACGGATCTTAAAACGGAGCGCATGGACAGTCGCTTAGCGAGGCTTCTTGAAGCTAAAAACTCCATACTTAACAGATGGCGTACGCAGCGACTTAACAGGCGGCTCAGGAAGAAAATTGCTCTACTGAATCAGGAGATTGAATCGTACAGCCGAACCCTGGCCAGACAACAATGGGATGAGGTATGTAACGCTGTCGATGGGCAGATGCGGTCAGGGGCAAAATGGAACATTCTCAAGCACCTCCTCGGAGATCGGCAAACTAAAGCTAATCAGAGACACACTGTTGATCGGCTCATTCACAAGGAGAGGTCTGCTGGGCTCTCCGACGATCAAATTTTACAACAGCTTGCGGATAGGTACCTGCCCCTGGGGGCTTCCACAGGTGCAGACTACCCGGATTTCTCTGGTCTGAGGGAGTCAGAGCTGGACTCCCCCTTCAGCACGGCGGAGATCAGGGCGGTTCTTTTTGATCTCAATGGGAAGTCGGCTCCCGGGCCAGATGGCATTACTAACAGGCTACTTAAAAATCTGGACGACAGATCCATTGAGCTACTAACTGACGAGGTCAACCAGGTTTGGGAGTCGGGGCAGGTGCCGGAGGAGTGGCGAACGGCCTCTGTCGTCCTCATACCTAAGCCTGGGAAACCTCTTGGGCTCGACACACTTCGACCGATCTCACTCACGTCTTGCGTGGGTAAGGTCGCGGAGCATGCTGTCCTTAACCGAATCTCCCATCACATTGAGCAAAACGAACTCTTTCCTTTCAATCTCATTGGCTTTCATCCCGCACTCTCTACACAGGACGTTATGAAAAGGATTAAACATCAAATTCTCGACACAGACACCAGAGATGTTCGTGGTATTCTGGCACTAGATCTTGAGAAAGCCTTCGATAACATCTCACATGCTCACATACTGGACTCAATCTCTGAGTTGGGGCTGGGGTCCCGCTTCTATGGTTTCGTCCGCTCTTTTCTCAGGGATCGCGTTGCTACCATTCGGCTCGGGGACCTCTGCTCCAAGGAATTTCACCTTGGACCTCGGGGAACCCCTCAGGGATCGGTAATTTCGCCGCTAATTTTTAACATCGTGATGAGGAAACTCTCGCTCTCGCTAGCTCGTATCGACCGCAACGGACATGCGCTGTATGCGGACGATATTACTATATGGTGCACGGGGGTAGAGATGGAGACGTTGAGGATTCTCTGCAGCAGGCCCTCAGGTGCACAGAGGAGTTTTTGGATAACACTGGGCTGCACTTGTCGACCGCCAAATCAGAACTCCTTCTGTACACACAGCCAGAGAAACGCAAATTCACCACCATCCCATTCCCGCCAGAAGAGATAAGGATCGAAATTCACACACGGTCAGGGCAGGCCATCCCCCGCGTCGACAAAATTCGGATTTTAGGCATGTTCCTGGAGGAGCACGGTAGTAAATCTCACACCCTGACCCGTATTGCGGCGAAGGCGGAGAGCATGGTCAAGCTTATACTTCGGGTATCAAACAGGCGTGGAGGGCTTTGTGAGGCCAACCTCATGAGGCTGTTCCATGCCTTTCTTATGAGTTACATGAATTACATTGCCGCAGCGCCTAGGTGGGAAAGGAAAGAACAGGGAAAACTGGATTCGATTATTAGAAAATGCATTAAGAAGGTCTTGGGCCTTCCCAACAACACTAATGAGGAAAAGCTCAAGGCCCTTGGTATGCACAATACATTTAATGAGATCGCAGAAGCGCAAGAAACAGCACAGGCTGCAAGACTGTCCTCTTCCAAAGCTGGGAGGCGCATCCTGGAGTTTCTAGGTTGCGAGCCCACTTTGGTAGCAGACAAAAAGATACAACTCCCTACTAAATTGAGGGAGCAGATTACGGTCTCCCAAATTCCTAGAAACGTTCACCCACTCTACAATGTAGGCCGCCGCGTCGCTAGAGCGAGGTCACTCCTCAGTTCCGCTGCTGCCACCCCTGAACTTGTGGCGTTCGTTGACGCAGCACAATACCCCGGCACAGCCAATTTCATGGCTGTGGTCACTGACCTTCATGGTAAACTCCTCACGGCCGCATCTCTTCGAGATACCACGCCGGCAAGAGCAGAGCAAACTGCTATAGCAATGGCCGTGGCGATTCCCACGCTTACGTGCATTTTCACCGACTCTCGGGCAGCTGCACGAGCATTCATGACGGGGTCAGTGTGTGAGCAGGCGGCCCATATTCTTGCCAAAAGTCCGAATTGCGCTGAAATCAACGGTCACATCACTTGGTTTCCTGCCCACATGGGTAAGGATGTCCACCCTGTTATCCCCAATGCTAATGAGCTTGCCCACGCCCGCGCACGCGAACTGTCCCACCGTGACGGGCAATCGGCCTCTACATACTTTGGGGAAGGCACCCGGCAGCTCGATTCCCTCCTCACATTTAACGAAATCTGTCGACACTACCAATTTCCCAGGCGTAGGTTCCCGCTCCCACACCCGCAACTCTCGAGGGCCCAGTCAGTCACCTTACGAATGTTACAAACGGGCACTTACCCGTCGCCCTTACTGTATAGTAAGTTTATTGACAGCATAAAGCCCCACTGCCCTCACTGCGACGAGAGACGCTGTACATTATCTCATATGCTCTGGCAATGCACGGCGCTGCGCGATAGCGAGCCTCTCAGCACAGAGGACGCCTGGAGGACGGCAATCACCGGCTCGGACCGGGAGGTCCAAATCCGGGCTGTCCAGAGGGCCCGCAGTGTGGCGGAGGGGGCTTGCCCTTCCTGTCCCCACATGGGTGCGGCCCGCAGCTGACCATCCCTCTTGAGGGGAATCGGCTCCTCAGGACATTTTGTAAATAAAGTTCATTGACTGACTGACTGACTCGTGTCACAGTAAACTCGTAGAAAGGGCTATCATTAGAAGGCGCTACATAAATGTCCCAGAAAGGTCCTGCCTACATAGAGCTCACAAGTACGTTGGGCGTACAGCAAACGGTGGCGCCCAAGAGAGTGTGGTAAGGCGTGAAAAAGTCGAGGTCATCCCATCTGAACACCAACTATCGCAGAGACTGATAAAGATCAGTGGGCATGTGGGCATGCATTCTGTTTTTTCGGCTCCACACAAGCTGGCCTCACTCTTGCAGAAGAGCAGCCCTTTTGCGAGACGATCCGTTCAAATGTATAGTGAAGCATCATAACCAGTTCATGAACTGTGTGTGCAGGGTTGTTTAGAGAATTCCTCTGTCGTCGTGTGGTGCCTGCTACATCGGACTGACTGGCAGGTAGGTGCCTCAACTACCAGCTTCGTGAGCATACAAGTAACGTGTGAAACGAGGGATAGTTTTCTGGCTCTTAATTGTGATCAATGTGGTTGTCGTCATTAGTTTAACACATCAGTTTTGTACTGGTACAAAGATGAATGTACCCTCATTATTGCAGAAGCCACTCGGATGAAGCGGGAGGTATGCTCCGGCATGAGGAAACCATCCACTTCACTGTGTGATGCAGAGTTTGTGTTTCTGGATGGTGTACGTTCACGCATGTGGTGACCCCTTTGGTTTTTGCACTTGCCATGTTCCAACACATGCTTGTTTTTTGCTATTTTCGCTTGGTTTGACATGTGCCTGCCTTTTCTATTAGTCAGTGAAAGCCCTGCCAGTACGAGCTATTCAATGATGTTAAACTAGCTAGAAGGGCAGTCAAATTTCATGCCACGATACATTACAACATTATGTGGGCGAATGTTTCATGGCAGCGTCTTGTTATTTCATGAAGGGTTTTGAGGTGCTATCATGATAGCAAAAATGACGAGAGGGCATCATGTACATAATTGTCAAGGATGTCAAATAATTTGACCCTCTTTGCTAAAACTTGTCTTCTTACCACATCTAGTTAATTAAGATTCATTACGTGGAGCAGCACAACAGGACATGGTTTGAAAGAGCGAGTACACAAAAGCAGCGTTAGCTTTCAACTAAGTTTAAAGTTAGCACTCTGCTTCCATCTTCGCTCTCTGGTTTCTCTTGTGTTGCGATGCAAAGCATTTACGTTCCAGCAAGTGCACTGAAAGCTGCAAGAAATAAGGTGTGTGTGTGGGGGGGGGGGGGGGGGAGGGGTTGCGCAAGGAGCTGCATCTGTACATCAGTGCACATCATGACCTTCATTGCCCCCTTTTTTTTCTTTGTTTAATGCACTGCTCACTTTCATTACGATCACAAAAACGTGCTGGTGTAATTCTATGGCTATAAGCTGTAACGCGAGCATGTAAGGCAAGGCGCAGCGTGGTACAAACATAAGTTTCATGACCCATGCTGCACTATGTGTGCCTCACATGATCACAGGAGCCTCTACTACCAAACAGCATTTTCTGACCACGTTCAAAAAGTGTTGCAGAAGCCTTTTAATGTGGCAAGTTTGCATGGATTTAATTTCTGAGCACTAATTCTTAGTCATCAAGGGTCAGCATTTCAAACCATTCCTTGTTCATGTGGTTTGATTGCACCCACATGCAATGTAGCAGTTTCGTCGCTAGTGAAACATGATAGCAGGATGCATCTTGTTATTGTTGAGACTTTTGTTTTAAATGCTGGCAGGATTGTTCAATTCTGTTATAGTACTTGTGTTTATAATGTCTGTGTGTAACACTGTGCTCTTCTCTTCCCAGCTCTATTGACGCAACATTGGGATACGCCACCAGAAGGTTGAAGAATGTGCATACCTGTCCCAGAAACTGGCTGATGTTCACCGAAAGAGCACTTAATAAAGAAGTGTGCCATTTCAAAATAATTTTACTAAGAACGGTTAGTTTAAGAGAGTCTTCTCTAAATGAAGCTCGAAGGTAGCATCACTGCAGCTATTAAGTTTACTACTGAGTAAAAATGAATAGAGTCTGTGGGTGTATATAAACAGAAATAGCCGACACCATATGCATCACTCTTTCAATTGTTGCTTTGTCACTTCTCATTGCTATTGAAACATTACATCAGCATTGCCGTTGTGTTTTGTGGTGTGTAGTTGTGCTTTTACCTGCAGCATTGCATGCTCAATCAAGAGGGTATTGGATGAAAACCTAGAATAGTTTGTATTGCATATTTTTTTGCATAGTTCCTAAGGGTCACCTTTAGGACATCTCATTAATATGGTGGCATAACCAATCATGTTTGTTTGCATAATGAACACACACCTAAAGTATCACTCGATTTTTTTTCTTCCAATGTGATTATCCCACTCTGAAGTCACATTACAGCGATGGTGGTTTTGGCTGTTATAATGCCTTACGTTTTAGATGTGAAGCATCTTATGGCGAAGCTTAATCCGGTGGTGGTGGTGGTGGTGTGCCGGCGTGACCACCCTTACTGCGCATGCGCAAATCTTTCAAAAAATAAAAAATAAAAAACCTCCTCTCCCCCCTCTCTCTCCTCTAGGCATCCCTCCCCCCGGCAACCACACCCTCACTGCGCATGCGCCTCCCCTCCTCTCTCCCATCCTACGTTCCCCCCCTCTCTCCTCTAGGCATCCCTGCCGGCGGCGTCCATACTCCCACTGCGCATGCGCGTCCCCCCACTCTCTGTCCTCTCCTACGCTACCCCCCCTCTCTCGCCTCGCGACGCCGACGCAGGCAGCGTTTCCTAGCGAGTTTCTTGGTTGAAAAAACCGACTGCTCGCGCTGCACAACCGTTCACTGGCCACCCCGTATATATGGCAATGGATCTTGACCTCCAAGGTGGTGCCGGTGGGAGATTTCTCCAGTGCGTTGTTGAACAATAAAAATTTGCAGCGTGCGCGTTAACTAAAAGCGGACTGCGGGTCTCTGTGTCCAGTCGGAGTCTTCTGTCTCTCATTGCCCATTAGCAGCGATTGGCATGTTGCAGTAGGAAACACCACTCCATCACTGCGTGCTTTGCGCCTCCCCAGTTTTCTGTCCTGCGCAACGCTGCGATGAGCACCAGCGTCAACGCCACTGCCAATGTAAGCGTTAGCGCCCGCTGCTTCACATCTACACATGGTTCCCTTTAGCGGGAGATGGTGTAATTTTTTTTGTTTTGTGAGGGAGCCATTGGGCAAAGCAGTGCGATTGCAGCTTGCTTTGTGCCATTCTGTCGTCTGTGGTATGCAGTTCGTGCATCTGCAGTTAAAGGCACTCGAGCAAAGCACTGACACACATTGTTTCTCGATCAGTAGCATGAGATGCCCCCCTACCATGAAATAGCCGTCTGCGCATAGGGTTGCAGCAACGTGCAAAGGCAAATTTCTGGCTCTTTTTACTCATGCAACCTTTGCGCGGTCACATAAAGCGCAGAAACTGGTGACATTGGGCTGTCACTGCTGCTAAATTTGCACAGGATTGCATAAAAACTGCTTAATGAGCGGGCCTGGCCGGGTCTCCAGTACGCGGACCAGTCACATGCAGACCACTTACAAGCAGACCAGTTACAGTCAGACCAGTTACAGTCATACCAGTTACAGTCAGACCAGTTACAATCAGCCCAGTTACAGTCAGACCAGTTACAGTCAGCCCAGTTACAATCTGCCCAAATACAATCAGACCAGTTACATGCAAGCCTAAATTACGTATTCCCTTAGACCGTCAGGCTGTTGGAATTTTCGACTGGGCAGACTAAGCTGTGATAGCAACAATCGTTACCGAAAGCAATCATTTTTCGCTACAGTGTCCCAACAGAAGGCATATATCATAAAGAAAGCGTAAAATAAAGACACATTCTGGACGAGAGCGTAGGCAGTAAAAGGAATGACACCACTCTCTCATTTTATTTGCATATTTCGCCACTGCGCCGCACCACATGTGCGCACAGCATATGCAAGTGGCCATGATTTCGGACACACTAACAACACAATGTAATATTTCAATACATGTCCAAGTTGAGTGAAAAAATCTACTGCTGCAAAGTAGACAGTGCGCTGGTCCGAAATCGCTGCGGCAGCGCAGCAGTTTTTCCACGTATGGCGACGGCGCGTGAACGGTGCTGAGTTTAACGGATCGTTGGTGCCGTGCCGCCAGTGGCACGGGGGGGGGGGGGGGGGGGGAGGGGGAGGCGGTTAGATTAGAGGGTTGGTGGGGAGAAATTTTTTCCTTGAATTTTTTTGAATTTAAAAAAAATCACAGTTTCACCGCAAGGGCGAAAAGGGCGAAGCAGTGAATGCGATAGCAGGAGGTCGTAACATTCTACGAAGTAGGGCTAGCAGGTATCTTTTTGGGATGCGATCTCGCGTAAGACTAGTCAACGCTGGTGTAAGGGAATATGGCCGCTCCAGATATAAAAGTGGTTTCCGCGCAGTTTGTCGTCTCAACTCGAAGCGGTGAGATCGCAGTGCATTGAAGGTTATAGGAGCCATTCGCTAATGTCTGCCCAGATAGCGGGTGCGCTGGCACTCGCAACCACACCCTTATGAGGAAAATTCGAAGTTGCTGCCTTAGCGACGCAGACTTCCCTCTGCTGGTGCCCTTTGATGCTCCTTCGCCCGACAAAGGAGGAGCGGCGCGTTTCCTCTGCTTGGAAACGAAACGGCAACAGGCCTGCGCGGACCATGTATGTGCGACGAAGCTGGCCGGCCCATTACACCTCTACGCCAGCGCTTGTGCGCTTTTACTAGCGGGTAAAACATAAGACGCGTGGCGCGATGTTGTCGATTTCGACTGTATTTGGAGCATGACGGCGACGGTGACGTAACAACTCGTCGTGATTGCGCATGTAATTGATGTCGCAATAAAAAGTTTGTGGTGACGGCAACGCTCCCTGGAGTGTCTTGAATGACGCTAGGTCGTAGCCTTTGGTGGGCTGCGGAGCGTGAGGAGGAGGCATGATGAGACTGGCATGCCGGCGCACGTTATACGCCACCTTGTGCTGACGTCACCACGAAGCCGGCACGCGGCGAGAAGGAAACACCGAGCTCGCGCTATGCAGAGGGGTAGGCGAAGCGCGCACTAAGGGGGGCAACGTTATCCTATCCTTTGCGCTTTCCTAAAGTGTGCACTATGATTTAACTGATGAGTGATATCTTGGAGATGTGCCAACCCCATCAAATGTGGTCCTCTTTACTTCATTGGGAACTAGCTATGAGCTTTCTATAAAGAATCTAATAAAGCTTTTAAGCAATGTGGATTAACTATTAGAGTTTCGTTACGTAACCCTGTGCTCACGTGCTACATGGGCACCAAATTTAATTTATGTCAAGAAATCTAGTCATTCCTGTAGTTTCGATGGGCACTTGCCACAAATTAATTAGCTTTATTTAGTTAGCTTGGTGATTGATGAGCCCGTTTATGGAGTAAGCTGTTCTTTCAATGTCATATCCATCATATACAATTCTTAACACCTATTTTTTGTTATTTTGTGAGGGTTTCTTTAAATCCTAGGGATAATCTCTCTTGGTGGTAAAGTAGGGGTGTTCCGCTACGAACTTAATATGACTAGGTGCTAACGGCACAAAACTGTCAATACGTGCTTCCTTATAGAACTATAAGGCAAGCATGCAGTTTCATTTAAACGCTTGCATTTTATTCTTTTTCAAGTTCGCAGCCTTTATAACCTCTACAACTCCTCACACCACGTTCGGTAGGTCCAACTCACAAAACTTCTGTTTCCAAAGAGCATTTTTCATTGGGCAGCCGGCTTCGCAAATGGTATGTTCCACGCCCCGATCGACTGAAAACCTCCTTTTTTCGAACATTTTTTAGCCTAGTAAGACCTTCTTAAGGATATAGGCCCAGCATTTTAAAAAATGGTGAACCTTGCAGTACTTCGCGTAACTTGACACAGCGATCTGGGCGATCCTGAAGTATGATGTGGTCGCTTCTAGGTAGTTGACATTAAATAGGTAATGCTAGGTTGTTTCTAGGATGCTTCTCAGCGCTAAGAGATTCGAGATAAACCACAGCTAATCACAGACACGACACGGATGTGCACAATCCAAAGACAAAAATTCACGCTGAAAGCACGTGTTGTTCGCACCTCCCATAGATCTACGGACATGTTGTTGTTCGCGTAAGGCTACCATCGCTTCAGGATTTTGTCGCAGTCACCGGCACCGTTGCCTTTCCGGTTCCCTAGTATTCTCTCGTTGTACGTACCACTGAAGCACTCCGTGGAGACGCTTCAGCGAAGCTGAAATGTGCAGCTACGCTGTCTTAGATGCGAAACAGCTTAAGGCGAAGTTCAATCCGGTGGTGGTGGTGGTGGTGATGGTGTGTGGCGTGACCACCCTTCTGCTCATGCGCGAACCCTCTTAAAAAAATTCCCCATCTCCCGCTAAAGGGAACCATGTGTGGATGCGAAGCAGCGGGGAGATAATTAGCTTGAGCGGGAGGAACGTCGCCGCTCTCATTTCACGGCAGCGGTCCGCGCGCTCATCGCGGCGCTGCACAGGAGAGAGAATGAGGCGCGCGCTCTCCGTCATTTTCATACCGCGGAACTACCGTGGCGCCCACAGCGGAGTATGCAGCTGTGACACCACCTGTCGTGCGCGCCGCTCCGTACAGGATTCCTAGAGAAAAGGACGGGGGGGGGGGGGGGGGACCGTAGGAGAGGAGAGAGAGGAAGAGGGGCCGTGCATGCGCTGTGGGGGTGTGGGACGCGGGAGCCGCTCAGTAGAGTAGAGGATTCCTAGAGGAGAGAGGGGGGAAAGGACGCGCATGCGCTGTGGGACGCCGGAGCCGCTCCCTGGAGTAGAGGATTCCTGGAGGAGAGAGGACGCGCATGCGATGTGGGACGCGGACGCCGCTCCGTATAGTAGAAGATTCCTAGAGAGAAAGGGGGGTGAGCGTAGGAGAGGATAGGGGAGGGGACGCACATGCGCTGTGTGGGGGGTGTGGGACGCGGGAGCCGCTCCGTAGAGTAGAGGATTCTTAGAGGAGAGAAAAAGGGTGAGCGTAGGAGAGAGAGGGGGAGGGGACGCGCATGCACTGTGGGACGCGGCAAGGAGGGACGGACTAAGCCCCCTCCAAACACATGCAAGCAAGATCAAGGAATGGGGTCAACCTGGGCGACCGACACCACCTGCCTAGCCATTACTAAGCAGCCTCTCGGTGCTCTCGGCCATGACTCTGATGATTGTAGTAGGGTTGACGGCCTTCATATTACTACAGTGTTCTGGTTCGCATAATGGGTGCTTCCCTACTTCAGGAAAGTGGCCGGACGCGGGACACGGGACGCGGACGGGGGACGCGGGACGGGGGACGCGGGAGGGACGGACAGAGCCCCGAGCATAAGATGCTTCGCATCTAAAAATAAAAACCTCCTCTCTCCCTCTCTCTCCTCTAGGCATCCCTCCCCGCGGCGACTACACCCTCACTGCGCATGCGCGTCCCCCCTCTCTCTCTCCTCTTCTACGCTCCCCCCTCTCTCGCCTCGTGACGCCGACGCGGGCAGCGTCTGCTACCGAGTTTCTTCGTTGAAAAAAAATTCCCCAATTCCCGCTAAAGGGAATCATGGTTGGATGCGAAGCAGCGGGGAGATAATTAGCTTGAGCGGGAGGAACGTCGCCGCTCTCATTTCATGGCGGTGGTCCGGGCGCTCATCGCGGCGCTGCACAGGAGAGAGAATGCGGCGCGCGCGCTCCGTCATTTTCATACCGCGGAACTACCGTGCCGCCCCCAGCGGAGTATGCAGCTGTCACACCACCTGTCGTGCGCGCCGCTCCGTAGAGTAGAGGATTCCTAGAGGAGAGAGGGGGAGGGGGACGCGCATGCGCTGTGGGGATGTGGGACGCCGGAGCCGCTCCCTAGAGAAGACAGGGGAGCGGACACGCTTACGCGACGCGGGCGCCGCTTCGTAGAGTAGATGATTCCAAGAGGAGAGGAAGGGGGGTGAGCGTAGGAGAGAGAGGGGGAGGGGACGCGCTGTGGTGGTGTGGGACGCGGGAAGGAGGGACGGACTAAGCCCCCCTCCAAACACATGCAAGCAATATTAAGGAATGGGGTCAACCTGGGCGACAGACACCACCTGCCTAGCCATTGCTAGGCAGCCTCTCTGTGCTCTCGGCCATGACTCAAGGAATGGGGTCAACCTGGGCGACAGACACCACCTGCCTAGCTATTGCTAAGCAGCCTCTCTGTGCTCTCGGCCGTGACTCTGATGACTGTGATAGGGTTCACGGCCTTCACATTACTACAGTGTTCTGGTTCGCATAACGGGTGCTTCCCTACTTCATGCAAGTGGCCGGACGCGGGAAGGAAGCGGGACGCGGGAGGGATGGACATAGCCCCGAGCATAAGATGCTTCGCATCTAAAACATTCCCCCATCTCCCGCTAACGGGAACCATGTATGGATGCGAAGCAGCGGGGTGATGGCTGGCTTGAGCGAGAGAAACGCCGCCTCTCCCGATTCGTGCCAGCGGCCCGGTCGCTCATCGCGGCGCTGCACAGGAGAATGAGGCGCGCGCGCTCCGTCATTTTCATACCGCGGAACTACCGTGGCGCCCCCCAGCGGAGTGTGCAGCTGTCGCACCACCTGTCGTGCGCGCCGCTCCGTAGAGTAGAGGATTCCTAGAGGAGAGGAAGGTGGGGAGCGTATGAGAGGAGCGAGAGGGGGTGTGGGACGCGAGAAGGAGGGAGGGACAAAGCCCCCCACAAGGACATGCAAGCAAGATCAAGGAATGGCGTCAACGGGACGCGGGCGCCTCCGTGGAGTAGAGGATTCCTAGAGGAGAGAAAGGTGAGGAGCGTAGGAGAGGAGAGAGGGGGTGTGGGACGTGGGAAGGAGGGACGGACAACGCCCCCCGCAAGCACATGCAAGCAAGATCAAGGAATGGAGTCAACGGGACGCGGGCGCCGCTCCATAGAGTAGAGGATTCCTAGAGGAGAGGAAGGGCGGGAGCATAGGAGAGGAGAGAGAGGGGCTGTGGGACGCGGGAAGGAGTGACGGACAAAGCCCCCGCAAGCACATGCAAGCAAGATCAAGGAATGGAGTCAATGTGGGTGACAGGCCCCACCGGTAGAGCGCGTTATTCTTTGCTTGCACCCACCACCTGCCTAGCCATTGCTAAGCAGCCACTCTGCGCTCTCTGCCATGACTCTCATAGCTGTGATGGTGGTTGACGGCTTTATTGTACTACAGTGTTCTGGTTCGCATAGTGGCTTCTTCCCTACTTCATGAAAGTGACCGGACGCGGGACGCGGGACACGGGACGGGGGAAGAACGGAGACAACCCCGAGCATAAGATGCTTCGCATCTAAAACCGGCTGCTCGCGCTGCACAACCGTTCACTGGCCACGCCGTATATATCTTGACCTGCAAGGTAGTGCCGGTGGGAGATTTCTCCTGTGCGTTATTGAACAATAAAAAATTTCCCATCTCCCGATAAAGGGAACCATGTGTGGATGCGAAGAAGCGGGCAGTTAATTAGCTTGAGCGGGAGGAACGTCGCCGCTCTCATTTCACGGCAGTGGTCCGGGCGCTCATCGCGGCGCTGCACAGGAGAGAGAATGAGGCGCGCGCGCTCCGTCATTTTCATACCGCGGAACTACCGTGGCGCCCCCCAGCGGAGTATGCAGCTGTCACACCACCTGTCGTGCGCGCCGCTCCGTAGAGGATTCCTAGAGGAAAGACGGGGGGGGACCGTAGGAGAGGAGAGAGAGGGACGCGGGAGGGACGGACAGAGCCCCGAGCATCAGATGCTTCGCATCTAAAATTCGCAGCGTGCGCGTTAACTAAAAGCGGACTGTGGGTCTCTGTGTCCAGTCGGAGTCTTCTGTTTCTCATTGCCCATTAGCAGCGATTGGAATATGTTCCAGTAGGAAACACCGCTCCATCACTGCGTGCTTTGCGCCTGCCCAGTTTTCTCTCCTGCGCAACGCTGCGATGAGCGCCAGCGTCAACGCCGCCGCCAGTGTAAGCGTTAGCGCCCGCTGCTTCGCATCAACACATGGTTCCCTTTAGCGGGAGATAGTGTAAATTTTTTCACTGGGTTAATCCGGACGGTTTATTTAAGTTATTGTCAACCGCTGGTTCCGTCTGCCTAGAAATATTGATTCGTTGGTTCCGTCTGTTGCCTTCTTCATTTTTATTGGACTAGCGGTGGGTAGTGGTGTGCGGCCACTTGCTCTGGCGCATACCCGTTAAAGATGGTCAGGTAGGTTTTTTGTACGCCTTTGTAGATACCCAACTTGCCAAGGCCCGTTGCCGGGCTAGTTGGTAGGCGTTCATAATCCATAAGGCGCAGCGAAAAATGAAAGAAAAATGTCTGAATGTGCCTTCTTTAGCTTTGTCAGCTAAAAAAAGGAAGTATCTGGAATCATCGCTTTGACGTTGGCGGGTGCTCATTGTTGTGATTAGTGATGACACGTGCATGTTTTCTTGACATGTTGTTCTCTTACTGATCGAATTTTACTGTATAAATGACCTGTGTCATCGCAAATAACACCATTATTTGCAAGTTAGCGCTGTGTGTGTTTGCGTCGCTCTTCTCTGTCCGTGTCGCGATGCGCTACGCGTTATGAATGATGATAGATGCCAAAGTTTTTACGGCTGACTTAAAAGATATTTGCTCTATAATGCGAACACTGGACAAAAAGCGGCAGTGGCGTCGGAACGGCAGCAGCAAGAACTGGACAGGTGCGGGCAGCGTTGCTGCAGAAAAACAGGCCAGGCATCTCCAGCTCGTGCCTGGCGCAAAGCTTTCGATGCGGCTGCAGCGCTGGGCATTCCTCTTCACTACAATTCGCCCCCCCCCCCCCCCCCATTCGTCAAAAAAGGAGCCATCCTAGCGACTGACGGAGAACATAGTATGAGCGGATCATAATAGGGCTTCAGGCGCTGTACGTGGTTTCACGACCACAAAAGCGGAGGTCTGTTGATGGCGTAACTTAATCGACGATGCAGTTGACAGAAGACATCTACGCAACAACATGATAGGGTCCCTGATATTTTCAATCAAGCTTGGAGGAGAGGCCAGTAGGGACAGCTGGAACCCAGAGCCACACAGGGAGTCCGGAAGAAAGTGAGGGTACGCGTGGTCATCGTCACGTCGAGATTTCTTTCGCCATTGGTCGACGTTCGTGATTGAGCGGGCGAGCAGACGGCACTCCCTCGGCGCGGCGGGCAGGTTCAGACATGGGCGTAGACTCGGATGAATCGGGTCAGTAAGGCAGAATTGTATCGAGTGTGATCGAAGGTTCTCGGCCATATAGGAGGAAAAATGGTGAAAAGCCTTTAGTCGCTTGTGGAGCCGTAGGCGTACGTCGGCGTTCGTCATGAAGGGCAAAATTAGGTTCCAATCAAAGTGATCTGAGGCAGCATACATAGGGATCATGTCGCCAAGGGTGGGGTTGAATCTTTCCGCCAACCATTTAGTTTGGGAATGGCAGGCGGTACTAGTACGATGAACGACACGGCATTCGGAAAGGAGTGAGTTTACGGCTTCGTAAAGGAAGACGCGTCCCCTATCGCTCAGAAGTTAACGTGGTGCGCCGAGACGAAGAATGAAGTTCCGCAGGAGGAAATATATGTCGCCGGCTGTGGCAGCAGGAAGAGCGGCTGTTTCCGCGGATCACGTCAGGTGGTCGACCGCGACGACTACCCACGCTTTCCGGAAGTCGTGCATGGAAGGGGCCCATACTGGTCAATGCCAATGCGGTCGCAGGGTCTGGCCGGGCCCGGGATTGGCTGGAGCGGACGAGAGGCGTGCTGAGGAGGAGCTCTGCGTCGTTGGCCCTGGGGATATGACCGGATGTTCTTGCGCGCAAAGGTGTACATGCCTCGCCAAGAAGACTTGGAGGAAAGTCGGGCGTATGTTTTGAAGACGCCCGCGTGTGCGCACTGCGGGTCAGCGTGGAAGGCTGAGCGTATTTGAGCACGTAGATGGCGGGGTATTCGCAATGCCCACGAACTATAGGTGGCGCGCTGTACGATTCAAGATGGCGCCAGATGGAGTGTCAATCCGTTTGTTAGCATATAAACAGGTAGGACGTGCGGACGTACAGCCCGTGCCACTTTGACCGGATGAAGTCATGAGCTGCACTGAAATGGATATGAGACCGAAATGCTTTCTCAAACCATGGAAGCTCGCCACCTAATTATTTGCCGCGGTGTGAAAGGTTGTATTTCAGCTCCGTTACCGTTCATAAGCGATGCTGTGCGAAATCCCGTGCGTGCTGCAGAAAACTTCATGTACTAGAATTGACGTATGACCTGAACGGCACTCCAAGATACTGTGTACCGAGCCTGCCTGACGGATTTTCCGCAGTGCTAGCCCGCTAGCGAGTAGCGTCATCGCTGCTGCACGGGACCGAATGCTTAACGTGGCGATGGTGTGCAAGCATACCCAGTCGTCATTACTTGCGCAGTCAGGAACGCGGAGTTGCTTCTTCAACGGAACACAAGCATTTAACATCCTATTTAGTAGTGCTTGTGTCACAGCCATGCTCAGACTCAGGCCGTGCGCAATTCACTCCACTCGGATGCCGCAGGTTCGATCAGCACGATCGAAACATGATTATCGAAAAGAACACGCACGTATGCTTTTCGCAACGACGAATTCTTCGACGTTACGAAAATGCGTCGAACAACTATGCCGATCGGAAGGTACCGGTGAAGTACAGGAGAAGTTAGCGGAGAGGCGTGGATTGTGGCCGTGACTGCACGTTTCATCGCTCTAACCATTTCGCTTCCCTGTTCCGAACTCGAGCGCTTTGGCGGCATGCGGCGCTCGATAATATCCACAATAATTGCGCTACCTGCAATGCACAAGAAAAAGTATGTTTTTATTTTGATCTCGCTGAGGTATACTATACATTAAATACAATCAAAGTGACTTACGAGCGTAAAAAAACATTAGCGCACGAGGGGACGTGAAGTGCAACTCGCTCCTCGTGAGTTAGCAGCTGATCGTTCATCGTCGCTGTCACACTCCTTCTCACACACACACACGCTTTCACAGCCTTCTCCGTCCAGTGAAAAATCCTCGTCGTCAAGGTGGCTCCTCTTAACATCATTGCTGAAAGCAATCTGAAGAATTTCCTCCGCTGAACGACTTCGATTAGTCCTCGTCACAATGTTATCTGCGCGCGCAGAACTTCTTGCTCTCACACCGGTCAACAAACAAATCGCTTGTAGAGTGCCGCCATCTATCAACAAACGTACAAAAACAAGCGGCGCAGCGCTGGCCAACTTGAGATTACTCAGTTATATATCGCTAGCCCACGCGACTTCCCGATTACAACGTTATAAATTCATGCACTACAAGAGCACTGACGAATGCTTTATGCAAGTAAAACAAGGTGAGTTTCAACTGAGAAGGCCAGACGACAGCGTTTAACTAACCTACGTCACCTACGTGGCTACACAAAACCTCGCGAAGCTGATATTTGTACGATGTGGGTCATCGTTGAACGCGCGAGTTGGCACGTATTTTCACGAAAACTTCGCGTCTCGCAAGAACGAATCAGATTTATCGTGTCACGGAGGGCCCGGTTTGTTCACTAATGCAGGAAACATGCAAACTCGTAGTGTTTGTTTCCTGCTAACACAGCCGAACAAGTGAGCGGCTGCGTAGGGCTACCATGGTGTCGTCTACTGATCATCCATGAGAGGACGCTCCTAAATTCCGCTAGGGGCGCGACAGTCTATGGGCATTGCGAATTACCAGTAACCACTTGCGTCCGTCAGACATGTAGTTCCGGCAATAGAGGAGGCCATCGCGGATCTCAACGTGACCAGCTTGACGGCAGAATGCTCGAGGAGCTGAAGGTAAAGTTCACGGTCGGAAAGGAATCGCAGAAACGCGCTGATCCAGGCATCCTTGCGTTGCTCAGACGCCATGTCACAGCCTGCTGGGAACGAAAGTACTTCGTCCATGGCAGATAGGCAGGCAGCGCCTTCGCTTGGCACAGGCAAGCGTGATAGGGCGTCGGCATCTATGTGGCGGCGGCCACACCTGTAGACAACACGCATGTCGAAATCTTGCGACCGCAAAGCCCAGCGAGCTAATCGGCAGGAGGGGTCCTTCAGCGTGGAGCCAACAAAGGGCATGATGATCTGTAACTAGGCCGGAGGGGCGTCAATATAGGTAAGGTCTGAATTTACCAAGAACTCAAATTATGGCCAGATATTCCTTCTCCGTAACAGAATAATCCTTATCCGCCTTAGTTAGTGTTCAATTAGTGACGGCGTACTCGTGGAACCCAGATTTGCGCTGCGCGAGCACGGCGCCGAGTCCAGCACCGCTGGCGTCGGCGTGAACCTCAGTCGGAGCAGTGGGGTCGAAGTGACGCGGTATTGGTGGTGAGGTTAGCAGACGGCCCTGCTCTTTGAAGGCATCCTCACAGGCGGGCGACCAAGCGTAAATTTTCGAGTCGCTCCGTAGGAGCTCATTTGATGGTCGCGAAATTCCGAATGAAGCGGCGAAAATAGGAACAGAGGCCAAGGAAGCTGCGAAGCTCTTTTAGAGACGTAGGTCGAGAAAAGTCAGCGACTGCCCGAAGCTTGGCGGTATCGGGAAGTATACCGTCTATGGATACAACATGGCCGAGGATGGTGAGCTGACGCGCCGGAGCGGCAATTGTTCAGGTTGAGCTGAAGGCCTGCGTCAGTGAGGCACTGGAATACTTCCTCTAGCCTGCAGAGATGCGCGGGAAAATCTGCTGAAAATATAACCACGTCGTCTAAGTAGCACAGGCACGTTTTCCTTATTAAGACCCCGCAAAAGGTTGCCCATCATCCGATCGAATGTTGCGGGCGCGTTGCAAAGGCCGAAAGGCATGACATGGAATTCGTAAAGGCCATGAGGTGTGATGAATGCCGTTTTAGGTTGGTCGTCAGGTGCCATAGGAACTTGCCATTAGCCGCTCCGTAAGTCGATAGAAGAGAACAACTCCGCGCCTTGGAGAAAGTCAAGGGCAATGTAAATTCCCGGTAGAGAGTAAACGTCTTTTCGGGTGATCTTGTTAAGACGACGGTAATCAACGCAGAAGCAAATCGACCCATCCATCTTCTTAACAAGAACAACTGGAGATGCTCAGGGGCTTTTCGAAGGCTGGATGACGCTGCACATGAGCATGTCAGCAGCTAGGTCGTCGATATCCTGGCGTTCTGTGGCGGAAACACGGTACTGTATTTTACGCAGCGGCGCACTAGTACCCGTGTCGATGCGGCGGTGGCTTACAGCTGACGTGTGGCCGAGAGTAGCTTTCTGTCAATCGAACGAGGAACGGAACTTGTCGAGCAGGCGTAGAAACTGGGCGCGTTGAGAAACGGTTAATGTGTCGGCGATGGAGCTACTCAGTACATTAGGCGTACTGGTCTGCTGCACGGAGTCACAGGTAACTCCTAAGACTTCTTGTTCAGCGGTGGAACCAGGTAGCATGCGAATGATTGTAGAAGGGTCCACACCGTGGACACGCCCGACGCACTCTCCGCGAAGCAGTGTCAGAGGACAAGAGAACATGTTCGGGACAAGCAGCCTGCTGACGCCATCACGAATGTTCAAAATGGAAGAAGGCAGCGGGAAACATTTGCGACGGACGAAGATGTCAGATGGCGTAAAACAGTGCGCTGGAATCGATGACACTGTTGTAGGCCACTGTGGCGAGGGCAAAGGAGTGCGCCGGCAATGAAACATCTTCCGCAAGATACAACTTGTCGTCGGTTTCACGAGCGTCAACTAACGGGGCATCGCAAAGCGCTGCAAATTCCACCTCGGCAAGAGAACAGTCGATGACGGCCTTATTAGCGGAGAGAATGTCCCAGCCCAAAATGAGGTCGTGGGAAGCAAGAATGCAGCGCTAAAAATTGTAGGACACTTTGTACATTCCAAAGTGTGTTCGGCGAAAGCGTGTGGCCATTCCACTGATTATGCCATGTCTTTTTTCTTTTTACACTCTCAGTGGGATAAGACACAAACCGAATGGGTCCGTGTTTTCTTTAATTTTTTACCGGGAATCGCAGCGAGACGCAAGACTCATCTTCCTCCGTTCGCATGCGTTAGTATTTTCTCGCGCTTTGCGCATCGTGCAAACGGCATCCGCGTTCCAGCTCTTAAATTGACGGACCCTTTGTAAATTGGAAAGTGTATTCCGTGAACGCCTGGGCTCATTGAGACGGCGTCGGTCAGAATGATTGCAAACTGTGGGCACAGCGACGCTACGCAAGCAAAGCGCGAGCGCTATAGAGTCCGACGCGACCGGCGTCCGTCTGCGCATCCCGGCGGCCACCTGGCTCCGTGCCAGAGCTCGGATGGACGGACGGACGGACGGACATGGACGGATGGACGGACAGACGGATGGATGGACGGACGGACGAACAGACAGACGGACGGACGGACGCCGGACGGAGGTCGGACGGACGTGAACATGAGACATTAAAGGCTTTCGCCTTAAAGGTTGCCCATCTCCCGCAAAAGGGAACCATGTGTAGATGCGAAGCAGCGGGCGCTAACGCTTACACTGCGTTGACGCTGGCGCTCATCGCAGCGTTGCACAGGAGAGAAACCTGGGGGGGTGCAAAGCACGCAGTGATGGACCGGTGTTTCCTACTGGAACATCCCAATCGCTGCTAATGGGCAATGAGAGACAGAAGACTCGGACTGGACACAGAGACCCGCAGTCCGCTTTTAGTTAACGCGCACGCTGCGAATTTTTTATCGCTCGACAACGCACAGGAGAAATCTCCCACCGGCACCACCTTGCAGGTCAAGATCCATTGCCATACGGGGTGCCATACATTGATCCATACGGGGTGGCCAGTGAACGGTTGTGCAGCGCGAGCAGTCGGTCTTTTCAACCAAGAAACTCGCTAGCAGACGCTGCCTGCGTCGGCGTCGCGAGGCGAGAGAGGGTGAGCGTAAGAGAGGGGAAGACGCGCATGCGCAGTGGGGGTGTGGACGCCGCGGGCAGAGATGCCTTAGTAGAGAGGGAGAGGGTAGGAGGGGAGAGATGGACGGGACGCGCATGTGCAGTGAGGGGTGTGGCCTCCGCGGGAAGGGATGCCTAGAGGAGAGAGAGGTGGAGAGGAGGTTTTTTATTTTTATTTTTTTAATGGGTTGGCGCATGCGCAGTGGGGGTGTGGACGGACGGACGCCGGACGGACACCGGACGGACGGACGGACGGACGGACGCCGGACGGACGGACACCGGACAGACGTGAGCATGAGACATTAAAGGCTTTCGCCTTAAAAACTCGATGTGGTAGAGTAGGTCATTAATAACAACACGAGCAGTACATGTAGCGGCCGGCGTGATGCGGTTTGCGCTGGCGGTGCGAAGCGAGATGTTTCATAGCGGCGTCGTAATTTTTTTGAGCTAGCGGCGGAGTTTGGTACTTTTAACGGAAACTGCGGCACCAGTGTCGACAAGGGCGAGTGCAGCGACGCCGTGCACATATATGTCAATAACGTTCGTCGGTGAAGAGGGGGGGGGCCTTGGTCCTTTCACGGGCAACGCAGTTCCTGCCTCTGGAACTAGGGAAAGTAGTTTTCCCGCTCCGGCGTGGACGAACGACGACGCATCGGCGATGGCGAGGGGCGTCTAGGCGATGGTGAGTGGCGTCTATGTGATGGCGAGGTGTGGTGCACATGAGGGTTGTTGCGAGATGCTGAGACGATGGACGCGGTGACACATACCGGTCAAATCCGTAGCTCTCCTGGTAGGGAACTACGCGGCGACGACAATATCACGCGACGTGGCCAGGCAGGCCACACGCTAAACATATTGGTCGATTATTGAGAGTGCGCCATTGTCCACTACTCTGAGGAGACCTCGCCAAACCTTAGCGGTGAGTGGGTCGGAGAGCCACGGGTGATGGGAATGACGCAAAGGTCTGAGGCGGTGGCCGTGTGGCAACTCCGGCATAGCGCGACGGCGCAATTTACCTCGGTACATCCAACGGGGATCAGCAACGGTGGAGTGTCGTGGGCGGCAGGCAGACCAGCGCGAACTTGCTCTTGGATGACCTGGCGAAGGTTCGCTGGCAAAGGCGAGGGTGGTTGCCCGGCTGTTGATAGCAGCGAAAGCTGACGAGCGATCTCAGCACGGGCACAGTCCTTGATTTGGGAGAGCAGCGACTCAAGGTCAGGGGCGGTAACCACGTTCGAGATGGCTTCGTCCGAAACGTGCTGGCGCCGCGTGAGAAGACGCTGTCCTCGGAGCTCGTCGAAACTCTGGCACAGCTCGATGAGCTCAGAGACAGTTGCTGGGTTCTTGGAGAGCAGCATCTGGAAGGCATCATCGGAAGGTGCCCTTCACGATGTGGCGTACCTTATCGCCTTCAGTCATCATCGGGTTGACACGCCGGCGGAGGTCGAGGATGTCCTCAATGTAGCTGGTGACTGTTTCACCACATTGTTGTGACCGGCTTCGTAGTCGTTGTTCTGCCCAAAGTTTTCGCACACCAGGGCGTCCGAAAACAGCTGCGATGCTGCTTTTCAAGGTCACCCAAGTGGGGATATCGGCTTCGTGGTTTTTGTACCACAGCCTGGCGACATCCGTCAATGAAAAATGGCTGATCCCAAGTACCATGGGAATCGATGTTATACGAAGCATGCGGAGGCAAGGTGACGGGGTTGTTATTTTCTTATTGAGCGAAACGTTACGAAATGACATTATATATGTGTACAAATGTTGTACGAACAGACATATGTGGAACAGTCGCATATGTTTCATATAACAAGTTGTTTACAGTTGCTTAACGATGCCAACAGAAACATGGGTATTACCTACACCAGAAGCGGTAATCTGATATGTAGCACTTGTGCTTGCGAGGATGGTAGCCCTGGATAGTGCTTCGTGGGCCAACTACAGTGGATCGCGCTTAAGTATACAAATGACGTTAACCCGACATGACGCCTTCCTCATAGGAGTACATATGTAATCTTTATAAAATTAAATAGCCAGCACTGGAACCACAATGGACGTTTTACCAACAATACGCCTGCATACGGTCTTTTTCCAAAGCAGTGCCGAGACCTGGCGTGGCTCTGTGGTTGAATACTTGATTGCCACGCAGATTGCTTAGGTGCAATTCCTGCTGGGACTCTGATATTTATTATTTGCATTCGTCGGGTCAACGCTGCTGACGTCAGTCTTTCTTAACGCTCTCGCTTTTAAATTACTAATGTTTGCCCTCCCCGTTCCTGGGTAGACATAAATTGTCAAACACCTGTGGCGCATACCCGCATACCGTGGCCCGTGGTAAACGGGTATGTGCCACACGTGTCTGCAGGAAAGGGTTTGACGACGTATACGACAGGATTTTCACGTTAGTCATGTCATGACCAGCCATACATATGTCAATACCTTTTACCCTCCCATGCAAATTTTGGTATACCCCAAGTAAAGGAGGCGATCACGAGAGCACGCAGACGTAGGTGGCTAGATAGATAGATAGATAGATAGATAGATAGATAGATAGATAGATAGATAGATAGATAGATAGATAGATAGATAGATAGATAGATAGATAGATAGATAGATAGATAGATAGAAACGCAAAAGTGCTTACAGTGCGCAAAGAAATGCTTCGCATTTAAAAAACATAACGGTACCGAGCTTCATGGGATCGTCCCGTTTGTTGGTAGCACTCGCTCGTTCATAAGATTCCAGCCAATCCTCAACGTCTTTCTCGCCGATGCCGCTGAAGATATCGGGCTCCCGCAAACGCTGGGCCCTGGCACACATTGATGGTGACGCCGGTGGGGGTGTCGAGACAGCGTCGTCAGGCATGACGGACAGCAGCGTTTGGCTACGCAATTCCAGGGCCGGGAAAAACCGCAGCGACCTCCGCCAAAAATATAATGCGAACACTGGGCTAAACGCGGCAGTGGCGTCGGAACGGTAGGAGCAAGAACTGGACGGGTGGGGGGCAGCGTTGGAGCAGAAAAACAGGCCAGGCAGCTCCGGCTCGTGCCTCGCGCAAAGCTGTCGATGCGGCTGCAGCGCTGGGCATTCCTCTTCACTACAGATGTAAAAATCACGGTGTGGCCAGTGTGAAGCCATGAATGCGATAGCAACAAAGTGGAGTGCTATATGAAGTGAGGCTTTCCATTTTTTTAGATCCGATCTCGCGTAAGGCTGATATTAAGGGTCTCAAACCGCAGGGGAGGGCTGAAGAAAAGCAATCTCCTTCGGCTCTACCACGCGTTCCTAGAGCCACATTAATTACGTGGCATCATCGCTAAATTGGTTTAAATGTGAGGAGGCTAAACTCGACACTTTGATGCGAAAAAAGTATCAAAAGGGTGCTAGGACTGCCCATGAGCACCGGCATGGACAGACTTATGAGCCTAGGCATGTACAACACTCTCTCGGAGGTGACTGAAGCACAGACACTAGCTCAGGTCGCGCGGCTCTCCTCCACAAAGGCTGGGCAGCGTCTCCTACAGTCGTTGGGATGCCATCATACGGCCAGTGCGGAACGGAAGATCTTTTTATCACAAGCAATGAAGGGTATATACGAGGTGGCAGGTTCGTTCCCGTCTCGTGCACGTTCAGTCACTTCGCTGAAGGCGTAAATCCAGGATGCCCTAGCTGTGGGGCGGATAATTGCACACTCGCTCACATGCTCTGGCAGTGCCCGGCGTTACGTAGCGCGAAGTTCAGCGCAGAACAGGACTGGGAGAGGGCCCTTAAAAGCTCCGAGCTCTCAGTCCAGCTCTCGGTAGTCTAGGAGGTCTGCGAACGGGCGGAGGGCCATGGCCTTCCAGTACCGGCGTGGGCGCGGCCAGCAACTGCGGCGGACCCCCCTTCGGGGGGTGTCTGATCGGGGTTCTCCAGACCAAATAAAGTTTATTTCACCTCACTCTACCTAGCCCTAGCTTAAAGGAATACGGGTGCTTCAGGAAACGAAGTGGTTTTCGGACTGTCTGTCATCCCAACCAGAAGTAAGCGGTGAGAGGCCAGCCCAACGTACACTTTCCCACCCCGCCCGCACCCCCTTCATCCTCCGTGGCCCGACGGAAGACGACGGGCGGTGTGTTTCTTCTCTATACTAGATCTCACCATTACCGTTCAGCACTACCAAGGCTACGGGGTGTAAGCAAGCTAGACGCTTGCCCAGCAAAATGTTGTTCCAGATACAATTATCTTACAATTAGCACGGTTGAGGCATTTACGCTTGTTTGGCTCCTCTTACGTCACATCGATGCGTGATATGTTTCTTTTTGTTCGCATTGATATCGTATGCCTTTAATTTCTGTAACAGTAATCACCCGTAACTGTGGTTACAAATCAACATGGCAGCGCCCATGCCGACGCTACCTCCCGCTTCAGTCCGAAGTTGCTCTTGATGCTGTCCCACTGTGCTGGCAACAATAAATAAAAAAGTCACAGTTTCGCCACTAGGGCTAAGCAATGAATGCGATAGCAAGAAATTAGTTTGTCACACGAAGAACGACAAGCAGCTCGATACTTGCAACGCGCTGCCGCAGCACAAGGAAGGACGCTCGAAAAGGACGCATAGGTGTACACAGGACAAGCGTGAACTAACAACTGTCTCAGTTGTTACGTGTTTGTATTTGAGCAACGCGCGGCAAGTGTCCGCAATGCAGAAGCCGATGCTGCTGTTGTTGTTGCCTCTGACATGGCTCATACCCACTCAGAAGGATTGGCCAAGGATTGATTATATGATACTGTTAGACTTTTCGACGCTGTTTGATACTTCTTTTTCTTTTAAACTGCGGAACGTGGAATGACGCCTCTGCGTCTCCTGCCACGAGGTGGCGTCTGACGCCAAGTGTGCCCGGTGTACTTTTTTTCTTCCTTCTACATCATGAGTGGTACAGAAGGGAGCCACTTTTTCGTGCGCACCTCAAGGGCTGTTTTCAATTTGAAAGAAACTGTAAAAGCGTTGCATGATAGTAAACACGCTCAAGCTGTTCCGAGATCTGCGTACCGCGAGCGGCAAATGGTGCATATGCATAGCTTGCGTTATATCGCTGGCACGAACATGGCGTGTGGCTGTGTTGGCTAGCGCAGCAGGCTGCGGAGCGAGGGGTCGGTGGTTCGAATCCCCGGTCAGGTGGTTTGGAATTTTTCTACTGATTTATTTTTCTTTATGCTTTTTATATATACACATACATATGCATATCCGGGACATGACGGCGATGACAGACGGTGACGGCGGAAATGAGCCGAGAGTGTCCATATAATTGCTATTGCATTAATAGTGAAATGAGCCATCGCTTTGTGCCAACTGACGCTGAGGACAAAACATCAGGTATGTTTTGTCGTTATTTGTGAGATAAACTGTTTAACTCCGCCTGCTAAGCCTAACGCGCGGGGAATTCGATAACGGTTATTGGAATTAGCGCATTACAGTCACGAATACGTTGCTGTTGAAACATCAGCACATTAATCTAAACGAAATACAAGCGCCAGTTTGTAACTTCCGGCTCGCACAGCACAAGATGACGACTTGATAAATGCGAAGTGGAGGGCACAGCTGCGATGGGTGCAGCCATTTTTTTTTCTCGGCAATGCCCTGTGTTGGCTCCGAGCAGACGACGCGACGCGGATGATTACATGTGGAAGGGCTCATCGCCCTTCCTATTGAATAAGGGGCCCTGTAGCCTTCACAGTGCTGAAATGAACTTCTGAGATGGAGCATACTCGAGGAGGCATTGACAGTAGGCTTCTCATGCGAGGCGAGGTCGCCATATGCGCCTTTCTTTCATCGCAGAATGGCGTCTTGTTTAATCTATGCTTCATCCCAGTTCGTCCCCAGTGCTCTCCCACATTTACTAGCGCTTAGAACTTGCGATGCGCGGGTCGATGTTATTGACATGGACTTTATGCGGAACATGACGGCAACGGCGATCACAAAAGCTCGCCGAAGTGTATGTAATTGATATGGCATTAAAATGCACTAATGCAGCCAGAGGCATTTTATTTGCAAGTAAATTCGCTGTAATGCTTGTACTAGGGCGGAGTAACGCACAATTCCGTCCTGCCTTCTTTTTCTTTTCGTGCTCTGCTAGGCATGAAACTTGCGTCAGCGTGCAAAGGCAGCACAGGTTGGAACCACCAGCGTTTCCAGAATAGCCCTATGAAACACCCTTCCTATGCAGCGGAAGTCCCCTTATCTTCCTTGGAAAAGAAATAACGCTGGCTGCTCTGACACAACTTATTATCCACCCGCTGACATGAGGCGATATACGTCAGACTGTGGAGCTTCACTGGCACGTAGCGCCACCTGTCGAAGAAGTATTGGGTTGTTCGAAGTCCGACTCCCTCGCAAAGTTTGCTGTGAAACCAGGTGCAACTACCCTAGTATCGCACTATGTTGCTGCTATATTGCTGCAATGTTATTTTTTAACATTGGCTGAATGCTGCTAATGTTCACCTGGAATCACTTTAGAGCAAGCTTTTTAAGTAACCCTTTCACGTTGGAGCAAGCCTTTGACATTGGAAGAATGTTGCAACAGACATTGTCAGATCATTAGGAGACCCTGAGTCACATATTTTCAACAATAGGTCAATATTGTCGGCATGGTGTGTGTATGTTGCCAACAGGGATTCGATTACGTCTTTTCGTGCACTGCGTTGTTTTATCTTGGTAGTTAGCTACAGTTGACAGCCTCCAGCGTCTGTCTAGCAGATTTCGCTAGGAGTAGCGAAAAAATTCAGCGACTCGCACTTTATATCTGCCTTACTTTTACCATTTTCCCTAATACGAATACAAGCACTACGAATACGCCTGAGAAAGAAATGCTTGGCTCTCGAATTTAGACCGCATGTTCCATATGAAGAAATGCCTAGCCGTAAATGCCAAAAAATGGTTCGATATCCGTACTGTAGAGAAGAACAGCCATGGTGTGCAAGGAAAACTAGTTTTCGCTCTTCTTTTCGAGGTAATGCGCTACAGTGGTGGGATGACGCGCTTACATATACACAGAAAAAAAAGTAAAACTGTTCGATTATTTTTTTGAGAAGTGCCACCTGCTTCAACTCGCAGAATCTTCCGGAGTGGGCCATTGTATTTGTAGTAATCCTTGGAATGACGAGAGAATGCCGACAGCAAATACAAGTTGTCACCGCGCTCTTCGGAAGACCTTGTTAGGTTGATAAAAAATGTTGTTACAGGTACGTGTGGTGCGACGAGGGCCATATTCCGCGAACCAGCTGAGCTTCTGATTCCGCTGCTACAGGAGAAAGCATGCCACGACTTTATACACACTAACTGTGAGAGCCTTCAATTTTCAAGAACGGTGAGACACTCTCAGGATTGGGACACAAGGGCGACCATCGAGACTAAACCGCAGCATAGTAATGAAATATAGACTGCGTTGATCCCAAGGACACACATTCTATACGTTCCAATGCTTGTAAATAATCAAGAAGTACCAGCAATCGTTGATACTGCAGCGTCTGTTTTTGTGGAAGCACAGTATCATCATGGGAAAACCCATTCGGGTGCATGGCTGGGATGGATCACGCCAAGACTTTTCAAGACGGACAACTGCAAAGGTTTATTTCAGCGACCAAGAGGTCACAGTGAAATGTTTGGTATTATCTGAAGTAGGGTATGACTTCATCCTTTCTCGGCCGGATATCAAGCGTTTAAAGCTATCTGTGGAACGACGTAATAACAATTGATGAAGGAACTGGGTTGAACAATCCGACGGAAACCATGTCTAATACTGGGACCAAGGTGCGGCGAGTAGCTACGTGCATTGACGATGTCGCAACCAAGTTCCCGGAGGTATTATGCATTGGGACGTACCCACCAAGGACAATGGCAATAGAGGTACCATTTGAGTTGGAAGCCACAACAATAGTCCGGCGAAAGCCGTATGCCTTAAGTTACGGAAAGAAATCTTGGCAGAAGCAAGAGCTTCATGGTATGCTCGATTCTGGCATCATCAGGCCATTGACATCCGCATTTGCGTCGCTGTTTACTATTGTGGAGAAGGAAGACGGCTCCTTTCGACTGTGCACGGGTTATCATTTAATTATCAGAGAAACCGAATTGTTCCCTTTCCCGATGCCCCGCATTGAAAAAATTATCGATGAAAATGGTGGATCTGCATGGCTTTCGAGAATTGATTTGTGCAAGGGTATTGGCAAGTCTCGCTAAAAGAAGAAACCAAGAAATTCACGGCATTTGTTACACCCCTTGATTCGGATGGAAGAACTCCGGAGCATGGTTTCAGAAGCTGATGAACAATGTACTGAAGCACTACATGGGCAAGTTTTGCAACGTATATGTTGACGACATTATCGTTTACACGAGGACAAAGGATGGTCACATTTACCACTCATCCGATATATTAGAAGTACTCAGTCGAGCAAGTCTCAAGATAAACGTAAATAAAAGTGAATTCTGCCAAACTGTGGTGTTGCTCGGCAGAGCCTTCAATGGGAAAACGAAAAGCACCAGTGAAGAAACTGCACAGAATCTCGAATGCTGTCAAGCCATACGATCTGCATTCCCTAAGAGTTTGCCTGGGTCTAGTTGGTTATTTCAGGTCATTCATCAAGAACTACGCAATGAAAGCGAGATGCTTAACAGCCCTGAAAAAAAAAGAAGTTCCTTTTATATGGACCGAAGAGTGTGAACGCTGCGACGTGGATCTTGTCAAGATTATTTCATCTGACCCCACGTGGACAATATCGAATGTTTCGCTACCCTTCAAATTGTCTACTGCTGCTTCCCACTATGAAACCGGAGCTGTACTGCTTCAACATGACATTCAGAAGCCCACTCGAAGGCAACAAGTCATCGGATATTACTGTTACACATTTTGTAAAGCCGACGTGAACCATGCAACCACCGAAAAAGAAGCACTCGCTGTCGTGATGGCCTTAAGATACATTAAAGTTACCTCGAAGGCCGAATTTCAAGCTTGTCACTGACAACCAAGCTCTGACACATCTCCTTCAGCTGGCCTACTTTCAAGATTACACGTGCCAAGAGACGCAAACTGTCAGAGCATAAACATGGCAACGCTCTAGGAAGGCACACAAGACCTACAACTTAAGAACAGTCGGATACACGTACCTGAAACGAGCCTGCCATTGATTCTCCACCTTTCCATAATGGCCCAGAATCCGGTAGTCACAATGGTTTCTGGAGGACGTATCGGAAACTTACACAAACATTTACGTCGAAGAATATGAAAACGACTGTTGCTCAGTACATCAGAACATGCTGTGAATGCCAGATACACAAAGTCAAGTGCAAACCAAGAGGGAATCCGATGATCATGCCAATATATTCAAACGTTCCTTTTGAAGTAGTACACCTCGACTTCGCCGCGAAAAAAAGAAGGGCACGAGCTTTTCTTGTGGCAGTAGATGAATGTACACTGTTGCTGCCAAGCCTGGAAGACAGGATGCGAACTCAGTTATTCAACTTCTTGCAAGAGACATCTCCAAAAACGTGAAAGTGGTTGTCGCTGATAACGGACCAGCTTTCCGAAGTGACAAGCTCCGAATTTGGGCACATCAAGAGGTGTCGACGTTCCTTTTCCTGCTCCTCTCGCTGCCAACTCTCGCTGAAAGGGTGATACGTGACTTGAAGATGTTCATTGCACTATACCCAGAATTTAAGGGATGGTGGAAATCCTCACTCGAGGCAGCAGTCGCACATAATAATCACTCTTCTACAGCCGGAATAGGATGCAGTCAGCATTTTGCCACATTTGGAACGAGCGCATGGCTTGCGGCGGACGAAGAACTGGATATCGTCAGTAAATTGCCTCTTCGAGAAACACCATTGTCAGCAGAACAACAAAAGAAGTACCGATACACTATGAGGAAAAATTGGGGGACCCTTAAGCTTCGCCGTTAATAGACGAACGCGATAGCGATATCCTATTTCTAGTGCGTACTTCAATAACTTAGTGAATAATATATAATGGGTAGCATGCTTCAAACCACGAGCAATTATGCACCGGAAATGCTGGAAATGTTTTCGAACTTTCTATGCACCGACTACGTGGTCTGAACGGAATACGCGCAGTAACGTATGTACCTTTGCAATGGGTGGATTGCGTTAAACCACAATGTCGTTATGATATTCACATCTTCGGACGCCCGATGGCAATGTACGCTTGTACCACGCAATGTTACAGCGATATTACACGTTGTATTGTGACGCCTGTATACAGGACGCGTGTGTTTGTAAAGCATGAAAGTTATTTTCACTGCATTTCCAAGCACAGGAAGTTATTTTCAATGAAATCCCAAGCACAAGCGTGGCTGTGTGGTAGGACACCTGCTTACCACGCAGACGGCCTGGGTTTGATCCTCATTTGGACCCGGAAATGTTTATTATGTATTTTACTTGCATCTTTCTCGATTTTTCGGTCACGGACGAGATGATTTTTTGCTCACAACCAACGACGCTGCCGACGCCGCCGACGCCGACACCGAAGCCGGAATTTCTGCGAAAGGAGCTCTTTAACGCTATCGCGCTAAAAGCTTTGACAAACAAAGTCAATGATGCCGGATATTACGCCTGGAGACATGGTTCTGGTGCATAAAGGCCTGGATGCGAAGTCTCCGTTCATCGGTCCCTTCACAGTGCTTAAAATGTCAAGACAGCAAGGAATATTGAAGACAGTGTATTAAAAGGATTCAAAGGAAACATAGGATAGGCTTCTATACAAAATATTCTTTCGTACAATACTAGAAGGGATGAAGACAGAAGGTTGGGAGGATATGATGTTGTTCACACTTACCCAAGCAAAGACCGAACTGCAACAAAGATGAAGATAAGAGGACTGTAAGGGGGCAGGCAGAGAAGTTCAGGACAAGGAAGAAGAGAATATGTCGATATGTAGCCTCATTGGAAATAGGGACAGGAACGTTTGCGGGGCCCTCTGCGAATTCCTTGCTGATACAAGGAGATTATCTTGCTAAGTCATTGATCAGCGGTCTTTCCAAACCAAGCTTAAATTCAATAATTTTGTGATTGGAAAAGTCCTATTATTTTCTTTCCTTATTAAAATTTTTCTTTGTATCTCAATCTGAAAAAATATACCATATTCTATTTAAAAAAAACAAAGAAAACACTTTTTCTTTACCCTCCAGACATCTTAATTTTTCACTTACATTACCCGCCGGCTTCTTGGGCAATCTCCCGTAGTGGATAAAAGCCAGAACAGAGGAACAAGCAAGCAAGCCTCAATAAACTATCGAAATTATAGACGTTAACAATACACCTGCTCAAGAAGCAAAAGCCGGTGTTCCGACGGTTCTGCTCCACAGTTGGAAAATACTTCGGTAGCTATGCGATGAGTGGGGCGCGCCATCAGTTATTTGCCGATCTAAACGCTGTGAATATGCTCACTTCATGATTTGACTTTTCATATCCGCATGTTCGTGCTGCAAATATTCTTATGCACTACGGCCTGCTTACGAAAGTTTGTAGTAATTTCGTAAATTCTATCTATGAAAAGGTGATGAAACCTGACACTGCCGATAACTATGTACGGTGTACATCAAACCCCATCACATTCGTGCAACGTTTGTTTAGTATTTGATTGTCACGTTCCAGCAACATCACTGCTTTAACGTTCCTTCAACATTGCCTGCAGGTGTCCAATGTTGCTCAACACTGGACAACATTATCAACGTTGTTGCAACCTTCCAGCAACAATATGTGCTACTAGGTTAGCGAGTGCGAAACAATGATTTAGCTCTATATCGCGTGAGCATGCGCATTTAACACTCAGAAAGAAAGCTATGAGTTCCTTTCCGCATGTGCGACGCGCCACCGAAGTGCCATGACGTGCTTGCTGGATCAGAACGACGGAACGACGGAACGACGGCCAGAACAAGAGCGGAGGCTACAGCTCCGCGCGCTACGAAGAAACACCACAATCGACGCTACTCTTGCGTTATGAATGGCCGCAGACGTAAAGAACTGAGTAATAACTAGAGACCGGATTTTAGGCAAATGCCTATTTTGTTACTTGCGTTCCTATCGTGCCACTTTGACATATGAGCATGAATTAGGGGTTAAGGAGGGTTTTTATAGTGTTTTTATAGTGCCTATAAATGCCTATTTTTGGGGTTTGTGCCTAAATGTCTATGAGTGCCTATAAATGCCTATTTCCAAAAACGGTGCCCATATGAGCACTATTTAAACTCAAATTTTGATTTCGAGTACAGTTTGAGACCGTAATTCATGTTAATGGGCAAAATTCACGTATCGGAACTCTATGGGGTGCCACAACCTAGTTTTCTAGTTCAACAAATATCCAGTAAGCAACCGCTAGGAGCAGTGAAATGGGACGCGCCGGCCACTTTATCCCATCGCACTGAAATGGCGTGAGCGGTTGGAGCAGGGGGAGGAGGAGGAGAGAAAAAAGGCGCTATTTCTGCAACCCTAAATGGGAGCACATCCCAGCGCATACGGTGCAATGAGGAGACCCAGTCGAAAAAAACACCAGTCCGTGTCTGGCGTATTTTTCCCGTTTCCGCCAGAGCGGGAATTCAGACACGGTTTCTGGCGGTCTGGCGTATACGACCGGCTTCTGGCGGTCTGGCGTATACGACCGGTTTGCCGTGTTTTGGTGGGACCCGGGCTGGCGTGTTCTGGTGGGACCCGGGCTGGCGTGTTTTGGTAAGAACCGGGCTGGTGTGTTTTTGCATGACGGGACCTCTTGTAATCCCTCTTTTTGTTATTAAATGCATTGTGGATGAAAACATGAACTTTTACGTGGCCATGGGCAAAAACAACAGGCTTGCACAGTAGTTTAGAACTGAAAAATGACTTCTCTGTTTATTTTTTCTGTCCTCGTCTCAGCTTGGTCTTTTGTGACCACCAGAAGCCTGATGTTCAGGGCGACCTGCTTCGCTTCCTTTTCCAAAAGGCTTTCGGCAGCACTGCAGCTCAAAAAGAGAAACAATTCATTACAAGATTCCCTAATTTGATAACTTAAGTTCAATATGTTTGTTGCAGATTTGTGCTGACTTCAGATCCATTTCTGTTCATTAAGAAATGCCTATCGATGAACTACGGCAGCTGACTAGGCCCACTAAGGAAGCACTAGCACTAAACATTAGGCTTGTGCGAATAGTGAATTTTAGGCTCGAAGCGAATTCGAAGCGAATATTGATTTTGGTCGAATAATTTCTAATCTAATTCGAATAGTATATATATCACATATTATTAAAAAATGGGCATATTTGTCATGACCCAATTAACATGCACAATATCTTTTACAAATTGAAACAAGGCCTGTGCAAATGCCATTATTTTTTATTCAAAGGAAGTGGAAAAACAGTAGCAGGATACAAGTGATAACCTGTAAAATATGTTACGTTTTAAAATTTACTATACTTAGAGCATTTAAGATGGTATAACAAGCTTTTAAACTTAAAAAAAAAAGCCCCCCACCTCCCCGAAGGGAATCGTGAGGAAATGCGAATGCATTTCGCGCGCGCTTCACTCCATTTATATATGGTGGTTGTGGTTTGAAGAAGGAAAAGGCGCCTAATTTCTGCAGCCCGGTCGGGAGCACGGCGCAGCGCCTTTTCTTTTTTTTGCTTTTTCTTGTTTTTTTTTAATTTTTTTATTTATTTTTTTTAATTTTTTTTTTCATATATAGCTCCGCCGAGCTCCGCCGCAGACCGCTTTTAGTTAACGCGCACGCTGCGAATTTTTATTGTTCAACAACGCACAGGAGAAATCTCCCACCGGCACCACCTTGGAGGTCAAGATTCATTGCCATATATACGGGGTGGCCAGTGAACGGTTGTGCAGCGCGAGCAGTCGGTTTTTTCAACCAAGAAACTCGCTAGCAGACGCTGCCTGTGTCGGCGTCGCCAGGCGAGAGAGGGAGAGGGGGAGCGTAGGAGAGAAGAAGAGAGGTGGGACGCGCATGCGCAGTGGGGAGTGTGGATGGCGCGGGCAGGGATGCCTAGAGGAGAGAGGGGGGGAGCGTAGCAGGGGAGAGAGGAGGGGAGGCGCATGCGCAGTGAGGGTGTGGTTGCCGCGGGGAGGGATGCCTAGGGGAGAGAGAGGGAGAGAGAAGGTTTTTTTATCTATTTTTTTTAAAGGGTTTGCGCATGCGCAGTAAGGGCGGTCACGCCGTACACCACCACCACCGGATTAAGCTTCGCCATAAGATGCTTCACATCTAACACCTGCCGGCGCGCACACCTCCTCAACCTATCCTCCTCCTCCGCGGACAACGCCAACGCCGCACAACGCCAACGCCGGATGCCTGACATAGCCCCACTATGAAATGCATTCGCATTTAAAATGATGAATGGATGTGAGGGTAATAAAATGTGCATTTACCCTTGAACTGGGGCTTCGCGGCAGTGGCTAGGTGTTTTCACGGCTTAGCAACCCTCCACTGCAGTGAAACCACCTTTACAGGGGCTGCATGCGGACTAATATACACCTATTCGTACATTTCGAATACTTCGAAATTTTCAACAATTTAAATTTGATTCGAAGCGAATTCGAATATAGTAATATTCGTTCGAATATTCGAAGCATTCGAATATTCGCACAAGCCTACTAAATATACATTTGCAAAGATTCTGCTATGTAATCCTTATACAGCCTAACTACCAACAGAGGAACTAAGGTAGGACTACCGTTCCAACAAATTGTCACCTAACTTCTTACAAAGCTGAAATGCACAATGCACGTTTAATTCTTTTAGGAATAACTTCGGGAAGGTTCACACCACAAGAAACTGCAACGGCTGGAATGTCAGTGCAATGATGGATAATATCACAGCTGAGGTTTTCTTTCCACAAAACATTACGGACAGAGAAGAACATGCAGCAGATGCCATCTAAATTTCAACAATATCAAATCATTTTTGCATGCAGTTACCTGCAAAAGCAAGTAGACATGCATTTCAGCATTTCACCCATTAGGCATGTGAGCATACTGAACAAAAATTTCGTCGCCGAGATAAATAGCCCTACTGAAAAACTGGGGGCTGGGGTTTGTTGAAACAACCTTCACTTCAGCCAGAGACTAGCAGAAAATAGTGAATTTAATGCATTTTTCGCCAATTGGCGCGTCTAGTGGCTGCGGCATGAACTAGAGAGGAAGTTACACGAAACCCGCCGGATACTGACTCACCAACCGTGCTTACTGCAAAATCGCTTACCGATCAACATTGCAAGCCGTGTTCTCAACCGGCAGCCAACAACGCCATAGCCGCGCTCGCGGCCGTATGTTTGTTTTTCTAAACAGAACTTGTGCCCACGTCTACGAATTTGCCATTTGTGTTGTGTGCTGCTACGTAATGTGAACGGTGAAGCACCTCGCACAGCGTAGAATGCCTCAACGTCACTCTGCGCTAGGGTGTGTGAAAAGCAGCGTCGGGAGAGGCAAGCCCTGTCATACCTTTTCGACAGAGCCGAAGCTTCCAAGGGTATGGGTTCGCGCTGCGCAACCATTGCCGCAAACGTGGGTGCCTACAAACCGAGAGCTTTTGTGCTCCGAACACTTCAAGGATAGTAACTATGAGACCAGGACTGCTTTGTTGCTACGCTTCGGCATGTCAGCAAAATGGCAGCACCTGAAGCCGAGAGGCCTCCGTTTTGGAGGCTTCTCGAACTCTTAAGTCAAAATCACCACTTGTGGAACCACTGTCACTAGCACCTTGCATCTTTACGCGCTCGCGACACGCTCGGTAATTGAAGTGATTTCTGAGGAAGAAGTGCTATTTTGCCTCCCATGTGGGGACAAGGCGGAGAGGTGGACAAAGGGAAGTGGAAAGGCAGGACGTGCAGCCGCCGCACTCTGACAGTCCACTAAAAATACGGCCAAATGCTCGAAATTACGTGAAATAAACGCTGTGTATAGGAACACTCGTGTCGTCCGAGTTGAATTTCAGTGTTTTCAAATTTTTGTTCAGTATCCCTTTAACTCCACTGCGTGGCCTCGATCCGCTTCAACTGAAGCAAACGCAACCGAGCACTGGAGACGGTATGTTTGCTGCAGGTAATGACAGATGGAGTGCAGATCGATTTCTCTAGTAAATTTCCATTTCACTTCTGCCTGACAGGCAAGTCGAATACACTCACTTGGCAGGTCCGTTTTTGCCACATTTTGCTTGTGGCTAAATCCTGGCCGTCCAGCGTGCCCGTGATCGGGCCGGCAAGCTAGACCTGTCGGTCCCATCATGGGATGACCAAGTGCGCGTTTTATCGCGTTTTGCTGGACCAAATAAATGTTGATTCACTCACTCACTCACTCACATTCTCACGTGAGCCCATGAAATTCGTTGCCATACGCTTATCTCGCGGATGAATCATTTCGTGCAACAGCTCATGCCCATTTCTAGTTTGAAATCGCAGCTGCCGCTCGAAATTAATGATGCATAGGAAAAGCAGAGGAAACGCACGTTCATAACATTTGTAAATGTTGCACAATCAATAAATCTGAAATGCAGTGAACAACATTTACAAGCATTTGATCTGATTTTACGATATATCATTTCTTTCGAACAGCAGCTGTGATTTCGAACTCGAAAGGTGTGTTAGCTGTCGCACCCAATGGCTGATTGCAGAGAGAAGCATACGGCAACGAATTTTATGAGCATGCGTAGAACGTAGCCACGAGAAACATGGCGAAAATGGACCTGCCAGGTGAGTGCATTGAACCCACCAGTCAGGCAGACGTGAAAGAGAAATTTACTAGTGAAATCAACCCACGCTCCATCTACTGTTGGCTGCAGCAAACATATCGTGTCCAACGCTGGGAGCGCTGGCATCAGTCGAAGCGAGTAAAGGCCCCGAGGCGGAGCGTTTCCAGTCAAGTGTGCTGACGGATGTACATTCTGTGGCTGGAAATAAACTTGCAGCTGTGCTTATAAACAGGGCACTGTAGTCGCCAAACTGGTAACAAGTTATAAAACGATATGCATACATGACAGAAAAAATACACACTACTGAAATATGTGAGCTTCCTCACTAACCTCTCTATGCTTCCTTTTTTTGTGGGGACAATAACTGCTGTGCAGGCTTCTGGCCGCCTTTTACAGCAAAACGGTCTCACAGAGTTCCCGTGAAGCTCCTACGTGTGCGGGCCTCTGTCGACCATATTGTGATGGTGGACCACTTAACCAAATGGAAGTCCTTTTGAACTCCCATGAGCCGACTCTAGGCAGCCCTTGAGAGCATCACACCATTAGCCAGGTCAACCTGCACACACACAAACCAAAAATTATTTCTTCAGCAAACACCACTGATTACTTCTTTTTGATGACAAAAACTAGGTGCTCAGTTTCAAAAGCTCTGAACTACACTTTGAAGTGAAACACATATAGCAGAACCCCGCTGATTTGTCTTTGAAGGAACCGTAAGAAACGAACTGAAGGGCTGGGATATGCAAGAGCTGAAAAACAGGCCAAATGAGAAAAACAATTGTAGTGCTGAACTGCACAGAACTTATTTGAATTTGTACGCTTGAAAAAAACTGCAAAGTTTCCCGCAGCATTTACTCATCGCAGATAAGCATGAAAAGCTTCTCGAGCACCTGCAGTGTCACATCCTCTTAATAAATCTAGTGCCACCATGGCGAAAACCCGGCAAGCGCTCACTTTTGACAATGCCGTCGCGATATTTGTCACCAGTTGTGTCAGTCAGTGTCTCTGAGCGATAACACAGCACTGTTGGCAAAGTGTCGGACTGCTGTGGCTCATAGTAGATGACCGAACACCTCACCAAAGTGAACGTATCCCCAAAAGCGATCGTCCAAGAAAATGACCCCTGCTTTTTCACCAACTCCTACATTTCCCCACCGGTGGCTGGCACTCGCACTGGCACACTCGGCCATGTTCTAGTAGACATATAGAACCTCAGACGTGAGAATTGCGTCATCTACAAAAATGTAATCAACGTAAGCGAGTGTTGGCACCGACAGCTGAAGACATGAAAGAACTAAGCAAATGCAGCACACTGGCACTACGCTTGCACGACCACCCCAACAAATCAACAACCCCAAGAAAAACAAAGCGAGCACAAGAAGACAGCAGACTCCTCTGAATGAGTCCATATGTGACAGTGGAAACAAATGCAAACCTCTAAGGTAGGGGTCTTAAACGCATGGCCCCGGGGGGCCGCATGCTGGCCACGAACTGTTTGCTAATGGCCCCGCACCTTCACAAGGAGTAAACTTTTGCGACTTTGCTAAATGGTATTCACAATATTTTCTCACCTACTTCAATTAATAACGCTTTGTTAGGGGGAGCTACAGAGACAGGACGGGTCTCGCGCATTTTATTTTCCTGGGGCACCCCGTGCGGTCACTATATGTAAACATCATGGTAGAACAAAAACTATTTTAAAATTTGTCACTGTGCAGACCGGTATGGATATCTTTCTCGAAACGTACATCAAACCTCCTGCATACATGAACTCTGTATGAGACATGGGAAAGGCATTCTTCCAAATTCCAACAATAGGCGACATTCTGTTCAAACCCCACCGCCCCACTCCGACTTTCTTTACAGTACCGGCCCATGCATGCATGAAATGTAAAAGGACTAACGTACTAAGCGTAGGTATTACGGTGCGGATGCATATCAAATGTAGCAGTTTAGCGGCATAGTACGATAGTACGTCATGACGGTATCAGCACGCATTATAGTGTTGTAGACGATGCACTATCAAGAGCAATGTGAGCTGGAACACCGAATTAATGTTTACTTAACGATTACTTGTAACGTACTAATATGAACGTGGTGTACAAAATTGCAAGAGATATATTTCCACTTGGGCATATGGTGTTATGAACACCTTTGTGCTTACCACCTACACTTTGCCGCTATGGCCTTTAAAAGGTAATTTCAGTGTTCCATGTGATATTGCTCATTACTAACTATACATATATCTATGGCATGGTCACCGGTAAGCCAGCACATGAAAACACCGCCGTCGTTCGCAAAATGCGATGAAAAACTGTCACTGACCGAGTCTGATGAAATTATCTGACATTTCGGAACCATATACGGGGTCCTTCTTCACTGAGCTGGACTGGAATCGTCAATTATGTAGCCAATAGGTGATGCAACGAGCGTGCGTAAATGGCCGGCATAGTTCCTGTTGTCCTATTCATTGGAGCCGGTGGGATGACACATTCTTTTTCTTGGCGATGATAGTAGCATTATCCCACTCAATGGTATGATTATGGTCATGCGCATGCTCAGCAATGGCGTTCGTCGTGTGGCTGTTATTAGTCACGTCATGTTGGTGCTTCCTGTGCCGTCGGGAGAACATTCCTGTTTCACCAATATACACTTGACATTCAGAGCACGGTATCTTATACACTACACCTGGAACGATTCACTTGGCAGCCTGTCTTTTACATTCACGAGCTGGTTCTGGAGCTTGCTGGTCAAGACATGCGCAATGCGCAAATCCTATCTTGAAAATACGCGTGAAAGTGGCTCGCTGATTCCTTCGACGTAAGGTGTGGCTGCATGTGCACAAGTTGTCACGCTGCTCTGTGAGCTTGATTGTAGCATCCGCTTTCCAGCTTTAGAGATAAAACAATCAGGATAGCCATTGCGGCTTAGCTCCCGGTGGATCGTCCGTTGTTCCTTCTTTAGTGCATCGCGATCTCAGCTGACCCGTACGGCCCGTGTTACCAAGGATGACACTACAGATGTCTTGTGGCTGATGGGATGATGCGAATGAAAACTGAGATAACGACCTGAGTGCGTGGGCTTCCTGTATACTTAGAAGGCAAGGGAGCCCCCCATCCCGGCACGCCTTAACATCCAAAAAAGGCAGCATGTTGTCCTTCTCGTGTGCAACGGTAAACTGTAAGTTCGCATTCTGGGCGTTCAGGCAGTGCAAGAAGTGTTAAATGTCTCGCTTCTTCAAAATGCAGAAGCAGTCATCGACGTACCGGTTAAACACTTTGGGTGCTGGAGTGAACATTGCCAGGACCTTTCCCTCCAAGGCTGCCATTACTAGATCAGCTGTAGTGACTGATATTGACGCTCACATCACCGTACCATGCATTTGCTGGTAAATGCCACCATACCAAAAATATGTGTTGCTGAGACAAAACCGCAGCCACTCGCTAAGTTCGAAGACATCAAAGGGGCTGCGACCAGGAGGACCACTGTCTGCTTTTAGGGCTTCTTCGCACATGGTTACAGCCAAGTCCACTGGGACACCTGTAAAGTGTGACGTGACGTCGAACGAGACCACAGTGTCGTCTTCACTCAGTGTGACGTCCTTTACCTTGAAAACAAGATACAATTTGGCACTGCTCACGTCCCGACTAGCAAGCTCCGGAAGCAGCTCATGAATGTAAAAGACAGGCTGTCGTGTGATTCATTCCCAGGTGTAGTATATAAGATACTGTGCTCTGATTGCTGTCAAGTGAATATTGTCGAAACAGGAAAGTTAACCCGACACCTCAAGGAGCACCAACGTGACATGACTAATAAGTAACATGACGAACGCCATTGCTGAGCGTGCGTAATATTATAATTATACCATTCTGGGATAATGCTACTATCGTCACCAAGGAAAAGAACGTGTCATCCCGTCGGCTCCTAGAATAAGACAACAGGAACTATGCCTGCCATTTACGCGCGCTCATTGCGTGACCTACTGGCTACATAATTGCCGACTACCGCGACAGCTCCATAAACAAGGAACCCATATACGGTTCCAAAACACCAGATAATTTCTTCAGACCACACTTTTGTCGAACTCTTCACTATGACTAGGTAAAATGCAACAGCTGCAGTTAGTGTCATCAAAGGGTGATACAAGCCTGTCATATATCACCTACGGTGAGAGCAACGTGCACGCTCTCACCAAAGGTAACAATCAATGTGTACCTTATTTTACTAAATGACAACTACTCACTTTCGCAGCAACTTTAAATCTCAGAATCTCACTTTGTGCTCATTGACAGTGTCGAAGGACATTGATTGCAAGTGCATTTGCAAATTGGATGGACTGCTCCTAGACTACATGTAGGAAACTAAGTCATACCTTTTTATTTAACTGATGTCATAGGGTATGCTAGCAAAAAAAAAAGAAAAAGAAAATGAAGCTTTGGGCCTGCTCATCCAGTCCAACAGTCGTGCACGGAAACACTAGACAGATGGAAATCGTAGAGAGACTGTTGCAGCTAAACAGAGAAGTTCATGATTGAATTATGCAGGAATATGTATATCTTGACTGAGAAGTGCTGGCTTGGCGCAAGCAGAAAACTAAAGAGTGAGACCTGTGCTCTCGTCGTGGCAATTGCTGCGGCATCACCACGAGCACTACCCACGAGCGCTCGCACACGTTGGTGGAGCTCATGCGCCTGAAAATAGTCGATTATGCGTACTTGCCTACGGCACTACTCCACAGACCCTACTGAATAAAAAAATGAGGAAGCCGACCACAAGATGGCGAACTATGTAGTGATGTTTCAGCACGCAGAACGAGAGCCTCATTGTAAACGAGGCTAACATTCTGGGTGCCAAAGAGTCAATACAAACTTCCACATCTTATGATCGGCGTCCTCGTCTTTTTATTAAATGATTCTTTCCAACCAAATCGGTGCCTGTCAAAGCCTTAATTTCATCCACGAACCCTATATACAGCTTGTCCCTTGTGTAGTAGAGCGACACCTTACAGGCACGTTTGACCGCGTTGGTGTTGACCTCTACGGCCCCCTTCCGTACAGTGGTTCAGGAAACCGGCGGATTACTGTCAGCGTCAATCACCTGACACGCTACGCTGAGACAGCAGCTCTCCCGGCAGTGACCGCCCGCAAAGTTGCTCTTTTCATTCTTCGCAACTTCGTTCTAAGCCAAGGTGCTCCGCGGGAACTACTCAGTGATAGGGGTCGTGTTTCTGTTCGATGTCATCCAAGCCCTCCTCGTTGAATGCAACATCATTCACCGGAAATCGACCGCCTACCATCCGCAGACAAATGGTCTAACCAAGTGGTTAAACCGCACATTCGGTGACACGTTAAGGATGTATACCTCTTCCGACCACACCACCTGGGACACCGTACTGCCTTTTGTTATCTTTGCATACAACAATGCGGTGCAAGCGACTACCTGCTTTTCCCGCTTCTTTCCTTCGTACGGCCGCGAGCCTTCCCACCCACTGGACACCATACTCCTGTACTGACTTGATGACTCCGAGTGCACTCACATTTCTGAAGTCGCCCGATACACCAAAGACTGCCGCCAGTTGGCTTGTTCCCTGACTAGCGAAGCTCAAGGTCGACAAACGACACTGCATGACGACATTCATCACCCAGCTCCCACGTTTGCTGTTGGTTCACTTGTTTGGTTATGGGTACCGCCCCACGTCCCTGGCCTCTCTTCTAAACTTCTGGCATGGTACCATGGTCCGTACCGTATCACTGATGCCACCTTGCCAGTGAACAACATTGTCAAGCCCCTCAAACAATCCACCGTCAAGGAAGTGAGACCGTATATGTCGACCGTCTAAAGTCATACTACGATCCCGTCATTCTACCTACTCCCCGAGTCGCCAGGATGGCGACACTTCACTCCAGGGGTATTGCAGTCGAGCAGATGTACCAAAGGGCACAACAGGGACGACAAAGGGGACGTGTGTGGAAGAGGGCGACAATAGGACTGGTGCTGTGATTGTGCGAGAGCTTGTGCCATCTTTGCCAGCCTTGAACTGTTTATCATGCGGTCCCTATTCATTACGACCTTATAGCCTATATAAACCTCATCACACGCGTAACTTTAGCCAAACTTTAAAAATGAAAGGCACTCATTAATTATGCTTAGCTACTCAAGGTCCTAATTATTGCCTGGAGATAAAGCATGATTCCGGAGTTGTAGAGAACTTTAAGAAACCATTAAGCGATTTATTTACTGGATAATATTTCGCAGATCCATTTTATTGAACAGCAAAAAAAATACATGCCATGAAATGTGAGAAGAAAACAAAGCCACGTGACAGAGAACTTGCACACTGCTATCATGCCGCTCTTTCAGAGCACATCTGTGAAAGTATATTATGTATACAGTATATTGTACATCTATGCGTGATATACTGCGAATCGTAAGCAGTGCAGTATAAGTCACAATCAAGATTACAACCACACAAGGCCTAGGTGGTTCTGTGGTAAGTGGCTATTGAATAGTCTGCTTAATTGCAACAACTTGTCTAGAAACATGTCTATACAGATTACGTGCTATGTGACGCCATCAGGTAAAAAAAAGGGGGGGGGGGGATGTTCCGCATTTGCCATCACGGCTACGAGCAGTGCTAGCATTCCCTGGTTTTAATGCACAGATATACCCCATGAAGTGGACGGTGGGACGACTGCAACCATAGCTCAATTGCTAGAGCATCATTCGCATTATTAGAAGGTTGCAGGTTCTTTTTGTCCACTTTAATTTTTTCACATGTATGTCATAATTACTAGAAAAAACGTCCCCTACACTTTTCGTGGCTTGATTGTCTGTAGGTTCTCATAAAGGTTGTGTCTAACAAAGCAAACAAAAATGGGCCCTTAAAATTCCCCTTCTATCGTTCAGCAACAAACAAGAGAATTCACATATAATATGACACAAAAGGAAGCCAGAAAGAAAGCAACCTACCTACGCTATCACTGGTGCACAATATACAAATGGTCATCAAATACTACACACCTCCACTCTCCATGGTGAAGCCTCAAGTGATGGTGATAACTGTTCACCCCACAATAAAACGCTCAAACAGGCCACGTCATCCAGAAGCGCCTCCTCTGCAGTCTCCTTTTCAATAGAGTGGCAAGCGGCCTGCATGGCTATTCAGAAAATGGCGTAGCTCAGCTCTGACACAGTTTTTACAGACCAACCTAAGCAATTTATTAGGCTTTTCTTATCCATTTCTGCTAACCATCCGACACTACCAACATTTTAAACACTAAGAAAGACACTTGAGTTTCACCTTAAAGTCTAGGACGCCATAGCATAATTGGGCTGCATTTGAATAGCCCTCTTGTTCCCAAGCCAGGGTTTGCTTTTCGGTGGAAACCTCAACCATGCCACTTTAATAATTACCTCATTTTTTGTTGCAATTTGTTCACTCCTTTTTCTTGATTTCCCATAGCGCATGCACTCTGCGTTGACATGGAGGTTGACAGCATGCCATAATCCCATTCGGTCAGCACGGTACATTTGAAACAAGAGAGACGCTGACCAGTCCAAACACACGTGTCACATTTCGGCTTCCAGAATGGGAGTCTTGCTCACAATTAATGCATCACCAGAAGTGGCTTGTTTAAATGGGCTTGAGTAATTGCTTCAAAGCACTAAGCACAGATCAGTTTTAGATTTTTTTAAAGATTAACTGTGTTACACGGAGTCAGTATGATAAGTGATCCCAGATGTAGCCGAGATGCTGTCATTTTTTGTTGTTGCAATGATTCTTGCGTTGTCTCGATCAATCTTGTTCTTCATGATGGCGTGTTCTGCTAAAATGTTTTCGAGATACACACTCAATCTTTACATCACGGGCATGCCGCAGCAGACACTTGTAGTTTTCTGACTCCCATATATAAACACCCTTGCAGTCTGCGCAAGGTATCTGGTAAACAAACCGGGGAAGCGCTCCCTGGGCAGGCGATCCTTCGCTCTCACAGGTTGATGGCACATCTTTTTGGATGGAATGTGTACCACATGCACATCACACTCACATAGGACACGTGCCAAACATTCGCTTGTTCTAATATACGGTACATGGACTCGCTGCATAGACGCGAGAAGCAGGCATGTCATTGTTCCCCATCATAGCAGTTAGCATTCCATTGTGCTGATAAAGTAGAAGAGAACCAAGTTGGGCTAGTTGTTTGACCTTCATTTCATAATGGTTTAACTGTGCTAAGACAAGGACAAGGCACGTGCTGTATTTTTCTTTCTCTGGTGTCCTTGTCTTAGCACAGTTAAATCTCTACAGCTGATAAAGTGCTTAGGGTATCCGCAGTTAGAGAAGTCGTCCCATGTCTTTGCCCTGTTCACATCCTGTGTCTTTGAGCAATTTTTTGGCACACTGCAGTAGCATGCTGTCAACAGCCCTGTCATGGGCGGCGCAGTGCACAGAGATGAAATTCAGATGTTGTGACGGGGACACCTTGACGCACCTCCTTCCCGCCATCCCCCCCCCTGCTTCTACGAAGCGAGCCCCTGTACAGTCTATTCCTGAAACAAGCTAATGTATGGCACGTGTCCTACGTGACTATGACATACACGTGGCACACAGCCTACCCAAAAAGGTGTGCCATCAAGTTATGAGAGTGAAGGACTGCCTGCCGAAGGAGGGTTTCCCCAGTGTAGTTTACAAGATACCTTGCGCAGAGTGCAAGGGTGTTTACACCGGTCAGTCAGGAAACTACAAGAAACGCCTGCAACAGCTTGCCCATGACACAGAAAATAAGAGCGTCAGCAACAACACTTTAGCTGAACATGCCGTCATGAATGACTGCAATATTGATTCAGACAACGCAACAATCATCGCAACCGAAAAAATGACAGCGCCTCAGCAACATCTGGAATTACTTATCAAACAGACCACTTGTAACACAGTAAGGGCTGGTTCACACCGGCGACCAGTCACGCGACCAAATTAGCCGCTTTGCGACTGGTCCCAAACAGTCGCTTTGGTCGCAAAACGACTGCTTTGACTCAGTCGCTCGCTGCGCGATTTTTCAGTCGCAGGACGGCTAGAATCAATCAGCGAAGCCCAGAAGTGACGTCAGCATTTGTTTACATCCGGGCTCATTGCTTTTTTTAATTGCGCTGGCCCACTGCCGTCAGATACAAACGAGTGCGTTCCTCTGTGCTACGATCGCCACCACGGAGTGCTCGGCCGAGCCAAAGCAGTCGCTTTGCGACCAGTTGCTAAGCGACTAACTTGGTCACGCGACCGGTCACCGGTGTGAACCAGCCCTTAATCATAACGAAAGGCGTCTAAACCCAATCTAGACAGCTATTACTCAAGCCCATTTAAATGAAACACTTCTGCTGATGTATTAATTGTGAGCAAGGCTTCCACGTCAGAAGCTAAATCATCATAAATGTTTGTTTGGACTGGTCGGGCTCACTTTTTTTGTTTCGTATGTGTTGACATGTTGGCGCATTTCTTCTTTGGGCTGTGAATAAAAGTGACATGTTGTCACAACTGATAAACAGATCAGCTGATTACACAAGACAATGCAGTCACACGAAACTATGTAAACATGCAATGGGAATCGTTCACTTTATCACAATTGTGAAAGAAAAGTAAACAATTTTGTTTGTACACTTATCGTTCCAACTACCAGTAGGGGAAAATTACAATTAAGGGCCGCCCTTATCAAAAAGTAATTATGATGATTAGCACACATTTGCGTAAAATCATGTGGGAAAGATTACAGCACAGAAGCCCAGCCTTGTAACACTGAGCAAGGCCGCACAGCAATACAACCAACAACATGCTGAATACACGAATTCAACAGCAAGTCCTTTGGTTAATAAAGATAAGTGTAATGCAATGGTGACAAAGATTTCGCTAAAGAAATCTTTAAGCTGGTAAGCTTCGTAGTCGCACGCTTGTTTTCAACTCTTCCTGAAGCATGAGCACTATGGTGCAGCGCATTAGAGAACATAAGTCGCTCGCACCTGTCGTGATCAATCCATTTCGAACATGACAAGTGACCAAGAACTGCGGTATTCGACAATTCATCTATATACTATCACAGATTCACCCCGTGGATTAATAAAATCTTTGCGAGTCATGGTTCACGGATCTGCACACAGCGCAAATTATAGCATCCACTGATGCACTCTATCGCGGAGACGGCAGCTCGGCGTAAGCACATACGGTTGAATAATAAGCAGGTTGCATGCAGCCAGCGGTCGGCCAGCGCTGGGGCATGACATAGTTGGTTAAACACGGCGTGGTTCAACACGTCGCAAGTACAATGGGGGAAAAAATCTCTTCTTGGACTACGCTAGCCAGAGAAGAGATTTTAAACAGGCGCACAGAATACGCGGCCCACGTAATGAAGAATTTTACTTCACCTGTCATATGCAGAAGTGCGGTGTCGTAGTAGCCGCCTTTGGTCTTCTCTTTGTTGCTCCCAGGAAGCACTGTAGACATCCCCGAGGGTGAAGTCGTCAACGTCCTTGCGGCTAAACCGCCGCACTAAGGTGGCCACCATAACCACACGCTCTCTGCACCTATAACCTTCTCGATCTTTTGAAATTGCTATCTCACGTAGATGAAGAACGGCATCTCAGTAACAGTTGACAAGCGCGCGATCGTTCACGCACACAAGATCCGCCATGAGAAGAAAAAAGAAACAGCGTCAGTGTTGCTAACAGAGCCGTAATATGAGTGTTTTACCGCTAAGTGTATGCTGGCTGTGTACTGACACTATATTTTCTTGACTGATTAACTTTGTTGTTTCAGTTGAAATTTCTTGAGCTCTAAATCATAAATCAAGTAGTGACAAACATGAAATCGCTGCTAATAATTTATTATATTGTCACAGCTTTTATACAACCAGTCCCGGCTTCGAACGACACCAAAGCTAGCTATTTTATCAACGGAGCGCTAACGATTTTCACTATTTTTTTCTGGGTTTATGGCTCTGGCGCGTTCTCCACGTAATAAATCAATAGTCGGAAATACCACACCGGTGCCTCATTCCTGTGCGATGTAATGCAACGAGGTATCGGGTCATTCGAGTACAGTTTCCGCGGCTTCAGCCTTCTGCTTAATTGTTGTCTAAAAAAAATAGCGGTTCCTTCGAAGCAATCCGGTTAGTAGTCACACAATGTAAAAAAAAAGAAAAAAAAACGCCGGGAATCGAACTCGCGACGTCGTGAACCGCCCCCAGGAACCGTGCAGCGATTTAACCAACTGCGCCACCGGAGCAGACTGCCGATGGGATGATTAACAACTGTATTTGTATGATATTGTATATTGCATGGTGTGTGTATCGTACTTTCGTCAGTACAAAAGTGACGGCCCCGGGCCCGCGCCCGTCGAGGTGTTCGGTTCCGCCACGTCCGCCTCCGAACTGGCGTTATCGGTTCTATTTGGAACCGACTCAACGTTAAAGTTCCTCTACAGACTGTGTGGAGCCAGAAAAAGAATCGTCTTCTACTCTAGATGGTTCTCAGGTAAGTTCTATTTTAAAATGACTCTCGGCGCCCGGCATTATCACTGTCAATTCGCACACGGAGCCGTTACGTTCGCGCTCACGTCAGACAACAGCTTCTTTCGTCGTAAATGACAGCTTTCCTCCTCGGGGCGATGCAGTCAGCTGTTTCACATCTATGTATCATATGGGCGAGCGGTGCGAGCGTTTTGTCCAGAATTTCGATCCCACAAATGCGGGAGGGAGAGGTGAGTAGTAGTAGTGTTAATTATGGCAATAACGCTTAACTCTGCAGCCCAATAGGGAGTACGGCGCTGCGTCAAGGGGGGGGCGGGGGCGGTGAAAGAACACGGGGTCGGTGCCTGTATGTTAAAGAGAGGAAGCGTGTGGGTAGTGTGCATTCATTTTTTTTGGGGGGGGGGGGGGCTGTCAGTAGGCATCCCGCGAGGGAGGGGCGAGAGGGAGGAAGTACTTGCCTGCCCTTGAATTTCGGCTCTTACTACGGGGGGATTGGCCACGAAACTGGCGGTTAATACATGAGGGGCGATATCTAGGATTTAATGCCTGCGCAGTACCACTGCCGCCCGTTCTCTTCAACTGTTGTCCAAGTGGGCTTGCGAGGAAGTTCTTTTGCTTTTTTTTTAAATGCGAATGCATTTCATAGTCGGGCTATGTCAGGCATCCGGCGTTGGCGTTGTGCGGCGTTGGCGTTGTGCAGCGTTGTCCGCGGAGGAGGAGGATAGGTTGAGGAGGTGTGCGCGCCGGCAGGTGTTAGATGTGAAGCATCTTATGGCGAAGCTTAATCCGGTGGTGGTGGTGTGCGGCGTGACCACCCTTACTGCGCATGCGCAAACCCTTTAAAAAATAAAAATAAAAAACCTCCTCTCTCCCCTCTGGGCATCCCTCCCCGCGGCAACCACACCCTCACTGCGCATGCGCCTCCCCTCCTCCCTCCCTTGCTACGCTCCCCCCTCTCTCCTCTAGGCATCCCTGCCCGCACCGTCCACACTCCCACTGCGCATGCGCGTCCCACCTCTCTCTCCTCTCCTACGCTCCCCCCCCCTCTCTTCTCTAGGCATCTCTGCCCGCAGCGTCCACACTCCCCACTGCGCATGCGCGCCCCCCCTCTCTCTCCTCTCCTACGCTCCCCCCTCTCCTCTCGCCTCGCGACGCCGACACAGGCAGCGTCTGCTAGCGAGTTTCTTGGTTGAAAAAACCGACTGCTCGCGCTGCACAACCGTTCACTGGCCACCCCGTATATATGGCAATGGATATTGACCTCCAAGGTGGTGCCGGTGGGAGATTTCTCCTGTGCGTTGTTGCACAATAAAAATTCGCAGCGTGCGCGTTAACTAAAAGCGGACTGCGAGTCTCTGTGTCCAATCGGAGTCTTCTGTCTCTCATTGCACATTAGCAGCGATTGGCATGTTCCAGTAGGAAACACCGCTCTATCGCTGCGTGCTTTACGCATCCCCAGTTTTAAATGCGAATGCATTTCTTAGTCGGGCTATGTCAGGCATCCGGCGTTGGAGTTGTCCGCGGTGGCCTCAGCAGGTGTTATAGTGAGTGGAGAGGAGGAGCGCGCTCTGGTGCGTGAGGGCGCTCGCATCGCGGGAGCTCGGCGGAGCTATATATGCAAAAAAATTTTTAAATAAAAAAAACAAAAAAGAAAAAAAACTAAAGAAAATTAAGAAAAAAATTAAAAAGAAAAGAAAAAAAAAACAGAAAAAAAATTAAAAAAGGCGCTGCGCCGTGCTCCCGACCAGGCTGCAGAAATTAGGCGCCTTTTCCTTCTTCGAACCACTACCACCATATATAAATGGAGTGAAGCGCGCGCGAAATGCATTCGCATTTCCTCACGATTCCCTTCGGGGAGGTGGGGGGCATTTTCGTCGTCTGCTAACTCGCACAAGTGTTGCCACATCTAGGACATTTTTGTTTCCACTTCGCTTGCTTATAATATGAAGATTTAAACAACGGATTTTGTTCCTATTTTTGTACCCTATTTTTCCTTCCTTTCTGCCGACGAAGAATGAAGTACTAAGCACCTGACACGCAAATGCAACCACCTGACAGGCAATTGCACGGTGTTGATAGAGGTAATTTTAATGTTTCGGTGGTCATCGACTTGATGGCCTTTCAAAAGTGCCCATTTGGCTCGGGTATCATTTATTAGTAGCAAATCTAAGACACCAGGTGTGCGAGGAATCTTCCATGCACTTGCAATGAGGGATACATTTCAACAAAGAAAATGAGTGACTGGCTGTGTTCATACAAACATTTACACATTAGAGCTATGCAGAGGCTTCTGAAACAGCATTGCACCTACATTGAGCAAATGTCCCTGATTTAATGAAATGAATGTAGTAATGCTCAGTAGTGCAAGCTGAGACGGTAACAATGATTCCTGGCCTGTATTATTTCCGTTTAAGCTACTGTGTACTTTTCACGCGTGAAAAACTATCCCAGTAAAAAATCCTTTCAAGGAATAATAAATTAGCTGTGCTGTGATGTTAACCCTTTCATTTGGTATTGCTTGCTATTCACAATTCTGAGCAGCTGTCAAAAGGACGATGATAGTCAGAGTAAATTGGTGTAGATAAGATTTATTAATACGCTTTTCTTGCCGGAACCATGAATGGTTTGTTCTCATGACTTGTTCGGTATTACAGCATCTGTGATCTGTTTGTGCTCGCATCACTTTGCTGTAATCATTGTCAATTTCACATCTGCTAGCTGTCATGCTGCGAGTGCTTGAAGCCCAAATATCATTAGAGCTATTTTGCATTCAAAAGTGACACGCAACGAAATGGACTGTCGCATGACCAGATCACTCGTTTCTCTTGCTAGATTGCTCAGTTGCAGAAATCTAGAATACATTGCTCGTTAGCCAGAATTGCTATGAGAGACCAGTCAGTAGCACAAAGTTGGAATAGTATGTACATTATATAACGTACTACTGGTTGTCACGTGGAAGAAGCAAACAGCCAAAAAAACAAATATGGTTAACTTGTTAGAGCACGTGTCATGCCAGCTTCATTGTGTACTGCTGCCTTCATACTGGCAACATTGGACAGCTGCCGCTTTCGTGGGTTTCAACTTCTAGGCAAAAGCTAACTCAGTCATGTCGCTTGTTGCTTTGTCTGCAAATTTGCTTTTGTGTCTCTTACGCTTTATGATTTAACGTTAATGAATAACTTCTGAGTACCGTCTCACTGCTGTTTTGTTTCTGTTTTTTTTCTATGCAGGCAAGTTCAAATGAGTTTGCTGAGGACATTGTTGGGCTCGAAGATGAACCAAATGCACAGGATGCATTTTCTGCAACAGTCAGCAAAGTCCATGGTAATTTGGAAAGTAGTCAAGAGGCTCCTGAAGATTCTCGAGTCATCAACCCTGATGCTGATCTTTGATTGTATGGCAAGAAATTGAGCCACAATGCCTCCTGGCCTCTCTGTGAGCAGATTGCAAGTTATGTGCTAGTTCTTGATTTTGTTGTAACGACTGGACTGCAATGGATACAAGTGGATGGCTTGCTGAAGCTGCGTAATGCAATATTTGGAAACGATGTTTTTGCATCCATTGAAAGAAGTACCAACACCAATTTTCAAGGCTGGCTTTGCTTTGTTATACAAATTTCTTTTATGTGGAGATGACTATGAGCTAGTGTGAAACTCGGGAAACATTTAAAGTTAACTTTAGCTTGGTTTACTTTGTGACATTGACCCTAGTGTGGTGTCAGGCCACAAGTTCTGGTTGCCTCACGCACCAATATCAGCAGTGTTAATGGTGTCAGGGACCAAAACAGACAAAATGGCTGCTTGTGCGTCACCAACAGAGCCAACCGTGGAAACGTCACAATATCATGAGCTTGGGCGAGGATGTGATGAGAAGCTTGTATCATGTCGTGGCGTCAGGGTTCAGTAGGAACTAATACTAACGTGTACTTCATTTTTCAGGGTGCACTCATGCTTACTAGCGCACCTTCTAGGCTCTTGAGGGCTTGGCCTTTCATTTGACGCTAAAAAAACGACAACTGAAAATTTTTGCATCATTACCTTTTAATGCACATTTCACTAAGTCTAAGCCATATCATCTATGCTCTTTTTTAAAGTCTTGGTGAGCCTTTGAAGCCCCAAATATAAAGTTGTTTGATTTGCAATCTGCAGCACCTGTTGGCACTGCAGTCAATAGAAGCTTGTACTCATGGGACAGTCATGTCTTCACGTAGAAAAGAGAAGAAACTTTCATGCATTTTCACAATGATTGTGTGGCTCTTCACATTGTGCAATGTGCTGCACTGTTGAACGCCATATCCATTGCTGTCATTGGACCTAGGATGCCACGTCAATTTGCCCCTCTCGCATATATACGGATATGTGTTTGCCGTGCACCAAACATGCACACCATCTTGGTATTAATGACTGTTTCAAATCGAATTTTCAATATTTATTCCTATGTGAGGGCAATGCAACAATACAATACAATGCAGAATTTGGGTGCTTTTATATTCAAGTACCTAATTTGCACAACGTTCTGTTGAACTTTTCGATTATTTCGTTGCTATGATCAAGCATGAACATTTGCCTACGACAGTTTATATAGTATCTTGTACATATCAATTGTAGTACAAAAGCTTTGTGTTGGGGTAATTAAACATGTATTCTGAAATAAAGTATACACACTGCTGTTTGGCTTCAGTTTCTGTGCCTTTTGTTTGTCATCAGTTCCACAATGTGTACAGATTTCGTGTTCACAGTAAATTGTAGGGCTGTCTCGTGTTCTTTAATGCTCTGGAAAGCACCTGGCCAGACTAGCTGTGTGGTGCCACATGAGGATGTGGTTTGTCCAAGAGAATACAGCATACCCGAGAGCGATATACACAGGTCAGCAAACTCACTCATTGGTCGACTGGCTCATATTCAGATGAAGCAGCAAGTCTGAGGCGGAGTGCGTTCAGGAGAGTAATATTTTGGCAAGATTTAGTCCGAGTGAGTGCGGTTGAGAAAAATTTTGGTGAGTCTGAGTTCGAGTGAGCCATAAGCGCAAAATATATTTCTTGAGTGAGCCTGCATGAGCTCCATTTTTTTTGCCAACTTATGGTCCTATCTACTCAACTTCATTACTATCAGCCTTATGTCGGCTCATGTTTATACCTGTGTCTACTGGCATACTTCAATGCATGAGAGTTCATACTCCCGCTAAATACTTATTGATCAGAGGCATGAGTTATGGAGGTGGGTTGCCTTCATCTCAGCGCGCAATCTCTTTCACGGGAAGTTATTGGTAAAAGTACCTCGTGCATGGTCGTCGGCATAATTGTCTCTTGGGGGTGCAAACCATTGTTGCATCGCGAGTGGGAGAGGGGGAGAGCACTGGGATAGCTTGGGTGTGGGGAAGTGCTTAAGTGGCTTGAGGGAGGCAAGTGCCCCTTTTTGACCCCCTGCCGATGCCCATGATCTCGCGTGAGTTGTCTTTCAATAAAAATGTGCTTACTGGATTGCAACCACTAATAACTGATATCTGAAGGTACGAGATCAAAAGGGGCAGTGGAGGGCACCTATTTTTTAGATAGCGTTAAAGGAGTAGTGACACAAATTTTAGCAGTTTTCGTATTGTTGCTCTTAATAAATGTTCTGGTGTCACGAACACTAAAAAATGTATAGTTGTTCCGAGCACCTTTCATATACTTTTAATACCGCTTCCTTAAAAAACATTTTGGGTTTCGATATCTAGGAGGTGTTATCATAGTGACGTGTGAACAGTGTGACGCAGGTCTAAGTCACGAGGGGATAGTAACACTTGATGTTCTTGCAGCACTCTGTAGGTTGCTGTTGGTTGTACGTGTTGCACGTATACAATGAAAGGTGAATTGACATGCAGCGGCTCCAACAGCAATTTTCGTTGCATCTCAGACGCAGCACTTGCAAATCCAGCGAGCGGTGTTATCTCGTCATGATAAGGTCTATTACGGTGGGTTTGTCTTGCATATGCTGGTCGACAAAATCTTTAAAACCAAAGTAAAATATGTTATACATGCTTCCTGGCTCCAGTGTGTGGAGAGCGTTAACACATGCCAAGGAAAGAATAGCATTGACACCCAGGTCGGAAAAGCTAATTATAAGTTAACGTAGTCATGAGTCGACTCGCTGAGATTCGGATGCAGCCACGAGTCTGAATGAGTCCGGCTAAGTAATATTTTGGTGAGTGAGTCTGGTTGAGGAAAATTTTTGGGAGTCTGAGTCCGAGTGCATTCGGTTGAAGAAAATTCTGAGTCCAATTGTAAGCCCCATAGGCGTGCGTAGGGTTCCCCTTCAGGGGGGGGGGGGGTAGGTTCGTCCTAGTGTCCCCCCTCCCTATTATGTCAAAGTATTGGGCTGACATTGCACCCCCCCTCTTAGGTGACTAGGGGGGGCGGGCGCCGCCCCTTTTGCCGCCCCTGTGCTCGCGCCTACGGTAAGGCCCAAACACAAAATATATGTCTTGAGCAGCCTGTGAGCTCCATTTTTTTTTTACTAAAAGTCTACTACCATACCAACCCGGTGTGGTTTTGGCTCAACACTACACCAGGCTGGTGCATCCACGAGAAAAAATCACACCAGGCTGGTGTATCCACCAGAATACATCCCACCAGGCTGGTGTTCCCACCAGAACACATCACACCAGGCTGGTGTTCCCACCAGAACACATCCCATTAGGTTGGTCTGTCTACCAGAACACACCAGTGTATTCTGGTGTAAACACCAAAACACACCAGAACACACCAAACACACTCTGGTGGGATTTTCAACTGGGGAGGAAAATAAAGGTGGCAAGAGGAGAGGAGAAAAGAGGAGAGTGGCGTCCGTGGCCGAGGACGTGGCGGGGGGCTTTTACAGCCGGTTTTCCAGTCAAGTGTTCCCAATCTGTTGGGCAGAAAACACGAGGTGCATCTGTGCAGCAGCAGGAAGATGGAGAACGAATGCGAAATTATGCATGAAATGCCATCAGGGGGAATGTGGAGTGCAGGTAAAAAAAAATCAGATGCGCACTTGGCTTTTGTTTTGTTTGTAGTTTAGTACTTAAGCGGCGCTTCACCAGGTCACATACGAAATTATATTCAGACACTGGAAGTTGTTGCGTGCCCAATGAAGAGCTTTGTACCGCAAGGACTTTTTAATTTGTTCATTACGAGCCGTGAAAGCATAATGCTGGTAGGTGAGCTTGAAACCTTTGCCACTCGCAATTCAAATTTCTTCCCTGCCCTCTTCGGTATCGGAGCAACTCAGAGCCGGGAGATCACACGACGCAGACGCATCAACACGTCATGCGCACGCAAGGTTACACTGTGTACGAATGACGTGCCCGAGCCAGGTCGTGCACACAAGCGGTGTTGTATCGTTTCGGCGTTCTCTCTAGTGTACTGCCTGTTTCTGTGGGATGGACCCCTCTGTGCTCTTGGAGAGGCTGGCATGGATGATGTATCCTTACCATGACACAGCGCGTCGCACCGTTGGAACTGCTGTAATGCATGATGCATCAAAAACATGCCAAGCGTTGTCAGGGCTGGCACCGGCACGACGCGGAAACGGCGAGAACACGGACGCAAACGAAATGGAGGCAGCTTAGTCTCGCATCACGCTCAATTTGAAGTAAAAAAAATAAATAAAAACTCACACAGCTTCCGTTTGTATGTTTTAATATTTCTACAACTTTCATTCTTCTATTCATGCAACAGATTGCACAAATTACACATGTTGCCTCGAATAATTCTCGTAGTGTCACGTACTACTTAGACTTACGCAGGGCCATTCCTTGTTGTACGTCACATTCTCCATATTGGTGCGCGCGTCTGTGAGATCAAGGTCAAGCGGCGTTTAGTCTGACATTTCACCTCTTTCCGGGGTGCGTAGTGTTGCAAATCTTGGCGGACGTGATCGTCGGCGCCCAGTGCATGCATTACACTTGCCAGCTCGAAATGCTCAAACCTGGTAAGGGGCGCTTTCAGTTGTTCACAGACAGAGTATAAACTTACCCTGCGCGATTAGACCCGATCAATACGAGGCTAAAAGACCCTTCTTGCCTTTTAGCAGTCTGGTTATTGGCTCCTTGGCTGCCCTTCTCAGCCATGCCGAGAAGAAGGAGACCCAGAAGTATGTTTATTCAACGGCGGACACTTAACTCACCAATGGTGGACAACAAAAGAAGAGAGTGTGTTCTGGAAACCGTGCGGGAAAACGGACAATAGCATATGTTAAACGATTGACGCCTTTGTGCCATCAAAAATAATAACATTTGTTTGCCTTCCTGTCGCAGACACAGGTCGCACACCTCTTTCTTCGAAAATTTGACTTTTTGCAAATATTTATTGTGCCTATATTTACAATTTTGGGGGCCTAAAACTGTGTTTTGCCTGCCTGTTTTTGGCGCCTAAAACGCGATTTTTTTAGTGCCTAAAAATCTGGCCTCTAGTAATAACGTTCAGTTTTATCGATTTCAGTAGCTGTCACACGAAGGAGAACGGTTAGAGCACTAGACACGGGCCGTTGCGAACGTCAGCGCCCAGTGAGCATGAATGACAAGCGTTCTCCACAGCCGGTTGCATTAGAAAGTGTGATAATGTGGCTCTGCTGTTGTTGTTTTGAGTACCTTTGACGGAGAACTGTGGTAACCTTTACTATGAAACTCAACAGAGCCTCGGACCGCGGTGTGCGTTGTGTAACAGTTGAATGCAGACTGAAGACGCGCGCGATAATCATCGCGCATATCGCGCACACCGCCACCTCCCATAATCTAAACTGGTCGTCACCCCACAGCATCGCGCACGTAGTTGGGGGGGTCCAAAGTTCCTAGGCTATTATCCCATGTATTTCTATGGTAGCGTGGCGTGCGAACTTTTGACCAGCCCTGTACCTTTTTAAGGTTCAAAGCTGGGGCTTTAAAGGAGTACTGACACGATTTCGAGGCACCCCAAAACAGACATCTTTCGTTTCCATGTTTCGTGCACTGTTATCGCTGTCCACACAGTGGAACCAGACAGCACTTACAAAATATTTTTACTTTGATTTTATTAAAGTTCGTCACCCAGCATATGCAAGCCAGTCCCACCGCAGTGGACATTATCAGGACAAGTCAACACAGTTCACTGGGTTTGCGAAATTTGCAAGTCTCCCGAGACTGTTGCATATTACTTTAGTTTCATGCATATTAATTTTCAGACCTACTCTTCTGCTTTCCATGTCGAATTCAGTAATCATGAGTTGTAATTCCTCCCCTGCAGGATAACCGCTGGTGCTAAAGGGTAACTGGCTGGATTCCAAGAGAAGGCAAACACACCAGGGGGGAGACAGAAACTTGGGTGGCCCGATGAAATAAAAAAGTTTGCGGGTACAACGTGGCAGCAGCAAGCTCAGAACCAAGTTGATTGGCAGAACATGGGAAAGGCTTCTGGCCTGGAGTAGGCGTAAACGTGCTGCTCCTCTTACTGCTGTTGATTTTATGAGGCGTTCTCGTTTCTTTTGTTTTATAAATGACGCCCAAGCACTGTGGTCATCTTGGACTTGCCGCGTTTGTCGTCACCTTAATATCTTGCTTTTGTGTGCTTTTTGGGGAAGGAGCACGCGCAGTGCTGTGTTTTAACGAGAAGAGGCTGAACTTTTGCTAAAACTTTTTTACACAGTGATGTTTCCTGACATTTACCATGCGCTTGTTTTATTCAATCATGGTGTCCCTCTCTAGTATTTGTTGTCGTTAAAAGATAGCAGTTATGATTGTGGCTGATACTGGCTACTTTGTGCCTTACTAGAACGTGTTGTAGTTGATTCATTCTGAAGGAAGGTTAAGGACGCAACCCACGTAGACGAAAAACGAAGGGGACAGGATATAGCGTCACTTGCAACTGACTTTATTTGAAAAAAAGGCTTCTTTTTTGTGTGCATGCAGACATGTGCGCCGTTACAGTTGCACAGGACATTGGCGAACATTCCCAGGCTGATGACAGCACGATGGCAAAAAATAAAAAAACTTGCGTTTCTGCTTTACACAGGGTGACAGACGTGTCACTGATGCACACATCTCGTTTCACATGGAAAAAACACGCCTCCAAGAGTTCACGTGCCACATTGTTTTTGTTCTGTCCAAGTACGCGAATATTTCTAAGGCCCGGCCCACACACGAAAGATTCACAGTGCATAGGCAAATGGGCACTGATCTTATTTTTGATCGAAAGCTCATGCTCCCTTGCCCTGTCATTAATGCAGCGTCCGGTCTGGTCGATATAAACTTTGCCGCATACTTTGTGCGTGCGGAGTTTTGTCAGTGGTGACGTTTGACACTATAAAAAAGCACCTTTACCGAATAAAGCGCATTTGGTAGTTGAGCACTGGTCCTGTTGTTCTTGTGACTACGTCCTCATTCATCGTGCTGTTGAACCTTGCGACGTGGAAGCTTTGGGCATATGAAGCTTAACGGGCACCTTATTATCATGCCATTTCAAGGTAGTGTCCCATACAATTCTTTTAATAGTCAAAGAACTGGAACCATGACAGCCTCACACTGTAGAAAGGTTAAGTGATTTAATTTTTCAAGCTAATTGTTTGTAGGCCAAGACATGTTTCTCATTCGACAAACTATAAACGGGAATGTCACGGTTCATTGAAAATACTGATAAAGGGAACACGCCTAATATGACGCGTAAAATCTGGCCGAAAAGGAGTGTTCACTGAGTTTTTCAAGTACGCAGACAACCTACATTTCTTCACTCTTGAAAAAGTTAGAAAATACCTTGTAACCACAACCGAGCAATTAGTAACAGCAGCTGTTACTAACTTTCTTGGACCATTACTAACTGTTTGATCTGTTTTTACTATCTACTTTAGCAAACACTTAAAAGATTGAGCTAATACTGCCTCTTGCGTACCGTTACTAACATTTTGACATGCCCTCGTTAAATGGACTTGTTCAACGATCCATAGAAGTTATTATTACAAGCTTTGTGCAACCTATTTACCAGCACAGGGTCCATTGAAGTTCATTGAGGCGATATTAGCAAGCTTAGTACCCCCCTCTTGGGTCCTGTATATTATGAAATGTTGAGGTGGTCCCTATCGAAAAAAACAGCGTTTCCAGTGTCTCCCAGTGCGTTTCAGCTCGCTGGGTGACACTGGAAACGCTACAGTGTGTCCCAGTGTACTACAGCGCGCTGGGAGACACTGGGACACACTGTACAGCGTGGTCAGTGTCGCCAAGTGCGCTGAAATGCACTGGGACACACTGTGCAGTGTCGCCCAGTGTCTTACAGCGCGCTGGGAGGCACTGGTAACGCTGTACAGTGTCTGCCCGCACACTGGGAACACCGGCGGCACATTGGAAGACACCGCGCTCGGTGGACTTTCTATAAAACTTCATATTGGATCGCGAGATGTAGAGCGTCAAATTTACCGAATATTTTCAAAATGTTCTTTCATGTGTGCTACAAATATATAGCTTTAGTTTCAGTTAGGCGACGGATGTGCGTGTAGGCTAAAGCAATCATCTCTCGAGCGCGCGTGCGCTTTCCTTGAAGTGTGCTCGAGTGTCGTTAATGTAGTTTATAAACCGCATCGAAAGAACTCATCCTTCGCAACACAATATGGCAGTACTATTAGTCTGATAATCAAGATCAACCTACTCTAGCAGTCAGTCGTTCCCGCTCGTACCGCAGAAAGCCGCACGTCACCGGCAGCAGTTAGCCGCTGCAACGCCCAATCTCAACGTCTTTAGCTTGTGATATGTGTAATCGAAAGTGCAAATATGACCTTGCTTGGGTCGGGTATGATCGAAACTACATTTTAGAGGTTATTAGACTCTTTGTAATGGAATATACAGGGTGTTTCACGAAATGTGTTCAGTATTTTTACAAAATCAGGAAAATGCGGTATTTGCTCGCTGTCTTCACAATCGCTTTTTCTATAGCGGCAGGCATCTTAAGATGGTTGAAGACATGATTTGGGACAGTAATTAAGAAAGCTAAATGAATTAACTTTTTAATTAGCGGAGTTAGTTTGTTCAGTCGAATGGGAGAATTCAAGTCCATCATGCGAAGAACCCACTTCAGCTTTGAAATTTCGAAAAGCGGCCCCTATTAATTATTGTGGCGTAATGAAATTCAGGCAAATTCAATGACGAAACCAAAACCCAAGCACCGATGAGCGCAACAAGCAGACGACTAGAATGACGTCACTGTTCAAGACAACGGTTACAGAGGTGCAGTTCTTCCCCGTTCGTTAACGTATGTGCGTCATGCGTGCTACTACTGCTAGCGCAGCCCACACACTCACACCAAGAAGTCGGTTTATGGTTGATATAATGACGTTCACTCATTGTGGACGTCTCAGACAAATGTGGCAGTTGCGCTCTTCCGCGTTTCGGTTTCGGTTTCGCCGCTGAATTTGGAAGAACTTCATTACTTCGCAATTATTCCTAGAGGCCACTTTTTCGAAATCTCAAAGCTGAAATGGGTTCTTCGCATGAAGGACTTCAATTCCCCCATTGGACTTAACTACTTAACTGCTCTAATTACAAAGTTAATTAATTTAACTTTCTTAATTACTGTCCCCAATCATGTCTTCAACCATCTTAAGATGCCTGTCGCTACAGAAAAAGCAATTGTTAAGACTGCGAGCAAATACCGCATTTTCGTGATTTTTAAAAAATTGTGGACACATTTTTTGAAACACCCTGTATATCCACAATCTTCACAGCGACCGTGGCTCACGAAGTGCGGCCCTAAGCCTAATGCTTGTTTCGGCTAGAGTGAACTACTGCAGATCTAGTACGCGGAACGTAAACAAGGGGACAGAAAATATGTTCAAACGGGTGACGAAAGGTACAGTGTTCAGTGAGCAGTTCAAATGCACGATGTTTTCTAAATAGGTATGACTAACCGCTTAGCGAGACAGTGCGATTGCCGCAACCCATCTGTGATTACCCTCATAAGTTTTGTTGGAAAACGTGCCAAGTAGACGTTCTGATCCAAGGCAGCCCATAACAAACAAACAAACAAACAATCTCCTGTCAGGTTGGCGCGAGCACGAAAAGACAAAAATCTTCGTTTCTAAGCGAGAAAACATAACTATTGGATGCCGGAATTAGCTATAACATGAAGAAAAAAATAACCCCAAATTTGTCTTTCGAGTGGGGCGCAGTGGGTTGCGTGTCAGACTCAGAATGAGCAGTTCGTCGAGGTAGTAGGTGCGCATCCCGCGGCTCGTTTTTTTTTAATTATTTTAGTTTTTTTTTTGTCCCAGTGCTCGTGTTTCAGCCTTAATTACGATGTGGGCATAACCAAAAATTTTAAAAACAATTTAAAAGTCCGATTTTGGCCCATAACGCGTGTCCCAGTGTGCAGCGCTGCAGCGTCCAGTGTGCCCCGTGCAGCGTGCCAGTGTCCCAGTATCCAGCGCCACACTGGTCCAATGATCAGGTCAGGCGCTGGGACAGTGCCACTGGGTTTTCCGATAGGGGTATTATGCAAAATAGACAATATATTTCTTGTCTTAATAAGTTTGATTAAAAGCACAACTCTGCGATACTTGGCGCACCTAATAAAAATGTACGCTATATAAATATAGGCTCGTAACTTGAACCATTCATCCTAAAGCCGAGCTGCACATCGGCACCAGCTGCGTTCCCCAGAGGTAGGGCTATAAATACTTCTGGAATCGCTCATGAATGACACTTGTCGCGTAGACTTGTCCTTGTGTATGTGTCCTGCTCTCATTTATGATATTCTGTGCATAATTACCCAATGATATATCGCAATGTTGGTGCTCGCGAATTTGACCGTTATAGGAACGAGTGACTAGCGAGGTGAAATCATTGCGTTATAACGTTGATTTTAGGGACTAATGGTTTCTACATATGTTTTACTAGTTATGTGCGACACGAGTAATATCCGCAAGTAAGTCCGTTTGTAGAGGCGATAGCATTAATGGTTACTAACCTCCCCGTTATTAAGTTCGCTCACTAACAGTATTAATATATGTGACAAGTAGATAGGAAAGTGAGGTTAGTAATTATTACAACCTTTTTTTAAAGAGCCCCTAAACTACTCAAAGGTCAAAGTTTAGATGTGGCATTGCAGTTGTGCACGAGACTACAGCGAACGGTAGCGGAGTTTCACGCTTGTCCTTGTTTCACTCTTTCCTTCGCTCAGCTGCGTTCGTCACCCCGTCTGTCCACCTCTCCGACTGCCCTTCCTCAGCATCCAAGGTGGGAACGTAAGAAGCGCGCGCATCTGCTAGCAGAAAACAGGCTCTTGTTCGTCCACTGACAGCGTCTCTTGCTCGTGACGTCACCTAATCATGCCGGTGACGTTATGACGGCTGTTGTCGATAGAGGAAAGGCACGGAGAGCAGCACGCGAGCGTCTGTTGGTTGCGTAGGGGCAATTTAAGAATGTTCAATAAAAATCCGTAAACAGGAGTTGTGTGCTCGAGCTTATACGTTTGGACAAGTGGACTTGTCTTGTTCATGGCTAGACCTGATTTCCTTAGCGCTAGTGTTTATACTTCGTACCCTCTCCCCCAATGTAAACAACGGAGGAGGGGGAGGTCAAATTAGGATGCGGGAATGCGGCAGGGGGAAAGGCCGCCGTGACGAATTGTGAGAGTAAAAGGGATGAGGGATTCGCAATGCCCACGAACTATAGGTGGCGCGCTGCACGATTGAAGATGGCGCCCGGAGGAGGGTCAACCCGTTTGTTAGCATAGGAACAGATATGACGTGCGAACGTACGGCCCGTACCACTTTCACCGGTCAAAGTCATGAGCTGCACTGAAATGTAAATACGACAAAAATACTTTCCTCAACCATGGAAGCTGGCCACCTACTTATTTGCCGCGGAGTGAAAGGTTTATATTTCAGCTCCGTTACCTCGCATTAAAGATGCTTTGCGAAATCATGTGCGTGCTACAGAAAACTGCATGAACTAGAACTGACGTATGAACTGAACGGCACTCCGAGGTAGTGTGTACCGAGCCTGCCTGACTGATTTGCCACAGTAGTAGGCCGCTAGCGAGTAGTGGCATCGCTGCTGCACGGCACCAAATGCTTACGTGGTGATGGTTTTAAGCATACTATTAAGCCGTCGTAATTACTCGCGCACTCAGTTACAGGGAGTTTCTTCTTTAACGCAACACAAACATTTAACATCCCGTTCTGTAGCGCTTGTGTCACAGCCATACTCAGACTCTAGCCGTGCGCTATTTACTGCACTCGGATGTTGCACGTTCGAGCAGCACAATCGAAACATGAATATCGAAAAGAATGCACACGTATGCTTCTCGCAATGTCAAAAATTCGACGTTGCGAAAATTCGTCGAACAACAGTGCCGTTCGGAAGGCACCGGTGAAGTACAGGAGAAGTTAGCCGATTGAGATGCGTGCGTTGTGGCCGTGACTGCACATTCCATCGCTCTAACCATTTCGCTTCGCTGCTCGAGCTCGGGCGTGTTCGCGGCATGCGGCGCTCCATCCACAATAATCGCGCTACATGCAATGCACAAGAAAAACTGTGCGTTTATTTTGATCTCGCTGAAATATATTACACATTAAATACAATGAAAGTGACTTACGAGCGTGAAAAACACTAACGCACGAGGGGACGTGAAGTGCAACTGGCTCCTCGTAAGTTACCAGCTGATCGCTCATCGTCGCTGTTCTTCACGATGCTTTCACAGCCTTCTACGTCAGGTGAAAAATCCTTGTCGTCAAGATGATTTCTTTAAACATCACTACCGAAAGCAATCTGAAGAATTTCCTCCGCCGAACGACTTGAACTATTCCGCTTCACCACGTTAACTGGGCGCGGAGAACATCTTAATTTTGCTGTCAAACTGGTCAGCAAGCAGATCGCTTGCAGAGTGCTGCCACCTATCATCAAACGTTCAAAAAGAAGTGGCGGAGCGTTGTGACATTACTCGCGAGCCCGCGCGACTTCCCGCGTACAATGTTATTAGATTCATGCACTACTAAAGCACTGACGAATGCTATATGCAAGTAAAACTAGGCCTGTTTCAACTGGAAATGCCAGAAGATAAAATTATACTAATTTACGTGGCTACAGAAAACCTGTAGCCACGTAAAACCTGTAGCCACGCAGGAAACATGCGAATTCGTAGTGTTCTTTTCTTGCTAAAGCGCTAAGACTGAGCCACAGCCGAACAAGGGAGCGACTGCGTAAAGCTGCCATTGTGTCGTTTATTACCATCCTTGAGAGGACACTCCTGAATTTCGCTTGGTGGCGCGACAATATATGGGCATTGTGAATTCCTTGAATAAAATTAGACGTTCCGCTGAATCACGGTTGTCAGAAGAAGCACCCCTTAACCATGGCAGGTTAGAAGAGATTTTTAGAAGGAAGGCTTAACTCTCATTGGTTTTCGTTGTGTATATACCGTATCGAATGTATTCAGAACTCTCCTTAGAAAGGTTCATTCCTACTGGCTGGAGTGTATTAAACTTGCGAAAAAGGTATGCCTCTGTATATTTTCTGTCTCTAGGGGATCGGAAGTTTGACTGAAGTCTGTAATGCTTGAGATCGCGCGAAGTTGCGACCTGCTACATTGAAATGCTGTGCCAATGCTTTCGGTAATTTGTTGGCCGTGTCCGCGCGATGCTCGTGTAGTCTAACATTGACAGGCTGTCCCGTTTCGCCAATGTACGTTTAACTCCCCCCATGAAACGTCTAAACTCTCCTCCCCGGGCTTCTTTTTTCTTGCATTTTATTCACTGAATACCTCTTCCATTTTACTCTCGCGATTCGTCACCGCTGCCTTTCCACCTCCCACACCCACGCATCCACAGCTGCTCTCTCCTCTTCCTTTGTTTGCATTGGGGCAGGGGGGTACGAAGCAAGCGCTAAGGAAATCAGTTATAGCCTTGAAGAAGACAAGTCCACTTGTCGAAACGTCGGCTCGAGCACACAACCCCTGTTTAAGGATTTTTTCATCGCAAGCTTCCATCTTCCTCTTCCTGCCGTTTTCTACATTTCTTCAGTTATTTTGGTCGTCCTCGCTCATAAACTCACCCCCTTGTCCTCTAGTTGTATCATTGCTACTGCTCGAATGCTCTGGCTATTGCTGCTGTTTATAGTAGGGTTAAAAAACCCCAGGTAGTCGAAGTGTCCGCAGTCCTCCACTGCGGCTTCTATCAAAACCATATCGTGGTTTCTATACGTAAAACTCAGCAATTATTAAGATGTGTGTACTTTTACTCCATATTCAAACTTGATACCGTATGGTGAAGAGTAGGTAGGAACAGTGAACTATGTCAGAAATCCATTTCCATTTTGCAGCCACTTTCACGTATTCTTCCGATTGTTAACAGGCTGTATCATGTTTCAGTATGCCATACAGGGGTTAATCTCTCACTTAAGCTTGGTCTGCTACATTTCTCAGACCAATCAAAACGTCACCGTTATGACTACACATTTCATATATCCCTTTAAGTATATTTTCGCGCTCAATTTTATGTACTTCCTGTGCATCCAGAGAGAAGCTCCAGATGTAAAATTTTGTTTTAGATAATTTTCATCTAAAGTAAATAAAGCACATAATTCATCCCCATATCCTAAGAAATACAGCAAAATATTCAGTCCTCTGTATTGAGCTTAGAAGCGCTACTATGTAAGTACATATCACCAATATTATCTCAGTCCCTGCAGACATTCATGATTTGACGTCGCTAGGCAGTATACTCACCAATTTAAGCGTCTGTAGTCACCAAGACCTGCCTCGCCTTATATAGGACTGTGCGAACACCGAATTTTGCGATGACAATTCCACCGGTTTAAAATATGCGAAGAATTTCCATTGATACCGAGGAAGCAAAAAAAGAAGAAGCCTGACTGGAGCGTCAGCATCCCGAAAGAAGAATTATAGGTTCGAAGAAGTACCACAGATAACAATGCTTGTTTGCCCTGCGCATACATAATTCATTATGTCAAATGTTATTCTGAGCTGAACAAGGTTCTCGTACGACGCGTGCCATGGAGCATGGCAGTGCACTTGATATCCCGAACTATAGCCTAGTGTTCTGCATTTGTACAAGTATGACCTCCGCATCACGATTGTCACTTTTTAATCCATTGTGTTCAAGACGTCTAATAAAATCAGCGCGGTGACGCTAAAAACTAAATCCAAGAAACCACACCAGCTTCTTCAGATCTACCGAAATGACCAGAATTTGGTGCTCCCAAAGTACTGTTTATTAAAATCTGGCGAAACGTTTTATCTGTATATATAACAAAAAATAAAAAATAACGAAGCACCAAAAATACCTCCAGCAAGTCAATGCGGGACCTGTAGAAAAAGAAGTGGTTTAATAAAGTATGGGGGGCTTGTAGAGAAAAGAAGAAGACGATGAGGTTCGAATGGGCCCTCTGTGTCTGCGCCAGTCCCTCGCGTTTTCAACATTATTTTGGTGCCGAAACCCGGGATCGAACCAGGGACCTTTATATGGTTTCTATGAAAACACCATCATAAGAAAAATGCCCACGATCCCCAGTATTCTCCTGTCGTGGCAAAATACTTGCACAAAGGAGACGTATGCGCCGAAGCAACGCATTGAAGAACTTTACCTTCCCGTCGTCTCTGTCTCTTTTTTTTCACTGTTGTCACCATGTTGCACGTCTCTAAAAAAAGAATCTGTCTGAATTATTTAGATCAGTGAAAATGCCTTTTCAAATTCATAATATTTGTAGCGTAAGAACAGTGTTCCTTTGAAAAAAAAGTCACGGTTTCACTGCAAGGGGGAAACAATGAATGCAATAGCAACAAACTGGAATGTCAAGCGAAGAATGGCAAGCAGATGGAAGCGTGCAGCGCGCTGCTCACGCACACATGACACACTAAAACAACACACACAAGGAGGGCGAACTAATGTTCACAGCTCGACAACTTGACGCGCTGCTCAAAGGAAAAAAATCACAGCATATCCACGGAGTGAATGATGATGAGTGGGCGAAGCTCCGGAGGTTCATCGGTAAGCCGTGAATCTTCCGGGAAATTCGCCCAGTACATCATCAAAGACGTGACAAACACTGTGTGTATATATACAAGAAATTTATATTTTATTCGTGAGCCGTGATTTTCCGTTTTGTTTTCGTTTCTTCGTTGGTCGTGGTTACCGTTTACATAAACCGTGGCTTCCGTTCCCCCTTCATTATAACGGCTTTATGGTCGGTGAAATGGAAGGAGAGTGGTTCCTGGATGGGTCGTAGTGGAAAGTTTGCAAAGACGAGATCGATGCAGGTTCCTCGGATGGTGGTTTGTTGCATGTGGTCAAACGATATGCGTGTGAGACCATATCGCGATGCATGTGTTGTATGAGCCAAATGTTTTCAGTGATGTCAACGTTAAGTCACCCACCAGTAGGGT
>JALIZH010016995.1:0-72901 GCA_030522465.1 Rhipicephalus appendiculatus | reverse complement strand
TTACAAAATGCTAATCCATAGTTCATCATTATTTTCAGCCACAGCATCAACAAAGTGTTCGACACGTAGGGGCGTGTATTGCTTTATAGAGACGTAACGCATAAGTACCTTGCTACTTTGCAAAATGATTAATCCTAGCGTAGTGGCTAATTCATTAGTTCACAGATTGAAAATAATTTATGTTTTAAAGGGTATACCTCACACCTCTGCTGTTACTACGCTTCAGCAGCATACAACCCTCATATTTTTTTTTTTTTGCTGGAAGAGGGGGTCGAAATATCAAAACTGCCTGAGGATACAAAAAATAGCTACCAGTATAAGCATGATTAGCAGAGCGAAAATCATAAAAACAAGGGGCAAATAAAAATATTAGCGGATGGAAATACTATTTACAACAACACCAATAAAAAATTCAAGCAGACTAGCTGCTAACTTCATAATATCATGCGTAAAATGTCATCTGCATGAGTTTATAGGTACGCTAAACTACAAAAAAAAATGTGTTGCAAAATTATAGAGATGGGAAACTAGAGATACCGTCGACATTTCTGGCGGGCACATAAGATTTTTCACGTAAGGAGCTGGACCCTGCAGTTTTATAACGAGAATCAGGTGCAATATACTGTTCCTGCGTTCAATACAGGCGAAGGAGCACATGGCGAAGGAGCCGCAAATGGTAATTCAAACGCCGGGCTTACAAATACGCCTAGTGAAGTGTCCAGTACAAGAGTACCGACGCCCTCTGGGAGCGCAACGTCGGGAAGAAATTCCGGTGAGCAAATATCCGGTGGTGGTAATGGTTTACAGATGATGAACAAACTTTATTTATTTAGCTGAATGTGAAGATTGTAGCTGTCCAGCTATGCTGTAAGAAAAATATGTGAGGGGGTATCGATGAAAGTGGAAAAGAAATTGATGATAGGCTGGTCGGTGTTCGGACATGTTATTGAACAGGGATCCACCTTATGAATAACTGGACTACTCTTCGTCAGTCCAGCAGCTGTATCCCTCAGGAACGTGTTTATGGACGCATTGTTTGCTTTCCCTCAACCCCCAAAAGTTAATTAGGAGAATAAAAATATGTAGACAATGTAGGGAATGGAAAGAACAGAAGCAGGGGGTTACAGATACTGAAAGGTTGGCGCGACAAATGGGAGTATTGTGTCGTATCGCCCCTCTGTTTTTTTATGTAAGTCAAGCTCATGAGAGCACAATAACAGGCTATTATTATGGCGTAGTTGTACATCGCCGCCGCCGCCGGTATCAGTAACCGCAATCACGCGAAATGGGAAGAAATATCCATTAACAGATGGCAATGGCCCCCGGGCACTCTACGCGGCAGTCGAGCATTCTACCATACAACTAAGCTGGTGCTTGCCACTCCTTCACAAAAATACGCTATAAAGGCCTCATGTCAAGCATGGAATCCAATTAACATATGTAATATAACGTCGTAGTATAGTAAAATAAGAGCCAGACATCACACAATGCGAATTGAGTTGAGTGTGGGTCTTTTAAAGCTGCTAACTCATTACAAAGGGCTCACCCGTAATTCTACATCGTCATCTGCCTCAGCATCTACATGGGCACATAATGCCTTACATATTTGTAGTGGGTACCTTGCTTGGCCGCGGAATAACGAATATTGGCATTGTTGATATGCTTCCATATTGCACAAGAATTATGAGGATTTAGGACGTAGTGAGTACCCTGCAAGTGTACTTGTAGTATTTGCCCAAAGAGAGTCGACAACGCGTTTGAAAAAGCTGTTCTAGTTTTAACTATGACTATGCTGTGTGTTACACGCAGGGGTCGCGTTTACTCGACGAGATAGCATTTTGAGAGCGCGTTTTGTAGAAATTCCGGTGTCGGCATCCATGTCAGTGTCGGCGTCATTGGTTGCTAGCGAAAAATCGTCATCTTGTCCGTGTCCGAAAAATTGAGAAAGACGAAAATTAAACAAATAATGAAAACTTCCGAGTAAGAATCGAACCCAGGCCATTTGTGTGACAGTCATGTATTTCACCACAGAGCTATGTTACTCCTTGAAACTGCTTCGGAAAATAAACTATATGAATGTGATACGTAGTGGAAGGAAATAAAATAAGTAATAAAAAAAACATGGCTGATCCCTCTGTGATAGGAATTGGTATAACACGAAAGTGAAACGTGTCTTCACAGAGGAAGTTGAGCGTTTATTGTGCGTTGTTTCGCCACAAGGGCGAAGGAATGAATGCTACAGCACAAATTGTAGCGTCACGCGAAGAACGCTAAGCAGCTCGAAACTTGCAGCGCGCACCTGAAGCAGAAAGGGCGCACGTAATGGCCATACACAGGACGAGCGCGGACTAACAACTCTCACAGCTCGACACTAAAAGCGCGCTGCTCCCACACAACGAAGTACGCACGAAACGAACGCACAAGTATACACCGGACGAGAGCGAACTGCCGCAGTTACTTCTTTGTGTGTGAGTAGCACGCTTCCATCGTAAACGAGGCCGCTGCAGCGAGCAAAGTGACCTTCGTGTTGTCAATAACTTCAGCGCAAACTTGGGGGGAAGCACAAGACGTACTGTTGGCCACAAAAGTTCGGGATCTGCAGCGCGTGGCGGAGCGACAAAAAACTGCATAGCTGCGTCACCTACCGTGACACGACGGGTGTTGAGGATATCAGCCGTGGCCTCCGCGATAAGATCCGGCAACATATCCGCGATAAGATCCGTCGCGAATCGCTGAGGCTGATAGCCTCAAGAACCGCCGCGTCACGGTAGGTGATGCAGCGATGCAGTTTTTCGTCGCTCCGCCACGCGCGGCAGATCCCGCAAGCTTTGGGGCCGACAGTAAAAACTGCATCAACACGCGCGCACTAACGACCACGCCCAGAAGAGGCGCGCGCGCCTCCCAACGCGCGGGGGCACGACCTTTAATGCGCGCCGTTCGCGCCAGTCGCCCCATCTTGCTAGTGATGACAAAAACGCGCTGAAATCGGGGAGCTCTGAGGACCACCAACGGTATATGGTGTATATAAATAGAAAGTTGGAGAACGTATTCTCCGCGGTTTAATGGTTTCGCGCCGCGCGCTACGCAGCAGGGGTCGTAGGTTCGACGCCCGGCGACGGAACCTTTTCTTCTAGTTTTTTTCTTTGCAATCTGTTAGTTTATATTTTATAACGTCACATCCGTGACGGAAACACGTCAGTGGAGCCGTGGTAGAATCCGGCATAAAACACTTTCGTGTTCAAATCTTCAATTGTAGTGAGAATCGAACCAATGCCGTCTCTGTGGCAAGCAGGTGTCCTACCACAGATAGATGGTATTGCTTAAAACTGCTTCGGAAAAATATTATATGAATGTCATGTAGTTGAAGGAATTTACTTAACGCATGTAAGATTGCAGGGCAGAAGCGTAGAGTCTAGCCAGGCGTCAAAACATGTAAATTGCAGTGAGTGGCTGTTTTAAAGGCCCACCCCTTTCATAGCGCTCAGTCTTATTTAGTCTCCATACGCAGCAAAAGCATCAACAAAGGGAGCAGCTGTGTAGGTTCGCATGTTGCCTTACGGACGAGTAGTGGTCCCTTCGCTGATTCGCAAAGGAAGGAAGAATTATGGCGTATTGGACACTTAACAACTGTACTTGCAGTACGACCTTCTAGGATAGTTTGAAACGGCCATTGTTACATGCACAGACCTTCGTTTTCTTACGGCACGGCTGAGACATGCACCGAGGACCGAAGTAAGCTAGCAATTGGGAAGGCGATGCGCACGGGGCCCGATTACGCTGTCGTGTTCTACTATTGATAGTGATGCTGAAGCGTGCTTCAGGTTTTGTTCCTTTTTAGTGTACAAGACTTTTCGACAGCCATTGGGCAGTTATCTATTTCCGCTAGCTCTATACAGTGTTTCACGTAGCTAGAACTAAATGCAAGAGGTGGTGCAGACCACAGCAATAAAGCCAACGACACATAGTTTACCGTCACGTGTTACACATTAGGTAACTTTTTACATCCCGTTTAATTGATAGTTTTGTAGAATAACACACGGGAAAATGTTAATATAGAATTTAGGGCCAACAACATTTTGTTCCATTGTCCAGGGCTTTCCAATACTACAGATGCAACATTTTGTGGCAACGTACATGTTAAGTGTTGATTTTACATGACAATGTCTACATACTGCGAGATATGTAAGAAAATCGCGCGATCACGTTCGAGCGCCACAGTACACCATATATCTCAATCGTACTTCAGCGGCCTCAGTTTTATGCATATTTTCCGATTGCGTCAGCATTAATGACAGCTGCACACGGCAGGGAAGAGCCGTCGTCTCTAATACGCGATAGGTTGATGATCTACACGTTGGTTGCTTATGTGTTTCATACGAATGTGTGGCTTCGCAACGACAAAAGTTTACAGCATATCTCCAAAGAAGCAAAGCAATTGACACCTACCTTTTTTTATGGATGATACTATGTCTTAGAGCTCAATTGTGTTTGTATATTCAAAGAGATTCACAGCCAAACAAGAGTTTGGTAGAAGGACTAAGTGTTTTTTTTTTTTGTAGGCGCGTAACACTGACTTTTGTGAACACGAAATGGTGAAAACAATACTTGTTTCTTCTTCTTCAACAGACGGTCAGGGAAAACCTGGTGGGCAGGGCTTGTCTTTTTTGTTACCGAAAGGAAAAGGGATTGGTGAGTGTATCCCATATTTTACTATATTAGCATGGTTGGCTATGCCAGTGAATAATCTTATAAATCATTCTACTATGTTAATCAGAAAACATATCCAGTCACCTTCATCTGTGCAAACGTATTGTGTAGCAGTGCCAGTAATCTGCTTGTCGAGGTAGTACAGATCATGAAACAATAACTACGATGTCATGCATGCGGGAAGTGAAAGGTTTGATACTTCGTAACCCCATAACAATGGAGTGTCCCCTCAGTGTCCTGCTCATAATTCGCGACTCCATAACGGAAAACACTGCAAGGAACAATCGACTTGAATAGTGTACATTAATAAAAATAATAACCGATGGTTCTTGGTACTGTAAAAGCTCGTTAATTCGAACACCGTTGATTCAAACTTAGTTAATTCGAACTGACGCCCTGGTCCCGGCACAGCCCTATGCATTTCTATGGGGAAATGCTCTCGATAATTCGAACGCGTCGGTATCAACAACGGTTACTTCGAACTTAGAGCCCCCTGGCTTTCGGCCCTCGTCGCAGAAGTGAGCCCAGATAGATTTGAAATCAGCCCAGCGTGATCACCCAAATTACTCATTACTTTCATCTGTGTAAAAAAGTGCAGTGATTGACTTCCATATATGCTTTCATGGTTGTAAATGTCGTTTGTCTGCTGCTACTGCTGTATGGGTGGCACGGCCCAGTCAGCCAATGTTTGCTTTTAGCCGTGTTCCTTGGAAAATTTTGAATATTAATTTAAATGAACTAAGAAAGAAACACTTTTAATTTTGATTGCGTTAGCTCTGCCTTGTAAATGAGCGTGTTTTGGAGCACAAATAGCTTGGTATCTTTGGCATTAAGGCTCAGTGCTCACGTGAATGCAAGTCGCTGATTGTTTCTGACGCATCACTGACTGTTCAATAAATTCTGTTCGCTGTTAGCGCATGGACTTAATTTACGAAATTACCTGCTACAGACGTGTAGTATCGCCTAAGTTGCGGGAAAGAGACTAGAGGTGGCTTCTCTAGGTTCTCTCCGCACAGTGTGGCGCGATGTCTGTTCATTGTAGAGCCTGCCCGCTACTTTGAACTGCGCTTAATTCGAACAATTTTATAGTCCCCTTCGAATTCGAATTGACGAGCTTTTACTGCATATATATTAGGCTACGCAGGCATAGGCTAGTACCTATATCTGTTTTATGCCTGAAAGCTTTGTTTATATTTCTGCTTCTGTTCAACGACACTCATGCAACTACTTAATGGGGAGTGAAGATTTCACTTCAGAAATGAGCAATACGGTGAAATGAAGCGCCACTCTTCTTTCAGATAAAAAACGGCTTCGACCAAGATGCTTGCTTAGACCGGAAGAAGGAAATTGTGCTGGATCACATTTCCTTAAAAGATGGTGGTATGACCAAAACAGCGAAAAATGCAAGCAGGTCCCTTTTCCTGTATGTGACAGGAAAATGAGACTGTTTCTCTCTTGCAAGATGTGTTTACAGCGATGCATGCGTAAGTACCCTGTATATACTCGCATGTAGCTTTTGGACTGTCGACCTATCACGGTAACTCACGGTGCACTCCCGGTCTGCGAACTGTGGGCGTCAATATGTAGGAAGACGTTATGTTTCGGCACCATGGAAATGGCAGCATTTGTCATGGTGGCAAAGTCGCGAGACCCCTAATATTTTTTCATGTTTACGTTTTTATTTTCAAGTCGTGAAGCATCCTTCACTCGTATTCCGTCAAGCCAGTACATTTTAATTTGAAAGGCATGTGCCCAGGCATACAGATGTAAAATCTTGCACGGCCATCGAATAATAACATGCCACCCTGTTTGACTGTCATATTGTGCAATGCACAAGCGAATTAGTTCTTCCTTACCACTTTGGTAAAATCATCGGAAGGAGTCAGTTTTAGCCTTTTTGTGTTGGTGTTAATATTATTCACATGTAATACCTGCGAGCAGCAATGCACCAGAATATATTTCCTTCAACAAAATTTTACGTTTAAAAATGCTTACCGTGTAAATCAAGCGCATTATCGACGCCTTCATGAGGTCAGTTATTTCCCATCAAGGTTTAATTGGCTTTTCCGATCTTTAGGTATAACACATAGTCTTTGGCTATCATCCCAGAAAGAGCTCCTAAACTTATCATAGAAGTTAGAATAGCATTGTGTATACCTCAATAGGAACCAAGATGAATAGCTTGGTTGCTTGTTGGGGTCATAAAAGCAATCTTGGAATGAATACACCACAGAAGAACTATTTAGATGAAAAGAACGTCACTTTTCTAACGATAGCAAAGTGTCTTCAGCAGCAAAGTTCTTGCCAGCAAGTCTCAAAAGCTCTATAATATATCAATTTGCTTAGTGTTGAGCGCCCCTTAGGACAACATGCCTCAAATATGCTGAATAATCAAAAAGACCCAGTGATGCGCACTTATGTTTGCTTTTTCGAATCCCTTTTCTTTTTCAGAGAGCAAAAGTGGCAAAGACAAGATGAGATGGATACAGAAGGTCTGCGGCACAAAACTGTAAAAGTGCATTTATGAAGAAAAAACTTTTACCCCTGTCAACTAATGTGGTATTGAATTAAAGAAGGTAATAAATAATAAAGATTAACTGGAATCACAATTTTGTCATTATCTGCACTATCCACGCATCAAGGTCGCATTTGTAGAACAGAAGTATTGGTGAGTTTATTTTTCACGAAAGTGAAACACATTACCTCGAGTTCACGTACTCTTGTCTGCTCATGCAGGTTGAAAACTAAACAGTTCCCGATCTGAACACTTGAGTTAGCGCTTCAGACCTAACCGAGCAGATCCGCTTTATTTTAGGTGCCTATTATTGGTGGCGAGTGGTAACCCAGAATCACAGGATTTTATCACTATCAAGCTTAGCCCATATAAAAACGAGTATGCTGCCATCAACTCTCTGATTTCGCATAGTCGCTGAGAGCATTTAACTAACAAAATCAGGTTAGTCTACAAATCTCATTGTTTTTTGGAGGGATGTGTTTTCACGCTCAATGAAAACCGCAAAACAAAAACAATTAGGTAGAGAACCAATTATCTAATTATCTAATGATCAATATGCCAAACAAACAATTGTGACGAAAAAACGTGCTCGTTGTGTTCTCTCGCATTCTTCTCGTGCATAGGCGCTTGGTTTTGAAACCTATGCTGCACGGAAAGGTCTAAAGATGATGTTCGGACGACAGAATCGACTAGATAAGTAAATGTGTTATGCGGGGGTCTACCAAGACTTTAGTGACATATTTCGGTCACGGATATGACAGTGATAAAATGAACGCTACCGAATGAGGAAGAAAGAACATTAAGAAGTAGTTCCCGCGGCGGGAATCGAACTCTTGACGCCTTAGCCGACGACGATAAGCCCCCGGCGCTTTACCTACTCAGCCACCGAGGCAGATACACAACTCTTTACAAACACGCCTTATATTTCTCAGACGTTCTCTCTCGCATGGTGCTCTCTGTTGGCGGGGCGGGGTGGTGCCGCCGTCTGTGAGCGGAGAAAAGGAGTAATGCAGCATGACACTTACTAACGCCAATAGAGAACAATTCGTCGACGACGCAGTTTAAGCATGGCGTCCGACATAGCGGGTCGGCGCGTTATCTAGGATGTCATGGTTAAAGCGTCGCGATAGCAGCGAAAAGCACTGGCAGTGCTAGTGTTAGGGAGTCGCCGACGCAGTTACGTTCTTTGACTTTCGCTTCGTGTTAGCTTGTGACGGCTCGTTGTCGCAGTAGTGCAGCTAACACATGCATGAATGGTGTTTCGCCGACGACTACTGCGAGTGCTAGAGCAAATAAAACTGCTGCAATGAGTGCTGCCGCAAGGCAACCATGTTGACGGGCACAGGTCGTGCCTTCGTCGAGCAAGACAGAGGCCAGCGGGACGTGGAACGCCTGCGCGTGTTCGCGGCTCAAGCAATGAACCTCGGCCGCGTTGCCAAAGGAAAGTGTGGTAGCGTATGCATGAGCACAGACGTAGGTTACCCTATTACTCGGGGAGTGCCCACCTTACCGTTTCTCTCCTTAACCGACGACGCTTTGAAGAAGTGCATATCGAGTACCAGTGTTTATTATGGGCTCGTTGATGTCATCTTTGCGCGGAAATCACGATACGCTGTGTCCCGGTATACGTTGAAAACTTCAGCTACCACAACGGTTAAATTATGATCATGGGCGCTAGTCGTCCCGATGGAGATGTGCCACTAGGCTACAACGTGAATGCCGGGGTGATCCACGTGAAACGGCTCTATAGCTACCAAACACCAATTGATATTGAACAAACTCGCACTATCACTGTCCAGTAAGCACTACTTTTGTGAAGACACTTTACACAATCGTGTTATACCGATTCCTATGACGGAGGGATTAGCCACATTTTTTTGTTTTATTTCTGAAGTAATAACTGCAGCTAAAAGTAGTTCATGTCGTATATAATTTTTACACAAATGTATGTGAGACGATGGGCGTCAGAGAAGCGCCAGCTGCTCCTTGAACAGAGGAACAGTTCTAGAAGGAATATTGAGTGCACATGAAGAGGGAGAGAAAGACAACGAAGAGTCAGAGATAGTAACCTTGTTGCACCCAGTTTGCTACCCTATGCAAAGAAGGGGGAAAGGTAGGAAAAAATTAGACCATCTCCCGCTAAAGGGAGCCATGTGTAGATGTGAAGCAGCGGGCGCTAACGCTTACACTGGCGGCGGCGTTGACGCTGGCGCTCATCGCAGCGCTGCGCAGGAGAGAAAACTGGGGAGGCGCAAAGAACGCAGTGATGGAGTGGTGTTTCCTACTGCAACATGCCAATCGCTGCTAATGGACAATGAGAGACTGAAGACCTCCGACTGGACACAGAGAACCGCAGTCCGCTTTTAGTTAACGCGCACGCTGCGAATTTTTATCGTTCAACAACGCACAGGAGAAATCTCCCACCGGCACCACATTGCAGGTCAAGATCCATTGCCATATATACGGGGTGGCCAGTGAACGGTTGTGCAGCGCGAGCAGTCGGTTTTTTCAACAAAGAAACTCGCTAGCAGACGCTGCCTGCGTCGGCGTCGCGAGGCGAGAGAGGGGGGGAGCGTAGGAGAGGAGAGAGAGGGGGGAACGCGCATGCGCAGCGGGGTGTGGACGCCGCGGGCAGGGATACCTAGAGGAGAGAGGGGGAGCGTAGGAGAGGACAGAGGGGGAGCGTAGGAGCGGAGAGAGGAGGCGCATGCGCAGTGAGGTTGTGGTTGCCGCGGGGAGGGATGCCTAGAGGAGAGAGAGGGGGAGAGGAGGTTTTATTTTTATTTGAAAGGGTTTGCGCATGCGCAGTAAGGGTGGTCACGCCGCACACCACCACCACCACCACCACCACCGGATTGCTTCGCCATAAGATGCCTCACATCTAATAATAGAGATAGGAAGGACTAAAGACAACGCAACTAATACACACGCAAGCATAGCAGTGTTCTCCAAGCATACCCCGAAGATTTGAAACTGCGAATACAGAGTACGGTTCGAATTAAACTGTCTTTGATGAGGCTGGCTACAATGCATGATATCAATGAAGACTTGCAAGAATTGGCTCGAAGGTATCCAGAACTTGCCGGGCATTTCAAGCGCATGCGGTTGTCATTCTGGTGAAAATGCGCGTACTGTGCTTATTAATGACTTCAACGCAGCAATGACAGGTAGGCTTTCGTCACGGCGATCAGCAGTGCAATCTTGCGCCGACTCTCAATGAGTGCGTAAAGGTTGTAATTTATGGCTACGGGGCGTCCGCCGCCGCCTTCACCGCCTGTGCTTCTTTTCGCCTCTCCGAATATCACGCGTTAGTAGCTGCTCGTGGTGGTGGCGGCAGTGGTGGTAGCTTTTGCAAAAAGAAGTCCGGTGGGTTACCATCGTCTAAAATCACGGTGACGGTCTAGATTAGGCAGCAGTATTCCCAGACCTTCGTCTTCGATGGAAACGTCATTGTCGCTTTCAGACAATATCGGTAGCTTCTTTGGGTGTTGAGCCATTCCTTACCACCTATTCCAATATGTCTTTATCTTTTTAACGCAATAGCGTCAAAGGGCCTGTTTCGCAGAAATTTCGGTGTCGCCGTTGGTGTCGCGTTGTCGGTCGTGAGCGAAAGATCATGATCTTCTCTGTGATCGAAAAACCGTGAAGGATGCAAATAAAATAAATAACAAAACTCTTCGATTGGAGGGAGAATCGAAGCCAGGTCGTCTGCGTGGCAAGCAGGTGTTCTACCACAGAACGCGTTACTGCTTGAAACTGCTTCGGGAAGAAAAAACACAATATAGAATGAAACAAGTGATTAAAACGTAATAAAATATTTGGTTTTAGTGAGAATGAAACCCAACCCGTGTGCGTGGCAAGCAGGTGTTCTACCACAGAGCCTTGCCATTGCTGGAACTTGCCTCGAAAAACAGCACTAGAGGAATGCCACGCAGTGGAAGTAGTCTCATTAACAGATGTAATATTGCGTGGATGAAGCGTAGAATCATGCCAGGCGCTAAAACATGTGAACTGCACAAGTACTGGGTGTTTAATGGGAGAAGCGATTCGAAAAAAAAATTGCGTTATTCTATAGCCAAGGGCAATGAAAGTTTTGCTGTGTATATAGGCTTTTCTGCTGATTTCAAATATGTAATTAGTTATATAGTAAGTTGTACAGTTTTCGTTTTGTGCCACGACAATCTATAAAGTAAAGTTCATTTTAGACAAACTTTTTATGCCACTAAAGTTTTATGGTTCTGAGCCAGTAATGGCTCATATTCCTCCACATTAACTGTACAATGCAAATACCTGTCAAGAAAGTGCGTATAAAACATTTTTATGGTCAAGAAAAATTGTTATGCGAGAATTCTTAGAATCCTCAGCCCATAATAATTGCTTACTTTAAGTTCGTAATAAGTATACAGGCGATATCAAGTTTTAATGAAGATACTTGCACTCTTCACATGGTAAGGAATATGTGGGCGAAATTTCATCTTGATCGGGCTATCCGAAGTACCAAAAACATGATGTCCAAACTCAAGAAGTTGCCCACAAATGGATCTTGAGAAAAACGCATTTTAAAGGTATAAGTGAAAGCTCACCTATGCGGAAAAGATTTGTCATTTAAGATGATTTATTCCATCATGAGAGCTTGGCAATCATGGTTATTTAGAGCATGTGGCCTTAGTGAACCCCTCATGCGAAATGCAATGGCAAGCAGCCAGGTGACACTTTTACAAGGGACTCTAGACAATGATCACTTTTTAGTTTTTAGTAGCCACCTTGGGCTCTTTAAAAGCTATTTTAACCTACTTCGAGTTTAATTACAACATCCAGTTTTTTTTGTCGCGAAAGTAGTGAAACTTAACTTGTCAAAGCAAATAAAAACGAAAAATATGTAATTTTGGAAACAAACGCCGTTTTCGACTCGCATCTCCCCAAGGCCCATTCATTACAAAGCACTCAGACACATAGAATGATCATCCGCTGCAAAAGAAAACGAGGAGCGGCGTAGGTTCTCGTGTTCTTTTACGGAAGCGAAGGGGGGCCTTCGCTGATTCGTAAAAGGAAGTATTGTAGCGCAGTGGGCACTTCACAACTGTACTTGCAGTGGGCGTTCTTGGATAGTTTGAAGTGGCCAATGTCATGCGCACAGTCGTTCGTTTCCTTACGGCAAGGTTGAGGCATGCACTCAAAACCGCAGCTAGATTACCAATTGAGAAGGCGATGCGCACGGGGCCTGTTACGCTCTCCCGTTCAACTCTTAAAGGTTAAGATCAAGAGTGCTTCAAGTTCTTTTGTTAGCGGCTTGTCTCTTGATGAAGCATCATGCGATCCATGGCAGTTGAAACATTTCGGGAGCGTTTGCTCGGCAGGATTGTGCATTGGGGCGCTCTGCTCATGGGGGCACCACATTTCTGACGCTTATGGCATTGGAGTAGTTTTGGTGTAACTAGATGAACTGCATATCGAAACGGTCCTCCTTCACGTAGGATGACAAAGCGTGTCTTCGCAGAAAATCATCATACAACGCGACTTACGCAGTCGTAATACTCGAAAGATATTGGGGTCACCCACGCCTTGATCAGCATCGTAATGTGGCCAAAAGGAATAGCGACGTCAACATCCTATTACACACCATCCGCCATGTTCTTGCTCTGTAGATTGCGAGCTTGGAGCTTGATACCCTCATGGTATGTTATACTGGTCTGATACAGCAGACACGCCTGGTGTATAACGTCGATAGCCGAGGTATTCTTACGGTGGTTGACTTGTACATGCTTCATGCCGCAGGCCACTAAAAAGTCGAGTTTTCACGAAACGTTCTGCCGACATCTTCAATGCAAAGAGAGGGTGCGCAGTACAAAACAGGGACAAAAGAAGAGAACGATGCAACTGGAAGTTCACTGAATAGGCAACACATATAAAACTTACGCACTAAGCATATGGTATTGTTTCTGTCGCCTAAAAAACACAATGACTTTCTACATTGTGAGGTCAGATGCCTAACAATGGAAAGGGGGGAGGAAAAAATAGAAAAGTAGAGGGGTTGTGGAGAGAATAAAAAAGATAGCGGAGCGTCTTAATCAAACGTGAGTATCCTTTCTGTGATAGGGCAATGGATGGGTGACTGGCACATCGATCGCCGCATCTATTAATAATGAAGGCTTTGATTAATTCGCGAGTGGATTTATCCCGATGCCTAGATAGAACAACTGCGTCAACGAAAAAGGGTGATACTACGCCAAGTGGGCACCGTCATTTGACGCCACAGCTCTTTTTTGCTCCTGTAAACGAATGTTAAAACATCGGCCAGTTCGGCCCACGTCTACACGGCCACACGGTAGTGATAACCGGTACGCGACGCAAGTTGCACGTTCGACAAAAGGCGAGCTGCGTTTGACGTGCCACCTCTTACTCTCTAGGCACTTGGCTTTGGCTCCAATCTTTCTATTCTTGAGCAGACATTTTTAAGTTTAATTGGAGCAGAAAAAACAATTTATATTTTTTAAACGATTGGTCACATTTTTTAACCCGCGGGACGTTTGATGTATGTAGGGAATAACAGCGGGTGTTGATGTGCGCACCTTTCCATTTACTTCTTTTTTTGCGCGAGCCCAAATCAGATTTCACGGTTTTCAAAAACTTCTGGGCTACCTTGCGCATGGTTATCTGAGGAAAACCCGCACCGTTAAGCATTTGTTGTTGACTGCTGAAACTGGAGGGCAGCTTGTCTGGGTACAATTTGGTTAGTGCTCCGTGTAAACATGACAAGGCAAATGAAACTATTCTAATATTATTCTCTTGTCCTGGTTAGTGTGACGTACAACGGCATATATAGGGAAAAATGAAGGCGTGGTGTACTGGGTAGAGTACTCTGTTGGTGATCAGGAGGTGGCGAGTTCGTGTCCTCGTGAAGGACAATTTTTTTATCGCAATAATGCATTATGTATCACTTCTACTGATATACTTATTTGTGGTACACATGCACCACTGTTTTAACGCTGTAGAGCCGTTCTGCGCTGGAGTGCCTAACGCCTTCCAAAAAAAAAAACCTATCCAGCGTCTCAGTACCCAGCGCGATACCGGGTCCATAATCCGGCGTTGCCCGGGACGCTGGCACCCAGTGGCACTGGGTTTTGCAATAGGCGCACCGTAATTCACAAACCTGGCAAACCCTTGCCCCTTAAAAACTTTTGACCATTATCCCTGCCTTCGTGTGTCAGAACACTCTTCGAAAACGTTGTTTTTGTGTACCTACACGATTACCTCGAGGCGAACAACTTATTTCCTACTTCCCTATTCGGTTACCGCACAAGTCGACACAACACATACTACTACAACTTCAACTTAAGAAATGTGTTGTGGATGACCAAAGTGCGGCACAAACGATACCTATTTTAGCCTTAGACCTTAAGAGGCCATTGGACAACGTCTCACATGGCCTCATCTTAAACAACTTTGCCTCCTCCCGAGAACGGTAAGTGCAGCTACGATTACGTCGGAGTCTTTATCTGACCGCACGGCAACCAGTGGCCTTGGTGAGATTTGGTCTGGCAATGTAAAGCTTTCTGGCGGAGGTACTGCACAAGCTCCACTTCTCTCACCTTGTTTAACTTGCCCATAGCAAAGCTACCGCTGCTGCTAGATGAAATTCCGAACGTGTAGCATGCGCTCTACGCCGATGACGTCACAATCTGGGTAATAAAAGGTTCGGACGGTGTAATTCAAGACGCACTACAGCAAGTTATAAATGTGTTTCAAGGGTATGCCTTAGCCCAGGGTTCTCAAACTCATCTCAGCTAGCGGGACACAGTAACTAAATTTAGCCCAGCAAAGGCCAGAACAGTGCAGAAACTCAGAAAGGGGGGACGGGGGGGGGGGGGGGGGGGGACGAGGGCAGGCGGTGATGTTAACAAAATGTCACGTAACGTTGCCATTTGCAAAAGCGTCTTTCCTTTATCTCATGTATGGGACATATCATAAGGGGATTGGACGTCCGGTTTCTATAAGTATATCGATACTGATCTCCAGAATGACCACAATTCTGAAATAAGAGTTCTTGTTCTAGGGTGATGTTTCAACACAAAGTGACCACGTGGGGTGTCTCAGGAAAAGTGCTTGAGCCAATCCTGTCTGTGTAGCTAACCCGAATTAAACGGTCACTAAAGTCAAGATACAACTTGGCATGGACTTTTGAAATACCGTGCCGGAATTCTACCGGTGCTTCTTTCGTGCTAAGAAAATGCTTAGTTTGAAAAAAAATCGTGTTTTGGTAGTCCGAATATGGTTAGCTAATTCAAACCGCGCGCCTCTCAAGGACTCGTGACTTAAACACTCCCCAAAAATTTCTTGAGCGGGTGCTACACCAGCACCTTTCTCTATATGGAAAATTGCGCCTCCACCTGAAATGCTCCCGAAATACTGCTTGTTATGGTTGTTTTGCTGGCCACTGCTGCTTCCTTGTAATGCGATGTTTCCCGCAGAAGCGCTTATACTCGGACGCTGCTGTGTAGAATCGGGAAGCTAAAATGCGATCCGGCCGTCAGTGCGGGAATACGGCCACCCCATGTGCGTGAGTATGTGGTGGCTTTGTTCGACGAGCCTCTGTTTATACCGCTGGTGCGCTGTGCCGCCAAAATGCGACACGATCATCCAATTATTCCGTGAAATATGTGCGCGCAGCCTTCAATTGTGTGGTCCACGTTAGACCAATGTTCATGTCCTTCAAATAGTCGTGCAGAAGGCGCCTGACGGCTCATTTGCCTTTTAGGCGCAGAGGGGGAACGGTTCACAACAGCCATGATAATGACACGTAGCTCTTACTATTAATACGGTTTAGCTTTTTTAAAGCCATGAAACCATTTCTTTATTCTTCCATTTCCATTACGTGGGCATGCAGTATTCTGGCAAGACCGATGAAACAGCGCTGCCTGCGCTGCTTCGTCTGCAAAGCGGCGCTCTGCAGTGCTCTGCAAGAGCGCCGTCGAAGTCTATCACAGCGCTCTTGCAGAGCACTGTGAAAAGCACGATCACAACATAGACTTTGACGGCGCTTCTGTTCTAGAAACATAAAGAAATATGGGAAGGAGGCTATTGCTGGAGTCCTGGCACATACAGAACACACCTGGAAATGTGAACTGGTCCCTAGGAACAATGCCATCGGTGTACGTTCATGGCCTCCGAAACGTGAGGGAAAGGTAACCCAGAGCCGTGGTGAACATGACGAGGAGATGCTGCCACGACCAACCTAGTCACCCCCTGAGGAAGGGACCGAATCGGTCCCGAAACGCCGGGCTCTTTAAAAACTTGGCTGGAGCCATTTCAACGTCTTAAATTTTCCCGCTCCGTTTCACTTTTGTTTTAGGGGCGAAGCTCCTTAAGGCGTGGGTCGTTCCCTCCTCTGTAGTAGTAGTAGTAGTATGTATGTAGCCGGCTCTAGTTATAAGAATTGCTCACTAGATGGCGTTGTGTGTTTATGTCCTTGGAAATAATATCACTACATGGCGTTAGTGGTTTTCGTATAGTTGACGATTAAAGAGGATAGATAGCGTTGTTATAATTGGTATCGTCGGGCCGACGCGGCACTCAGAGTCGAGAACCGGAGGTGCACTCCATCGTGATCAACGGTGAGGTGAACTTCACCAGAGAGGAGGTAGTCAGCTCCACAGTGCTCTCGTGTGAGTCGCATGCAAAATCAGGGCAGCCGGTATCTGCGGAGCATGCGGCGCCTCCGGTACTCACGGCGGCACAACCCATAGCCAAGGACGCGTGGCTTTCACAACTCACAGCAGTGTTCTGTGGCCATGCATGCGGAGGCGAGGCGTTGCGTCGAGCACTGGTGTGGACTTCGGCGTCTGAGTAGGTGGCATCGTCTTCCTTTGTCGTGGAACGCGAACTGGCGTTGTCGCTGAGGCTGGGAGCACCCGGAACACCAGTCGGCGATGCTCGTGCCCAGCTCACGATCCAACACCCAGGATCATGCAAAGACGTGACACGTGTTGTCACGCCTTTGCATGATCGAGTGGGCAATGTATGAGGGGGGATTCACGGTCACCCGAATGATCCCTCCGAGCTTCGCCCACTCACCATCATTCACTACGTGGATATTCTGTGATTTTTTTATGTCGATTGCGTGGCGCATGTGCGGTGAGGCTGCCTTGGAGGTATATATGCATTGACAATCGCCGAAATAAAGTCAGTTGATAATCAGCGCTTGTTTGTGTCGTTTCTTTCTCTGTGGTGCGTCTTTGCGTTTGCGCTGTAAATGTACACCTCGATGGAAGTTGGCGGACTTCAAAGTAAAGGGTCCAGTCTCCTATCTGGTTCGGATAGTCAATGGAGACGTACAGCACAGGCATCGCAACCAACTGAGGCGCGCATGGCCGACGGAGAAGCCTTCCGAGCCACTACCTGACAACCACTTCCGGCTTCCTCCTGTACAGCCATCTGTATGCGTGGAGCCCGGCGTCGTCAACCCAGGTCCTACGCCCGAAGGACCCGAGCTGAGAAGATCTACACGAATTCGTAGACCAGTCGTTTACTTTAGCTCCAGTGTCTAGAGACAGAAGTGCTTTGTTTAAACTTAAAAGGGACGAATATTAGGACGTGGCATCAAACGCCGCTTTCTGTGTTAAGACGCATGCGAGAAACGTGCGAATGATGTCATAGGTCAACCGCTATTTATTTAAACGCGCAATAAATCTTTTTTTTCTCTTGCAAAGCGTGTGCCTCCGAGTCAGGTCCACTACAGACACCACAACAACAGCAGTTTTGGCCACCGTACTTAGCATTGTAGTGTGGTTAATATAGCGTTTTCGAAAAGTAAAATAACCACCAGGCGTCACACAATGCGAATTGCGTAATTGTAATGGGTAGACGACCTATGAATGGAAACCTTTCTATATATTTACAATTGTCATAGAGCGCAGGTATTAATATTTTTCAGAAACTGTTTAACAAATGCTAGGTCTCTTTATAAATGCGTTTGACGTCATTATTTTCATATATTGCGTGCATAAATGACGGATTATTTTAAACATCTTACATTTCTTATTGTAGACTCGCTAATGGCATTGCAGATCACTACGCCTGTCTAACTAATCTTTGAGGAACGTAGAGCCGAATACATATCCGTTCTGCAAACATTATAATTACTGGCATGGGCAGTTTTAAATGTGAACCATTCCTTTGCGTACTGCAGACACATTGAGCGTTTCTATCTATCTATCTATCTATCTATCTATCTATCTATCTATCTATCTATCTATCTATCTATCTATCTATCTATCTATCTATCTATCTATCTATCTATCTATCTATCTATCTATCTATCTATCTAGCCGCCTACGTCTGGGTGCTCTGGTGATCACCTCCTTAACCTGGCGTAGACCAAAATTAGTATGTAAGGGTAAGATGGTTTGACGATTATGACTCTCTGGTCATGACATGAATAATGTGAAAATGCCGTCGCGTACGACGTCAAAGCCTTTCCTCCAGACACATGTGGCACATACCCGTATGCAACGGGTCGTGTTATGTGGGTATGCGCCACAGGTGTTTGACATTTCCCCTACCCCTTCCCCCCTTTATGCCGGGTCGTCAATAAAATTGTTTCACTCACTCACTACCGCGACACGGCGAGAACAGACATTGGTCATTTAAGTGCGAGAGCGTTAAGAAAAACCGACATCGGCAGCGTTGACCCGACGAACGCAAAAAATAATTGTTATGGTCCCAGCTGGAATCGAACCCACGCACTCTGCGTAGCAATCAAGCATTCTACCACAGAGCCCCGCCAGGTCTTGGAACTGCTTTGGAAAAAACGACCCTATGCAGGCGTAATGTTGGTGAAACGTCAAGTGTGGTTGAAGTGCTGCCCACCAAATTTTGTAAACATTACATATGTACTGCAATGATAGAGGAGTCGCGTCGGGTTAGCGTCAATTGTAGTTAAGCGCCATCCACTGAAGTTGGTCTACGTAGCACAACCAGGGATACCATCGTCGCAAGCTCATGCGCTACATTTCAGCTTATCACTTCTGGTGTTACCCATGTTGCTCTTCGCATCGTTACGCAACTGTAAACAACTTGTTATATGGGTCAATACACGCCAACTGTCCCAACCTTGGCACTCAACCATCTGCGATTTGCTTGAAAAAAATTCAGGACTGTCTACCTAAAGCGAAAAGACTTCTAAAATTTTTTTTGCGAAAAAAAAAAATTTCAGTACCGCGATCCGCAATGATTTTTTTTTTCGGAAAGCTCAAAACTATGGCTCGTAAAAAGCGTTCTCGAAAAATCCGTTCTTTCTAAATTAGGTTGGGACAAATTTTTCCTGTTAGAACGATGGTAGGCTTTTTACTTAAAATAAGTTTTACGCACTTTTACTCTTTCGCGGGTTTTTAATGAGGCCTTGAATACGGACAATATGGTACCTATTGGGGATTTTTTTTACAGAAATATGACTTTCAACAAAATGTGATACTTGGTATTAGCGCATTTCTTAAAAGCTCTACTGTAGACTAAAAATAATATGACACGTATATAACGCGAAATGAAGTGTACAGGTGACCACAAAGTTGCAAAAAAGTTCATTTTTGCACATGTTTGGTCGTAAATGTAACATTGAGGTGGTCCCAGTAAAAATATGTTGAATAGTGCATCTTCTAGCAAGCTTCATTGGCTACTCACTGAGAAAGTTTCATGAAGTCACTCTTTGTTTTAAGACAGAAAAATATTTTTGAATTTGCGTTTTACCACTTTCTGTGTTTGCACGTGTTTATACGTCGTCGCAATGCGTAATAGCGGTAAGTCCAAGCTGCACGGACGCGGGGAACATCTAGACAACATATTCAACTTTGTCCGTGCTTATTTAAAATATTTACTAGCTAGTATCCGCCTGAGTCAAGGAGAAATGCGAACCCTACTAGAATGCAATTAACCACATGCAGCTGTCCGCTGACGGCCCGCATAGTATGCTTACTCGCAGCACCGGGAAGTTGTACCGACGTGTGCAACACACCGTTACCTATACGCTAAGATTTAGAAGTAGGAAGAACACGATCAAGGAAAGGATCAATTAAAGCAAAAGAGTCACAGTTTCGCCACAAGGCGAAGCAATGAATCCGATAGCAACAAATTGGAATGCAAAGCGACGAATGGCAAGCAGGTCGAAACGTGCAGCGCGCTGCTCACGCACACATGACGCACGAAAACAACACGCACAGGACGAGAGCGAACTAAAAACATTCACAGCTCGACACTTAACGCGCTGCTCAAACAAAAACGACGCACGAAACGTATTCACAGGTGCAGACGAGCGCGAACTAACAAGTGTCACAGTTATTACCTACTTCACTGTGTTTGTTCGCAAACGGGGGGGGAATGCAGCGAGCGATGTGACCTTCGCGCGCCCGGTAACTACAACGCTATCGTTCCGCCTAAGCCTCATTCTCCGCCACCGCGTGATAAGCGCACGCGCGCACGGGCATCTACCCCCCCCTTCCCCTTCGGGTAAAGTGCGCGCCGGAGAGCGCGCGTCGCGACGAACGGGGCAGCTAAGCCCCGCCGAGCGCGGCCTTTGCGCCATCTCGCTGGTAATGCTGAAAACACGCTGAAAACTCGCTGTGTATAAATAGCTCGCCGTTTGAACGTTGAAGGACGTTCGCCTTCGTGGCTGAATGATTAGCGCCGCGCGCTGGAGAGCGAGAGGTCCCTGGTTCGATGCCGCGCGTCGGAAACGTTTTTCTGAATTACTTTTCTTTGAGGTTTTTATAAATATATAGATACATATACATATACGGCAAATGAGGCCGACGCTAACGCCGACGGCGAAAACCAGCCGAGAGTGTCCATATACTTGCTATCGCAATAAAAACACAAAAAACAAGATAGCAGGATAGCTAAGTTGCCGTTATGAATAGACATATTGTCACTGGAGAAACATGGTCACTTATATACGATTATGCTGGTTTCAACTGCGACTTATCCGCGATGCCGCATTTTTTTTTATTTCGATATGTCCTTTTCTTGAACGTGTTCGCTTTTTTGCTTTAAGTAGGTAGTCATGAATTTTTTTTCAAGGAAATCGCAGATGGTCAAGCGCCAAGGTTGGGACAGTTGGCGTGGAATGACCCATATAAAACATATGCGACGGTTCAGCATACATGTCTGTCCGTATAACATCTGTACACATGTTTAGCGTCATTTCATAACGTTTAGCTCAACAAAAATATTACACCACAGTCACCATCCCTCCGCATGCTTCGCATGACATAGATTCCCATGGTCAGTGCGATCTGCCCAATTTTTTTTTAACAAACTGCAATCGGACCTGTTGTTAGGAGAAAGAGGAGCACTTTAATATACGTATATTTTTGTGAAACACACAATTGCTATGAAGTAATTGGTATGTGTATAACAATTCAGGTTACAATAAAACAGGTGGAATCTTTCACCATTGTTTCCACCGAAAAGGTACATCTTCAAGCACCTGCATGCATTATTGTAGACCTTGACATGTCACTAGGGCTTGAGCTGCAGAACGGCTCAATGTATATCGGTCTCTTGTAAATATAAGTTGGTGAACCAGAACTTCTGAAGAATTGGGCAACATTAGGAGTAACTGAAAAAAAAGTAAGCGCCAAGAATGAGGTTTTTTCAATATGCTCTCGTGGCTTGTTTCATCGTCTCCGTAATTGCTGATGAAGGTGAGATGTGGTCATGTTATTCTGTTTATTGTATTGGCATAAGTTCTCAGTAATTTTAAGATGTATTTACTTGTATTTTGTAATTTGTAATGTCGCCATTGAGGCTGATGATTTGATTCTATATTTTTAAATAATGTTGGAACATTAGCAACATTCATTGCAAGTCTGTGTTGAGAAGAAATGGGAGAAAGTACAATTTCCAGCACGCGAAGCGAGCGTCTGATTACCTGCGATATTTACTTGCGATATTTTACTTGGGGTATTTTACTGAGGGACTTTTAACGTCTTTTAAATGCAGAGGATGAACAAGATGAATCTTCGGAGCGGAGGCATTCGGACGAAAAACGCACACGGTCACGCGGTCGTACTTCAAAGACATCAAGGGAGACAACGACTGCGAGGAGAACTAGTGAAAACAACAATGGTGAGGATACAATAGTACCGCTGCACAAGACCCTGGCGGTTGAGTTAAACCAATGTTATGATTAAGAATAGCATGCGCAATACACAAAAAAAGGGCATTCGGAGTATTAGCATTGTAAATTCAACGTACGTCGTTAATATAATACTACTGCAACACAATAATACTGGTTGAATGTAAATATTTGGACAGAAATCTGTCTGGCTGGGTGGAATATTTAAGAGGAAATGGCTCCAGCCAAGTTTACAGAGAGCCCGACGTTTCGGGACCGATTCGGTCCCTTCCTCCGGGGGTGAGGAAGGGACCGAAGCGGTCCCGAAGCATCGGGCTCTCTATAAACTTGGCTGGAGCCATTTCAACCTCTTAAATAATATTGGTCACCACAATTAACATTTTCTCTTCACAGTATAGAATAATTTCAAAAACGTACTCGTTCAAGACCTGAAATAAATATTCTTAATTGAAATGTCTGTAAAAATTGTTGCTAATTTAAATCACATGCTTACGTTTCTGTCCATATTTGCGATAGTATTAATCAACTGAAGCATGTGGACGAGGCAAGTAGCCACTCTCTCGGTTGCCCCTGCAAAGAGAAAAGAATGTGTTGCTCCAGCGTGTATATAATGACGTTGCGAGTTCGTTTAAAAAGTGGTGGCAGTTATGCTCTGTACCGCAGTGACACCTGAAAAGCAGTCTTCGCATGGCCCACTGCCGTTCACTCAGCCTAGTATAACCAAATATTTCTACTTGAAATCAGTATTGTGGTTAGCAGTGTTAAGGGGTCGCTTATAATAATCACAGCCACATACCGTGAAATAAGCTGTATAAAGCATTTGTTCAATTTTCGGCGCCTCGTTTAGGCGAAGAACAAATCTACAGAATAATAAATGAACAAATTGCGTATGGTGTGGTATAATCGTAATCATCATCATCAGCCTGTCTACGCCCACTGCAGGGCAAAGGCCTCTCCCATGTTTCGCCAATCAACCCGGTTTTGTGCTTTCTGCTGCCACGTTATACCTGCAAACTTCTTAATATCATCTACCCACCTAATTTTCTGTCTCCCCCTCACGCGTTTGCCATCTCTTGGAATCCAGTCAGTTACCCTTAGTGACCAGCGATTTTCCTGCCGACGTGCTACGTGCCCGGCCCATATCCATTTCTTCTTCTTGATTTCAACTATGCTATCCTTTACCCCCGTTTGTTCCCTGACCCACTCTGCTCTCTTCCTGTCTGTTAAGGTTACACCTATCATTTTCCTTTCCATCGCTCGCTGCGTCGTCCTCAGTTTAAGTTGAACCCTCCTCGTAAGTCTCCAGGTTTCTGCTCCGTAGGTAAGTACCGGTAAGATGCAGCTGTTATATACCTTCCTCTTGAGGGATAGTTGTAGACTACCATTCATGATTTGATAATGCTTGCCGAATGAGCCCCATCCCATCCTTATTCTTCTAGTTATTTCACTCTCATGGTTCGGCTCCGCGGTTACTACCTGTCCTAAGTAGACGTACTCCTTTACAACTTCCAGTGTCTCGCCACCTATCGCAAAGCGCTGTTCTCTGCCAAGATTGTTCCACATTACTTTAGTTTTATGCATATTAATTTTCAGACCTACTCTTCTACTTTCCGTATCCAGTTCAGTAATCATAAGCTCTAATTCGTTTCCCGCGTTACTCATCAATGCAATGTCATCAGCGAATCGCAGTATGGTATACCACTGCTTTAATATTTGAATCTTGCCGCTGTTACTGAATCAAATTTCAGGGACCAGGGTCTGTAGCCTTCCGAACCTGTCTCCTGAAAGCAGGAGGGGAAGTAATCGCGTGAGATAAAAGGCCGTGTGGGAATTAAAGACATGAAACTTATTATGCGCTGTCTCCAATTTATTAAAATAGAAAAGTCTATTTATGCACAAACAGACATAGCTAACACTGACGGTAAAACGAGAATGAAGTGCTGTTGTCAGTATACTTGTTGTGTCGGAAAGTGATGTTGAGATCTGTTCAATAATAAAGCACAAAATGAAATAACACAAACACACAACATCAGAGCCTAAATTAGTAGGCGGCCAGAAGTTAAGGAATTTTAAACCGTAGATATATACGGTAATCATTTGCTGCAGGATGCAACTAGAGATAGTTTTTGAATACAAACTCCATTTTCAAGCTCACAGATTATGGTAGCCTGACTGTGTTCACCGTGATTCAATCAGAGGAAGACCGAGATTTCGTATACAGAAAAGGCAGAACATCTGAGAGATTATATAGAATCTTTGTTGCAAAATAACACAGTTACTAGGCTTGTCTATTTTTTTTATTGGTACTAAACAGGTGATAGCAGTCAGGAGGGCGAAGATAACAATAGAAGTACTCGGCGCAAGCCACCAGAAAGCGCAGGTAAGTCGAAACACCGCTAAAGCGCCTGACAGTCACCCTTCTCTTGGACGTGGTACTTTATGCAGTTTACTTCTTTCCGCAATAAGCAATTTTGTCTTGAGCCGGGCATTAAAGTGAGCCTTCGTACGTTTTAGTGAGCTACATTTGAAAAAAAAAATCTTAGGAATCGAGACGCATTCAATGACATTTTCCGCGAATAATATTTTGGTGTTTTCTGAAAATATTGAAGCATTGTATATTCATTCTCTCATAGATTTGTTTTATTTTTGTTGCTTTAGGTTCCTGACCAATATTGGACATTTACTGCCGTTATGTACTGCGCGATATCATCACCTGCGTAGCAGTGGCAGTCGTGTCAGTTACAGTAAAAATGGTTAAAACGAAAGTTTTTGGACAGGTGCATTGAAATTGGCTTGTTTGCCAGAAAACGCACGAATTGAACTGTATTTAAAGCCGGCGCAATAAGCGGACGTTGATGCTTGCACGGAAATAATTTTTCGTAATGTAAATAAGTTCTCAACCAGAGTACTCAATCCTTACAACAACGACAGGCCATAAAGCGTGCAAACAATGACCTTAGTGCCTCTATATGTTTCTGCGTCCGATGGCTCAGTATATAAATCCGGGCCTCCACGATCTACATTCACTTGCGAATGGACTATATGACAACCCAACCTTACTGGAAACATCGTTTTCAAACCTGCCCCATAGCAAAAATTTGTTTGCACGAATAGTACAGCGCGAAGTTAGGAGGTCAAATTTGAGTAGATGCAGGAGATTGAAAATCCATGATTTTGGTATGTGTGGTATGCCACCGACTAGAAGTCGGCGTGATGCCAGAAGGTAACAATTATTGCGTAGTTTGGGAAATAAGTGGAGCTCATGTTGTGTACACGTGAGTGCAGCACAAAAGCACAAGAGAACTGTGAATTATTTCCATTGCATTTCGCAGGTGGTGGAAACTACATCGCAACAACATGCGAGTGGAAAGTTTTCAGGGCGCAGAGCGAACGAGTGTTGGTGCTATTAGAGCGAAAGCCTTTAATGTCTCATGCTCACGTCCGTCCATCCTTCCGTCCATCCGTCCGTGTCTCCGTCCGTGCCCTAGCACGGTGCCAGGTGGCCGCCGGGGCGCGCCGACGGACGCCGGTCGCGTCGGACTCGACAGCGCTGGCGGTTTGCTTGCGTAGCGTCGCTGTGCCTAGCGTGTCCAATCATGCGAGAAGGGAGACGCGCGCATCGCGTTGCATTTTTACTGACCCCTTCTCAATGGGCACAGGCGTTCGCCGAACACATTTTGGAATGTACAAAGTTTCCTTCATTTTTTTTCGCGTTGATTAGCTAGCTGTGGTTCAGTAAGGCCAAATGCGAGCGCTGAATTCATTCCGCGGAGATAAACTTACAAAAAGATATATGTTACGTTACAGCATCTCTCAGTGCCGATGACGTGATTGGAAGTAATGAGAATTCTTGCCCTATCAGTAAACATGACTGCAAGTATTGTTAATAATGGCGTGTTGTGATGCGTATGGCGTGTTTCCGCGCGTGACTCGCTATATTATTCATCTACCTATATTACATTTGTAACTGGGTGCATGAACCTCATCGGACGAAGTATATTTGTTCCATTTCGTGTTTATAATTGAAATACATATCGATAGAGGCAATAGCTTGAAGAGCACACTGCAAGCTGTCTGGTTATTTAAGACCTTGTGCGCTGAATCCGGTTTTAGTGTTTGTTCCGAATGATTGTACAAATTCCGGCTTCGCTGGTATGTGCCAAATTGCTAGCCTTTTCAACAGGCATGATGTTTGCAGTTAGCAGTGACCCAAAGCAAACGATTTCTCCATTTTCACTGCAACTTCTAATGCATGTACTTTAAAAACACTTTGTAGTTCAATATACATAATGACATTTAGTTGTTGTTTTTTTTACTTTATCCAACAACAGCAAATTTTACTGTAGCAATCAAAACTAAGACACGACATCTGACGGGTCCTTCTTGCTATCTTCTTGATATGCAGATTTAGCTTACGCTTGGTGTATGTTGATGTGCTTACTCCGAAAAAAGGGATAAAATAATCTGGTTCATTTTTTTATTGATGCAGAGAACAACAATCCCAATAGGGAGGGTGAAGGCGACAATGGCAGCACTAGCCGGAGGCATAGTGTCAATGAAGGTAAGAGCCTTGAGCATTTCTTGACTGGCAAGTGCCAATACTATGGGGAGGTGGCTGACACCTACCACATGGTTTGGGGTTACCAGCTCAACTAACTCAGCTCTTCTCGCTGACCCCAACCCAACCCGAGAGGAGAAGGAGGCGGCCCTGCTCGGTTGCTCTGCTCGGTTGCTCTGACCTTCAGGCCCTTCGGGCCTAAAGGCCAGATGTGTGTGTGTGTGTGTGTGCGTGTGTGTGTGTGTGTGTGTGCGCGTGCGTGAGTGTGTGCGTGTGTGTGTGTGTGTGTGTGCGTGTGTGTGTGTGTGTGCGTGTGTGTGTGTGTGTGTGTGTGCGTGTGTGTGTGTGTGTGTGTGTGTGTGTGTGTGTGTATTTGTGTGTTTGTGTGTTTGTGTGTGTGCGCGCGCACTTGTTCTACTCTGTCCGCGTCTAGTCGCCCTGTTGAAACTTGTAACTCTTACCCTTGCTATTTTTTTCGACATCAAATATTACGGCAACACTTAACTTTGCCAATTTAACCTTGTGACATGTAACCTTGTTTTACCTGAGCAGGAAGTGGCTGATTTTATACTCTGGTCTCTTATTAGAACTAGAAATATCAATATTGTTGGCTGGAAATTCAAAACGTTAACTCCTGAATTCAGAGCACATAAATTTCAGCATACTGATAATGCGTGCATCGGCTTATGTTCTAGTTTCATCGCCCAGCATAAACACGCCGGTTTTTGTCAGCGTAACAATTCGTTACACCATGTATTAACACTTTCTTTGTTTTCGATAATGAGGAAGTGCAACTAAATTCATTTAAGTTTGAATGCACCTGTACAAACAGTAGTTCCCATTTGGACACTCGTTGGATGTGAAAAATAAAATTGCGGCATATATATATTTGTTTACCTGGAAATACAGAAACGCAATGATAAGCTTTTCTACTTCAACAGAAGACAAGAATGGAGCTGGTACGGAAGGATCACCGTCTCGGTTAACCCCAGGAAGGAGCATAGGTATGGGGATAGGTAAGATAGCATGTTTTGCTCGAGTTCATCACACAAGAAAAATATTTTTCCGTAGTCATCAGTAGTGCCCGCGGTTCAATGGAATATTAATCGCATCTTATATGCTGTGCAAAAACCCATAGAATCGAACGATATGCAGAATTACTTCGAATGCGGCAAGTCGCTGTTTGCGCACATCAATTGAAAATATGCGCAGTGGTAGCCTCTGTGCGTTTGATATATACCGCAGTGTACACACGTACTCAATGGAATAAAAGTGCTACGACATCATTCTACTACGTAACTGCATGATTCTCGCGATCCTTCCAGCAAGTATGCAGATGTTATGAAGTGTGGATTGTAATTAGGCGCAGAAAGTGGGGAGTTCATCGAAATGTTTTGCACTGCACATACATCTTTATCTCTTAGGTGACTTTTCTAGTAACAAAAACTAAAGAGACCATGAATGGGGGAATGAATTTCTGTATTGTAATACAGTGTTCATCTAAATACGGTAGGAAAATTCAGGGCGCACTTCAAGAACCAAAGTTTAATTAGACTACCTGTAATTTTCGAGCAGTGAAACCTAATTTGTACATTTAACTGTAGATTCTGGTAACTTTAGCATGGCTAGCGTTTACACGTGTGCTTGAAGAGATCACTTGCTTCATTACTGAAGGCTCTTGTGTTATTTCAGTGAAATTATAGCACACATCATCGTTGAGTATATTATTTCTTTGAAACACGTTTCTTTACGCACGCTTACAGGGCTGCCAGGTCGAAAACACGAAAAAAGCAAGAAAATTAGAAAAAGAAGTCAACTTGAGCAAAGGAAAGTAAAAGTAGCAAAACGTAACCACACGTGTTGAAAAGAACTGCAATGTTTTTGTTTAACTGACTAAATGAAATAGTCTTTCGGCGAAAACGCAAATTAGGTATCATGTAATGAACGTATTCTAAGGTCTGCGCGTATAGCTCAATGACAATAACCAGAGAAACGCACAGGAAATGACTCTGAAGTATCATGAGCTTCACTGCTTTCTGTCTCGCGATTTTATTTGTGCTACTATTTTAACGAACATCCACCAACTCGCCCACTTTTGCACGGTGGAAGGGAAGTGGATTTCTATGTTTGGGTGCAGGTATGAGCGTTGTGCGCACAGACGTAAGCATTCGCTAAGAGTCATTCAAAACCTAGCACGCCACGAGTGTAAAACCGCTATTGAGATTAATTTCGTACATTTGCTATGAGCTCACTTAGATATATACTTGCTGCCTGAAGAATACCTTCAAAATTAACTATGGCGTTATGAAATGATTTGCTGTCTGTTGGACTTTCAAACACTCACGATGTGCAATCTTTGTGATTTTATGAAGTGATACTTTTTCCAATTCGTAATGCCGAAGGAGTATTGCGATTTTCTCATACATGATAGCACACAAAAAAAGCGCTTCTTTTGTTTCAGATTGGGCGCGGCTTACACCAAGATGCTATTTTAAACCAGAAGAAGGAAACTGTGCCGGTTCGCACTCGTTTAAAAGGTGGTATTTTGACTCGGACTCGCAAACATGCAGGTCATTTCGTTTTCCTGTGTGTAACAAGAAAGCAGGGGCCTTTCTATCGTGCAAAATTTGTATGAGGATGTGCCTAAGTAAGTACCCTTTGAACACAAAATGATAGGGCTTATCTTGCTCGCGCTATGTACATGTGATGTACGCACCGCCTACGGTTCGAGTGACCAAAAATCTACAATGACGCACAGTAAGCTTTAGAAGAAACATCAAAGCTATGTGAACGACACTTCTCCTCTTCTAAAGGCGGAACAGATTGTTCAGCGAAATCAATCAGAAAACACAGGAAAGGACTCTGATGTCCTGAGAACTTCTCAGCTTTGTCTCTCGCCATCCCATCTGTGCTACCATTATAACGAACATCCACCAGCTCTCCTGCTTTTACACAGTGTCGGCGAAGTAGGTAGCTTTCTATGTTCGGATGCAGAAGTGAGCGTTGCGCGCGCACTCGCAAGCTCTCGCGAGGAGACACTGAAAGCTTACCACACCGTGATCACTACACACTTAGCTCTTTTCAACGTACAATATTTTCAAAATGTTCCCGTCGAAATGATTTAATTTATTTCGTCGAAATGATTTAATTCATACTGCATAAATAAAAGAAATGCATTAACTTGTCGGTGACAGTTCACTCACCCTAAGTGAAACACTAAGTCAGAAATTAGCGTCATTAGCGATGCCAAGATTGAGGAATTAGCGCACCTGGTGGAGCTCCTCCTCCTTTCTCTCCTACTCACCTTCAGGTCCTTGTGCTACCCCATTCTATACTATACTATATCAGGCTATGCTAAACTTCATCCTTTTCACTCCTCTTTTTCCTAGTCCTTACGTTCAAATAATTCGTCCTCTCCTTCACTTCTTCTTCCTCCCATTTATATACTATAATATACATGCCTTTTTATGCCTCACCATCTCCCCTACTCCTCGCCCGCACTTTCCTTTCCCACTTGATTGCTTTGCTATACTATACATGGCCGAGGAACGCTTTCTTCCTCTTTTTTTTCCTCTCCCTCTTTATTATTGTTTCTTTCTTGGATTATCTCTGTCTATTTTCCCTGCTTTCTTTTTTTTTTCAGTATTCCTTTTTTTCTCCTCTTTTTTGAGGCTGTTCCTTTCTAGTTCTTTATTTTTGTTTCTGTACTCGTTCCCTTGTTCCTCAGATCAATTGCATTCCACGTACACCGGACAAATCGGCGCACGTCTTGTGGGAGTAAAGGAGAAGATAATGAATAGGACGAAGAGAGCGCGTGCCGGTTCATGAGGATGATCATTTCTGTTCACACTACCGAGCGCAACAAAAAGCTCCAACCACTCCTCTGTTAAAAAAAAGTCAAATGACTTTTTTAATCAAATCTAGGACAATGCTCGCATACACCTGGAAACAAAAATTAGAGACATCCTAAGACAAAGACATAAAAATTTTCTGATTTCAACACAAGGAGAGCGAGTGTGTCAAATCAAGCCCGCAATGATTAATTTGGTGGAGGTGACGTTCACGACATTTGGGGATTTTTGGAAAGTGTGAATGGCGCAAACGAATGTCAGCCGTCCATGAATCATATATACAAATATGTCACGCCATTTTTTCACTGTACCTGAACACGCTGATGTTTTTTGGTTATCTTCATCTTAATAAGAACAGTCGTTGCTATAGAATCAACACTTATTCAGAGCATTATTTACCTTCATAATTACTCCAGGCACCTGTCGCTATAACTTCAGGAAACGTTTCTAATCATATAGGTAAATCTAGCTCATTGAGATATATTTACATCGAAGGAAGATTCAATTTAGGATAACGCTATTTGCGTTTGTAATCTAATTATATTTTGAAATTGGTAATACCAGATGTTCACCAGTGTTCGAACAGTTAGCCGAACAGAAAATGGCTGCGAAGTGAAGGCAGCGAGCAGAACACACCGATTACGTACAACGAGAGAATACTAGGTAACGAGAAAGGCAACGGTAGCTGCGAGAATACCGCGAGGCGATGGAAGGCCTACGCCAACGAAGGCGTGTCCGTGGATCTACGAGAGGTGCGAACGCTTGGTTTCAGCGCGTGTTTCTGTCTCTATAGTTTCGACGTCAATGTTATGTCTTTGACTCACCGCGGTTTAAATCGAACCCCTCCGCGTTGAGAATCAACGTTGCAACAACCTGTCCTCACCTACCTAAAGCCTTGCAACGACCTAAAAGCAAGCTAGAAGCAACCTGCTTCACCTAGCTAATGGCTAGAAACAAGCTAGAAGCAACCAGATTAGTCCTCAGAATCGTCCAGCTTCGCTGTTTCAAGCTTGGCGCGGCTTAGTGTGAGCTTTGCCATCTCTGTTGTGGTAGTATAGGTATACTTATAGGCCGTAAACGTTCATGACAGAGATTCTCGCCTGCATGCATAAACGGTTTAATATGAGACTGTTATCCAAGACAATTTTAAGTACGTCCTCAGTTATTGTGGCAGTCAGCTCTGTTCAAAATTCAATCAGCTGACAGATGCGCCACTCTCTTGTATTTTCGTGTAAGTTCACATTAGATTTTTATTGCGATATCAATTATATCGACACTCTCAGCAGGTTTTCGCCGACTTGGCCGTCGTCATCATGTCTCGCATAAAAAAAAGTTGATAAGAAACCCCCCATGCGCCGTATGTTGAACATGCGGGTAAAAGCGCGCAAGTAGGTGAGACGAAAACGCGGCTGAAGCACAGATGAAACGAGCCGACCCGTCTCCGTCGAAGGGGGGGGGGGGGGGAGGCGCATCCGATAGCATCTCCCGGTGTGTGGAGCCTGCCATAGACTGCTATTCAAGCAGAGAAGAAACGGCCCGCCCATCTTGAAGCAGCATCAAAGAAAGCGAGGGGGGGAGGAGGTGTCGCTCGAGCAGCAACTATAAACTTTGATTCCGCATGTGTCAGTGATCCGTCGATAGCATTAACTGACAAGCAGATTAACTATCTGCACCATTGAGTAGATGCCATGTATACGGTAAGGCGCATGCACTGTTTGAAAACCCCCCTCCCCCTCCCCTCATGTGAAGAAGCGTATTTATTAGTGCACGCACAAATAAACGCATTTGTTGGTAGTCAGCGCTTGGTCCCGTATGTTTCTGTGTCCTCGTTTTTTCGCGCTGTTTCGCATTAATGAAGCCGTACCATCAAGCTCGAACCCATACCCTTTTAATTTTGATCGTAAAGGCGTGGTCGCGATCACTGGTGCACGCTCTATCTCCTTGGAATCAGCAGACAGCTCGCATACACACCTTCGTGCTGTGCTCTCGACGCGAGGAGACTGCACGAAAACCGCAGCTCTCGCTAGAGCGGCCGTATTCTCTAACACTAGCATTTTGTACAGTTACTCGAGATGGAATTTTAGAGTTAGCTGCCAGCTTTACTTCGCATAACATAAAATCTTTTTAAGAGTGAATCTCTTTAGGCTCGCACCATGTGCGTTAACGCCGTCGTCCTAGCTCCCCGTCGGACCGAAACACATGTGTTACATATACCGTACATAAAGCGTTCATAGCGCACATATATAGGTTTAAAATAGACTCTACTCCGTCCGCGCATCTGTCTGTCCGTCCGTGCATCTGTGCGTCCGTCCGTCCATCCTTGCGTGCGTCCGTCCGTCCATCCTTGCGTGAGTCCGTCCATCCATCCGTCCATCCAGCTGTCCGTCCGACCGTCCGTGCATCTGTCCATCCGTCCGTGCATCTGTCCGTCCGTCCGGCCATCCATGGACGGACGGACGGACAGATGGATTTCATAAGCATTCTTTATATTGTTTATCATTTCGTCAATGGAGCTTCGCTGCATCATCAGCATTCACTTCGTGGATCTTGTTCCGTGGTTTTTCCGGTGTCTTTTGTTGCTTGGCCGTTACGGTTAAACTGTGAATTTTTATATTGCTCTTTTTTTTCAGAAACTAAGCGAGGAGTAGAGAAGGCCAGGTTCATAAGAAAGGTATGCGGCACAATACTGTGAACGTTCTCCGCATTGAATGTACATGATTCTTCACAATGTGCAACCTAATTACGCCGTACAAGGAAAAACGTGTACACAAATAAAAACTATTTGAACAACTATATATTCTAGTGTACACAACAACATCATTTTAATAAAGTGGAACTGCTTGCTAGTTGATTTTGCAGCAGCGGTTACCAACATCACACTGTGTATGTGTGTGTGTGCAGGGGGCGGGGGTTACTGCTTGTTCATTCTTGCAAAATTGCGCTGTTGTGTGCCTGTGGTGTGGCTAACAAGATAATATAGTTCTGGTGATGCAGTATCAACATAGTTTATTCTTAAGCCTTAAATGTCCTTAAAACAATGCCAAAATGCCCTTCACGATAAGCGTTGTGGGAACCTTATTCCTCGTTGATAAGCTCGCGAAAACATCGCAGGTGGGACATCGTAGCCTTAGATGATAATAATGCTAATGGTCAGATACCGCACAAACGTACGTGTGGTATTCGCAAAGCTAGAACAGTCGGTTGTAGGCGGACGAGAATTAAATGTTAAGTACCGCTTAGTAGGTCTTTGGAGGAAATGGCGAGGAGGTGGAACGCATTAGTCGGCGTCTTACTTGTTCAATTTCCATAAAGGGCAGGTACGAGATGCCTACAAAAGCGTTTATTAAAAGTGCAAACATGCCGCATGGCAAATATTTCATAATACTACAATAATAGCAAGCCGCATCACTGTACTGCCCATGCTATTACCATCACGAGCTACAACAACGTTGTGAAAAGAGTGGATGTGAGTTATGTTGGCATCAGGAAGAATCTGCATGAATACCAATGCGTGGGAGCGAACTAAATACTTATTGGAATGCTTGAAAACTGTACCTAATATAAGCTAGTGAGCATTAGTGAAATAGACTATTTGAGCGTAGAACAAAATACCGAATTCTATTTAATATCTGCGCACACTTAAAATGAATATACTTGCGCGAAGTATAAACGGTTAGCTTGAAGACATTACTCAGGTAGCTGTGATAGCAAAATGTGAGATGGAATACAAGGACACGGCATATAACTAGAAAGTTTTGTTGAGTCGCAAGATGAGGCTTTTAGTAAACAATCGTGCTCGAGTTGGCGTCTGTTTTTTTTTGCAAGGTGGTCTACGCTGCTAAAAAAGAAAGCTACATTACACCTCTGAGTTATCTCCACAATACAGATGGAACCATCATTGTCTTCTTTTCACTAAGGTAGACGAATAACCCAGGGGCAGCGGAAATCAATTTTTACTCTACAAGCGCTGATACTGTGAACGCGAAAAAGCATCCAATCTTGCTGCACAGTAATGTTCTTATGTTGTCTCACTGTATATATGTTGTTTTGCTGCGATAAATTGTGTCGAGGATCCAGTCTTTGTGGGTGAGTGCATGAGCCGCTTTAGATACGGCCGGCTAGATATCGTCAGACCAGGACGTGAGCCACCTCGGGCGTGTATTGTTATGCCCATTTATGTATGTGCACGAGCACATACTTGTATGTATGTATGTATGTATGTATGGATGGATGGATGGACGGACGGACGGACGGACGGACGGACGGACGGACGGACGGACGGACGGATGGATGGATGGATGGATGGACGGATGGATGGATGGATGGATGGATGGATGGATGGATGGATGGATGGATGGATGGATGGATGGATGGAGATGGATGGATGGATGGATGGATGGATGGATGGATGGATGGATGGATGGATGGATGGATGGATGGATGGATGGATGCGCAAGGTTGTATGCGCCCAAGCTTGTCCTGCATATAATGTATGCAACCTCACAGCCTGCTAGTGTGGAACAAAGAAAGCATGCCTGCAGCGTCCGAGGAATACAACTTCATATATTGAGTGCAAGATGCTTTGATATCAATTCAAGTTAAAGCATGCATACTCTTTTCTAATAGTATCTACACGATAGCAAATACCCTGAATATTCTTTTAGACAAAACAACGGTCATAGAGTAGTAAGGAAAAGTGCATGTTTGGGGGGCAGTAATGTGAGTATACAGCCTAAAAGGTTATCATTGATGAGTAAGTGTCCACATTTTGGGCTTTCCAATATTATTTATTAAAACTTCTACGATGAGGAAACAAAGTTACACAATCTCCCGCTAAAGAGAACCATGTGTAGATGTGAAGCAGCGGGCGCTAACGCTTACATTGGCGGTGGCGTTGACGGTGGTGCTCATCGCAGCGTTGCGCAGGACAGAAAACTGGGGAGGCGCAAAGCACGCAGTGATGGAGCGGTGTTTCCTACTGGAACATGCCAATCGCTGCTAATGGGCAATGAGAGACAGAAGACTCCGACTGGACACATAGACCCGCAGTCCGCTTTTAGTTAACGCGCACGCTGTGAATTTTTATTGTTCAACAACGCACAGGAGAAATCTCCCACCGGCACCACCTTGGAGGTCAAGATCCATTGCCATATATACGGGGTGGCCAGTGAACGGTTGTGCAGCGCGAGCAGTCGGTTTTTTCAACCAAGAAACTCGCTAGCAGACGCTGCCTGCGTCGGCGTCGCGAGGCGAGAGAGGGGGGGGAGCGCAGGAGATGAGAGAGAGAGGGGGGACGCGCATGCGCAGTGGGAGTATGGACGCCGCGGGCAGGGATGCCTAGAGGAGAGAGGGGGGGAACGTGGGAGGGGAGAGAGGATGGGAGGCGCATGCGCAGTGAGGGTGTGGTTGCCGCGGGGAGGGATGCCTAGAGGAGAGAGAGGGGGAGAGGAGGTTTTTAATTTTTTTTTGAAAGGTTTGCGCATGCGCAGTAAGGGTGGTCACGCCGGCACACCACCACCACCACCGGATTAAGCTTCGCCATAAGATGCTTCACATCTAATAGAGGTACATTTAACGAAACTGACTTGTTGTATCTGTAGCAGGCCACCGCTGTGGCACAAGGATAACTGTGCTCAGCTGCTGAGCAAAGGTTGATCGCAGCCACTGCGGTTGAATTTTCGATGGAGGCGAAAATAGTAGATGACCGTGTAATTAGATTCAAGTGCAGGTTGAAGAACCCAAGGAAGATAAAAGTGTCAGAACCTTCCACTACGTGCTTTTCGCCACTGCGGCGAGGTTTTGGCACTCAACACCACTGCAATAGATATTACTATTATTATCAGTTGCAATAGCAGTAGCAGTAGCAATAGCATTAGATACAGAAGGTACATGCATCGGTGTATATGGGTAAAAAGAACATGTCTTACTTCATTCACATAGCATTATACGTACAAATTGTTCGCCATTTTCTAAATGCTGTGACGAAGAATTACTCTGAATACCGGAACAATATGACGCAAGACCTTCGCAAAAGAATTTTCTCGTAACAGCGAGCCACTCATACAAAAACGAACTTGCTTTCATGCTGTTAGGTTCAGTGAGTCAGTCAAGTTTTTTCGTTTCCCTTTTTTTGTGTGTCGTTCAACTGAGTCTCGGATATGTAGCACTTTATAAGCTTGCGCCATCTCCCGTATGTTTAGATGCAATGAGCAGATAGGTCATAGGCTTGTACACCCGTCGGCAAAATAAGTCGGTACGCACAAGCGGCCACTGCAATAAGATAACACTGCATCGCTTGAACGCGCTGCAAGCCGCCGCCGGAGCGCGCAGGCCACGCACCCACGTGTTCCCTTTCCTAAAAAATGACATTGTGCATTGCCGTTATTCATATCGAAATCTTGGATGGCGCTTCACCTTCGCTATCAAGAGAAGAACGTGATAACGTCATCGGGTCCCGCGCTCAAACGTTTGTTTCCTTAAACGAACGTTTCTGCGCGTAACATTGGCTGTTTCAAACCATCCTAGAATGTCTACTGGATTTACAGTTGCTTAGTGCCCACTACGCTATAATCGTTCATTTTGCGAATTGGTGACAGATCCATTACTCGTCCCTAAGGTGCCACACGCACCTGCGCAGCTGTTCACTTTGTAATGGATGGGCATCTTCAAACCACGCATTCGTTGCGCAGTGCAGTTTTAACACCTGGTGCGATTCTATGGTTCTACCGCGCAATTATACATGCGTTATGAAGACCCCAGCCTCTACACGACATTGTCTATAGCTTTATTTATGAGGCAGTATAAAACACTGGCTTGACTACGTGTTAGAACATCTGCTTGCCGCGCAGTATATAGGCCTGGGTTCGAGTCTCACTCCGGTCGAAAGTGTATTACTAACGCGATAGCGTTAAATAGACTTCTAGACATAAAATCCTTGACTAAGAACAGCTTCACTGTTAAGACAAGACGGCTATCGCCTTCGAGTCATTGTAGGTGAACGCATAAGGGCCGCTATGAGTTCTTTTTTGTCCCTGTTTTCTTTTCAAACTAATATGTATTCAAATGGGACTGTGATATACTTTCGGATATGCATTTAAGGAAACCACCTCTCTGCAACTATAAATACAGGCGTAATAGGCCTAATTCTTGCATAATCATTTTGTGCCTTACACAATCCACTTTTTTAAAAAACTTTCCATCGTCTTGTTACGACACACTGCGAAAAGCAAATGAGCTCGTATTTTTTAAAAACAAACAAGTGTTTTAAAACAAAAGCAAATAAAACTTTGCATGTAGAATTAAAAAAAAAGAACAACTGTGCAGTTGCTACGATATGTCATAACACTTCTTTAAATGTATGTATACTTTTCATTTTGCAGTACGGACTGCATATATTTGACAAGCGTTTCAGTCACAGAGAGATGGCGTGCATTACAAAAAAGAGCAGCAGTGTCAAAAACGAATTATTTAGGGAGCTGTCTCTGAGGACTCATTCATCATCGTTTTCTTAGAAAGGCTCAAGCTAGCTGTATGGTCACCGGTCGTCCCATGTTTATGTAGGTCAGTCTTTCACTTTCCACAATAGCGCTCCATAAGTTGAACAGGTGCACTGTATATTCTATGATAGTACAATAGAAATGCACGTCGTTGACGCGTGGGTGGATTTTGCAGATTAAGCACACTTCAAATAGAATAACAAAGAGGGAGCATCCAGCACGAATGAGGTTTTTTCAATATTCGATCTTGGCCTGTCTTATGATCTGCATGATGGCCGACGATGGTGAGATATTGCGATCACTAGCACTTAACTTCAAGCTGTAAATATCTGTAATGATTTGAAAGTAATGGTTTCAAGTCAACGTTTAGAGTTCAAAAGCTATGCCCTTCAGAATACTGTCTCTATTGCTTAATATAGAGAACGGAATATCACAATGGCAAGAAAAGTAAAGTAGAATCCAGCTGTTGGCTAAGTATTTCAGCCACCTAGTCCGAAATCCGCAAGTGGATTAATTTTAAAAAAAAAATGTGTCAGCGTTGTTGTCTAGCTTTTCTGAATTCTTTTATTTTATTAAACATCTTCTCGATGTACTTCACGGAGCATAAGGGATAGCTGGTTCGTATTACGGCAGCTGTGGCTGCGTACTACTAGACACTGCGATAAAGCTAATGATGGGCTACTTTAATTTCGATTTCATGTTCAAAAGAAGATCTGCCAAAAAGTAAAATAATGCTCATACAAGAAATGCTTCATAGCAAGTCGGCCATGGCATATTTTCTTATGTCGAAATACAAATATTCCAATTGTATAGACATTCTTCACACTAATGCCTTTTAAACATCAACGAGGCCTTCTATAATAAAAGTTAAAGAAAGTGCAAACAAGAAGAAAGCAATAGACCCTGCCGAATTTCTTATTTGCTATCCTCAATTCTGCCAGCTGTATGCTTAACAGAATCACTTATTTCAAAGGAACGGAGGCTCTAACTCACCTGTATAAAGGTGCGAACTATCGTTACTTTTTCACATTCTAGCAATGATTTCAGCGAACTCGAAGGGTAGGACGTCTCACCCACTTGGGCATTATAATGATAGCATCAAAGCCTGGTATATCACATGAGCGGCACTCTTGTGAGAGGGAGCGTGTGAAAGGCAGTGTATGCGCAAAACAAGCACTCACTTAAGGAGAACTCACGGTGTAGCTCGACCGTGTAAATGTGCGAAGTAGCGTTATTTTTTAAATAAAACAGGTGGGAGATAGTATTGTACGCAGATATTATTCAGCCACAATCTCTGCCTTTGTCATGATTGGGTTTGCCGCTGCCGCATTGTATAAATATCTGCCGACGATTTTATACTCCCAGTCGGTGCTGAACGGAAATATTTGCGAAAAAGTGGCCACTAGGCCATTGCTAACTTCGTGTCTACAAATACTTTTTTAGAGGCCGGAGTGTGTTCTTGCGCTTAACTTAGCCTGTAGGCCTCTACAAATTTATTTAATAAAATGTTTTAGTTTCAGAAAGGCAATGTGAAGCACAAAGACGGGTATTATTTGATTCATACAAAAAAACATCAGCCTACTTATGCACACTTTCAAAATGGACAGAACTTTAAATACAATATACTTTATTCACGCAAGCTCAGAGCGCCAGGTAACTCCAACTGTGACGTATGGTTTTATTGTCCCCCTATGCAAACGTACATGTTTACGTGGGAAGCAGCGCACTGAGACAAGACACGAAAGAACGAAGAAAGACGGGACAACCGCCGTCTTTCTTCGTTCTTTTCGTGCCTTGTCTCAGTGCGCTGCTTCCCACGTAAACATGAACTATCACCAACTCGCCCAACTTTCAACTTTACTGAGCAAACGTACAGTAATGAGCAGTATGAAAGGGAACACTGAACTCGTGCATATTGGATGATTAGTTCTACCGCTATAAATGGGAAGTGGTGAATTGTAAAAGATATTTTTTCGTTTGAGTGTTTTGTGTCATGAACACTTCTGCACTTGAGAAATGCGCTTGAGAAGCGGGCTTTTACAATCAACAATTTATATATTTTACCTTGCGTGAATTTGACTTTCCAATAAAGAATTTTTGTACCAATGGCGCTCCAATTTCTAGTTCGGAGACACACAAAAGTATTTGGTTGTCTTTATAGATTATTTGATTCTGAAGAAAAAAGAGTCGTTACTTATAGTAGAAATACATTATTGCGCGACGAAAAGTAAGCTCATTTAGCAGAATTAATGTGCCTTGATATCTGGAGCAAGAATAATTACCTGAAATGACGGCATGTCTTGGTAAATATTTATAGATAATGTACGTACTCCCTATTCTGATCAGAAACTACACCACGCTCCCAATACAAACGGAAGGAATATCCGTGCGCTCGTTTCAGTTAAAAGGCTGGTAACAGCGTTCAGGTAAAATGGCAGTAGCTTCACTTACTTTCTGCAGAAATGAAAGAAAATAACAAACGTATAGCGTCATTGTGAGACATGCATTATATGTAAATACTCCATGCTCCTGTTAAAAGGCGCAATAACTAAACTTTGATATTGATAATTTCAATTCAGCTGTATATGTACCGGAAATGCGACGAACAGAACACGTTTTAAACATGCCTATTTCATGCACCTCGTCACCAGGTGATATCCTGCTGCGTGTATAAGATTCAACAAGCGGGGTAGAGTGCCATTGTTTTGCATGCAGGAGATGAAGAGGAGGAGCCTGATTCGGAGGAGAAACCTATGCAACCACCCACTGTTGCAGGCAGCCCGGCAAACAAGAGGTTTACCGGGGCAAAGAATTCAGGAGCACAAGTCGGTGAGTATTTATCGCGATCAAGGAGGAAGAAACATTTTAAAAGATTGAACTTCGCTATTTGCCTCGACGAGATGACGTCACAGCCACGGAGCGACTGTTACTCTAGCGGCTGTGTATGTAGTGTGTAATGCGCGAGCTCGGTATTTCTAATTTGCGATGCTGAATGGGTAAACTCGCAACTCGCAAGTCATTATTTGTGCAACGTGAAGGAACCTAAACGCAGCTGTTCTCTTCTCGCAGCACTGCACGAAAGATGCACTTTCAAACCAGATCAAACGAACTGCGTTGGTCACAATTTTCCTCGGATGTGGTTTTATCGTCCTAATACCGACACCTGCGAACCAATCAGTTTGCCTACGTGTTGGACCAAAATCGGAGTGTTTCGGAAATGCAAGCGGTGCATGAAGGCGTGCATGAGTAAGTACAAATTATCAACGCCGGCTTTTCACAGAAAGATCCCGTGGCTACGCCAGAGGTCCTAACGTTTTAGGAGCCAATGCTTAAATAATAAAATCAGTGCTTTTGCTTTAGCAGTTTCCTATAGCTTAAGTTAAACACCATTTATTCTGGTGCCGAAATAATAGAAAAGTACATTTTTATGCCGCTCAGCATGAGAATAATGATTTTCATTTGTTCTTTTCAAGCTGAAGCTATGTCTGCTCAATGCAGTTGATAACACTAAGGTTGCTTATGAAAAATCTGCAGTATCACTGGCATAGCAAAGCAACCAATTCGGCAGTCATAGGCTGGAACAGTTCACGAAAAATTACTAGCAGCTTTATGGGCAATGTGCATCTGCTTTGTCCTCACGAACTACGGTATCCCGTCCACAAGGCTCAACGCCCTGTACTGTGTGTCCCTTGCTCTAGTCACGGTTTCTTAGCGCTCATTTGTTTTGCATCAAATATGAACCAGCTTGCCCCAACAAAGGTCTTCCTAGGTATAGCGTAGCCATGTATGACGCCACGCAGGCAAAAACAATGTTCTATAGCACAGTCATGAATAGTGTCGTATACGAAGTGGGCGGGAAACGGAAGTGAGAATGAGGAGCAAAGAAATGAGGTGGGTAGAGGGTAAAGCACAGTGTAGCCATGTGTAGTATAGCATAACAATTGGGAGGGAAAGGAAGATGAGGATGAGCAGGAATGATGTTAGGGTGAGCAGGAGGCAAAAAGAGCAGTGAAGAGCGTTCCTGCACCATGAATGAAGGTTGCCTTCTCGGCCATGTACGCCGAGCAGGCTACACGTTTGGAACACCTGCACGCGTTTGCCTGTGAATGCGAACGTCGATGACGGGCAGGAGAATCACTGCTCCCTACAGCTGTCATATTTGCTACAACTGCATATAATTTTCTTCAGTACGACTAGCATTTCACCGAAGCATTTTGGCCAGCGTTGCGAACACACGAGATGCGTGGCTTCGGGGCCTTACTACGTGCAGCTCACGCAAACGAAGCAAAGAAGACGTGTGTTAAGTGAACTCACAAGTCACGCGACGCCGCAAGGAAAGGGTGGACGAAATACATGAGCACACATGACCTCGGCGAAGCTTCCACGCCAAATTCACAAAACCTGCGTTTTCTTGTTTGTACTAGGAGGTGTAAGTCTATCAGTCTCATTGGTGTTCGCACCTGCTCACGGTGGTGTTTTGCGAATATGACATAGAGTTCATGAAATACGGTTAATGTTAATTGGAAAACACGTACATTTAAGTTACACAAGTGCGTTATGATTTACGTCGTTATCATTGCGCCATTGTAGCATGTTCTACGAGTTCTACTTCAATAGGTTCGTAGTTTAGTTGTTGCAGTGCTCTCAAAGACGAGGTCAACGTTAAGGGATGAGCAGCACAGTTCTGCTTTAGTGACCGCCTCGTCATGGTGAGTGCTGGACAAACTAAATTATTAATGCACGGCAATCAGCTCAGTGTTTTTAATTTTACTTCCATGATTAATTCGCAAGGGCTACTTCAATCAAAGCAGTAGTTGGTAATAAAGATTAGGGTTGGTATGGTGGCTCTTAAATCATGAAAGTAATGGAATGACGTGTTTGTACACAGCGCTTGTTGCACTGCATTAATCGAACTTTCTAACAAAGTCAGCTTTTCGACGTTACTATCGGTGATGTTTTAAATGCGAATGCATTTCTTAGTCGGGCTATGTCAGGCGTTGGTGTCCGCATCTCTGCGCTCTCACTCCCTCTCCCATAGCAACAGCTGCGGGCGCGCGCGCTTATCCTCGCCCCTAGCAACCGGAGCAGGTGGTGCGGGTGGGGTAGCGGAGAGTGAGTGGAGAGGAGGAGCGCGCTCTGGTGTGTGAGGGCGCTCGCATCGCGGGAGCTCGGCGGAGCTCCCGCGTGTGTGGAGAGAGTGTAGGAGAGGGTAGGTGCAGTGCTTCGCCGCTCCATTTCTCGCCGTTCGCTCTCTCTCCTCCCTGCGCACGGCGATTTTTTTATAAAAATAAAAATAAGTAAATAAAAAAAATAAAAAAGTAAAAAATAAAAAATAAAAATAAAAGAAAAAAACAAAAAAAAGAAAAAAAACCAGGCGCTGCGCCTTGCTGCCGACCGGGCTGCAGAAATTAGGCGCCTTTTCCTTCTTCGAACAACAACCACCATATATAAATGGAGTGAAGCGCGCGCGAAATGCATTCGCATTTCCTCACGATTCCCTTCGGGGAGGTGGGGGCATTTTTTCACATCAGCCTCGGCGTCACGCGAGGACGAAATGATCGTCCGTATCTGTTCACACTCTCACTCTCTTCATGTCCCCCCCCAGCAGCAGTGAGCAGCCATTGAGTCCCTCATAGGTACAACTAAAAGCGTCTCAGTTGAAAGGCATGTTTAATAACTATGGTTTATCTCTCTAAAATGAGCCAAATAAGAGGCTCTCTGGGGCAAAGAAAATTCTCACATGACTTCTCATGAACTTGTCGAAGACGACTCCAAGGTGAAAGCCATATTTTTTTTTGTCATTATTATTACTCGAACCCTTCCCCCCCCCTCCCCCCCCCCCCCCCCCCCCACCGACTCTCCGAAATCTTTGTGTGACCAACGTGGTCCTGCACTCCCTGAAGGATCACATGCATTGCTCGCTTTCAGTATCCTCGCCTTGATTGGCACATCCTCTGGAATTCGCCAACCTTTGACAAAGCATCGATGTCATGCACTGTAAAAACTAGGAGAGTACCGGGCACTCTCTTTGGGGGGAGTATTTTCTTATGCCGTATTTAACACTCTTTTCCACATTAAACCACCTCTTATTGAGGCAGGGTATAGTAATATCGCCAGAAAGGGTTAGAGTACTTTACCTCAACACAGTAACATAACTCTGGCCAGAACGGAGTAGGAGGACCCCTCCGAAGAGATTAATAGTACACCACAAAGAAAAATAGCAGAACTCGGGCCAAATTTGCGATTTAAGATTGCTTTTGACTATTTTCATCATGCGCACATCGTAATGATGGCTAAACAAAGAGCACTGCTAGAAAAGAAAAAGAAAAGAAACGATCAAAAAAAGTTAATGGGTGATTCAGATTCGAACTTATGACCTCTTCGCGCATCATAGAATGCGATTTGGACACGCTACCACAACACCACACTTGAAGACTACACGTGCACATTTTTTTCATGTTATGAGTAAAGTTATTGGTGATCTGTATTTTCATTTTCTCCATTAGACATGCAGACTTGAGTGTCTCCGTACATGAGACAACTAAACGGACTGTAGTTCAATTGTTTGTTTTGTGCTTCCCAAGATCAGCACCTCAATCCGGTGCATTTTGCGTTAAAAAGATTAGCGTAATCGAAGATATCTGAGTCATTCGCATTGACCGATAAGCAGTTAGTCATTTTTCGTAAAAACACATCGTACTTCTGAACTCCACACTGAGCAATTCAGTTTTTGTCACGCCCTTGTACATATTTTTGGTCATTCTTGTTCACTTTCGGAGACTACAGCCGTAGTACTTCACTCTAGCCGTGCCGTACAGACGGGTCTACTGTTAAAGGGAACACCTGCGTGCAAAACATGTTTAAATTTCGCTGTCTTAGAGAAGCATGGTGGCTTAAATTTGCATAAGACTAGGTGATTGACAGTTCTGACTACAGTTCATAGACTAGTGACGTGCATGAACATCGTTTTCTTATCCACTTGTTGTTAGCGGGCCAGCAATATTGACTGTGTTCGTTCGAGTGGCCCCTTTAACATTCGACCATACTACATTAGGCATAGTCCAGCATGTTCCATGCGCGCTTTCGTAGCGAAAAACGTGAATGTTGAAATACGATGAATTCAAGAGCTGTTCGCATGCATATTCGATCATAACCGACTCAATGAGGTCATATTCGCTTATTTAACTACAAAAAGCGGAAGCTAAAAACGCGGATATTAGGCATTCCTATTGCCTTCAAGTGCGCTCAAATTCAGTGGGAGGGGCTGGAAACGCTGTTTTTTATTAGTCGTCTCCAGCGCCACAACAACAAAGGCAGTACCCTTTATTACATATATGTGTGGTTAATAGTGAGTGGTCATCACTAGCGGTATGCCGGCACATTGATATATAGAACAGAAGCAGGAGTATCACTGTGTTTTACCTTCTCGTAGCAAAAGTGTATGAGCCTTCCACTCTCATATCGAGATCGCGTATAAAGACATTTCACTCTGTTCTATCACGCAGAGGGAACGCTGCATTTCACTGCATACGATGCTTTCCGAGAGTAAAAGAATACTCTGAAGAGTAACTCGGCTGTGAAGTGCGGCGCACTCTAGGGGGCCGGGCTGTAGTATGCATTCTTGTGCTGTCGTCGTCGCTTGGCGTAACACTCCGTGTGTAGCATACTGAGCGCGTGCTCGCGCCAAGGAGAAGTCTTCTTCCTCTTATTCTTCGAGTGCCTTGATGATGATCACTTTTAATCTTCAGCAAAGAAATACAACTAGTGCGCTTGGCGTAACGCGCGCAAAACCACGTATGAAAATAGAAAAAAAAAAGACAGGAAGGGCGAAATAGAAAGAGAGAGAAAGGGGAAAATAGGAAGAAAAATAGAAAGAGCACGAAAGAGTAAGAAATATATGAAGAGAGAGGAAGAAATCAATATAAATAAAGAGAGAAAAAACGCAGAAAAAAAAAAAACGGAAAAGGAGAAACAGAAAGAAAGAAAGGAAGATTGCCCCAGCTCCGCAGTTAGTTCAAGCCTAGCACCCGTAGTGCGAAGCTGCCTTAATTTTTTTTTACTCCTGCGACAACGTCACCAGTTTTTGGAGTGTGTTATGACGTCGTCATGGGAGGTAACGTTATGTGACATCATAGTGGCGTCATAATACAGTGATATGGTGGTGTCAACGCGAGATAACGACTTTTCGCATCACTTTCGTGGACGCCATCAACGCCGACTGTCTGTTTTTTCATTTCATGAGACATCTGAGGCTTTCACCTCAAAATATTCAGCTATTGCGCTACAGGTAGCCTCCGAGGGAGCACAAGTTCTTCACAATTAGTGTAAAATATTGATAACTATTGCGGTTTGTTAGCGATGTTAAGCTTTTTGGTGTTTTTTTTCTATTATTATTCTTTTTTGTTTTAGGACATAAAAAAAGGCGGAGCGTGGAGAAGACGGATAAGGCAATTTTGTCGTAAAAGTGCGAATAGTCATTGGAAAAAACACAGTCTGAACTGACATTTCATGTGTGTACGAATATTTCGAATTCAAATGGTACAGATAAAGGGCTGCAACATTTCTACTTCAGCGTTGTCTTTCCTTAGTAATAAATATGGTTATAAAAAGGGACTCCCGATTCTACATATCAGAGACGCGCTGGAGCATTCTGCTAAAATCGCTGTGTTCGACAACGAAACACGTTGTCTCCCAGGCCATTTAAGCACCGCCTATTAAAAACTCATAGAACCACATTGTGCAATATTAAATATCTTGGGAGAGGACCTGCTTTGTAGTGCGATACTGCAATCTTACCAAAATGCCCGGATGGGTTTCTGCTGTATACAGCAGGGAGTCTTTTTTGAGAACAGTATATTGTCGTCGTACATTATTTTTTGCGCATTTCCCATTCAGTTGCACTAGGACCCCCTTGCCATTGGCGAGAGATGGCAGGATGTGCCCATGTCCTCAAATCCTAGTCACGAACAGAGACAGTGTGATTACTAGTTATTTGCGTTCTCAAGGAACGAGATGTCAATGATCTGCTTATTCTGCTGGAAATTGGAGCAGACCCATACGCCACAGCATCACAAGTTATGATAAGCTAATAGAACCTAATAAACACGGCCAGTATAATCGTCGTAGGAAATTGTTGCGCTCACTTTGTGGTGAAGGGGGAATCGAAGCATGACGAGGTGACACAAGGTAATGAAAGCAATTATATTTTCTCAGACTCCGCGCTTTGTTAGCCTTTCCCAGTAAAGTATGGGAATGTTCAACAATGCCAGGTGGTCGGAAATTTCCGGAGCTCTTCACTTTGATGTCCTTCATAATCATGTTATTCTTATAAGACGTAAAATCTCGACAATCACTACATGATTGTGAACAAGTTTTACTACAGTTATTTGTTTTGCATGCACAAGATCCCATTCTGACACAACATATTCAAAGTTAGGTCGCATTCACGTTTTGCAAAATCATAGTTTTAACTGAGAAAGCAGCGGTAGAAAAGCTACGACGTAAGTACAAGTATCCAATAATATATGGTTGAAATTTTCAATAATGTTTTCATTGCATACCTTGGAGCTAATATTACATGAAATATGAAGTTCTAAAAGTTTATTAAAAATGATGTGTTGTAATGGAGCACTATTCAAGAGGTGGATTCATATTTGCGCTGTTAATCTCTGTGACGAAACACATACGTTTTCATTTTCGGTATTTGTACGAAAAAACAACACTTCGCATCAGTTAGTTCGGTACAGTAACTATGTCACAGTCATTATCAATAGTTTAATGCACATGCATATCGTTTATGCAGAATAAATGGGGTTCGTGCTTTAGAGAGAGTAAATGTTGCGAAAATCTAGTGATAAAGTAAGCAGGAATATCAAACGCTGAAGCAGTTTTTTCCTGGAAGCCAGAAAAGTTGGTTAGCAGAGCTGCAATAAGAGCAGTTAAGCTTCATTTCGTCACAGCGTTTAGTTTTTGTGATTTTCACAAGGTAAAGCGTGCTGTTCTATTGGTCGGAAATAATGGCGGGCAGCGTGAGCATCGCGGTAGCTAGGCGCTTGCCGACATGCGCACAACATCGGCACTCCGTGTAGGCATGCGCACCTAGCGCTGCGTTGAGCTGCGTTGAGCTGCCTCGATGCGCACGAGCCTGCTGGTGGGGAAGCACATGGTCGCACACAAACTGACACGACAGAAAACCTTGGAGACAATGGTCCGCTTGCTGCTTGCATGATATTCGACTTGCAAATACTAAGAAAATTGGCTACTGAATGCGTGAAAATAGAACTTCAAAGAAGTTAGAGCAGCCAGAAAGCACACAGTATAAAGAAAAAAAGACGTGCAAAAACACCCGGCTATTTTCGTACTGGTAATATCTTTAGAGAACATTAAAAAACATCGGTGCATAGCCTCTTGTAGTTATTTCTCAAAGCGTGCCTAGAGATGTACAATAAGAAATTTAGCACACAAAATTTTATTTAGCCACGAAGAATATTGCAGGGCTTTATGAATCACCTGCTGGTTTTTAACATATAAGTTAGTATTAGGCTATCGATATCATTTATTTAGAGATTCGCTCACTTTTCGCATTTGGAAAAATTATTTGGAATTAGTTCGCTAGTCGGAGCCATGTGCGCAGAGGTCCCAGTCCAGAAATATTTTCTCAGTTTCAGAAGAATAACATTTTTTTGACAAGCAGAATACGCATGTAGGTAATACCACTATTTGGTCATTAATCATACGAAGACTACTTAAAAATTGGATTACGGGGCTTTACGTATAAAAACCATTATGTGATTAGAAACGACGCCGTATTTTGTAACTGGGGAATAGATTGCATGCCCTTTGGGCTCCTTCCTAGAAATAAGAATGTGACTGGACTCTAAGGACCCAGAAGTTATGTATATCTTCCCGTAGAAGTGCTGTGCGGAGGTTGGATATCGAACAGCCGATCTCGTGCTTAGGAGTGTAACACAATAGCCAGCTAATAAGGGCGGTGGTTTTACAGATGCCAAGTTAATCGCGTTCGCTTAAACCACATTCCTGCAGGTTCTCCTTTCACCCGAAAGATAAAGTGAAAGCTTTTCTCTAACCGTAAAATTTGTGCAAATCCAGTTCTAAAACCAATCTTCGCGGTTTCTTCGAACTATCGTCCTGTATACCACGCCTAAGTAGAACTGAAAATTGCGATAGTTAGTAAACATTCGTTATTATGAAAAAGCGTGGTGGAATGCGACGAAGAGACTGATATCCCAGGAAGAAAAATATATACCTCCATGTGGCTACCCACAAAACGAAAAAAAACTACGCAATAAGCTATAATAGTTTTTGTGCTGTAACGTGCCAAATGAAAAACTGATGTATGAATTTTTTTGGCTATAGCATGCAGCACACAAATGACTCAATTAGCTCTGCTATTGATGTGGTGCACTGTATTCCGCTGTCACGCAGATTTTTCTGTATAGGCAAGACAGGAAAATGCGTGCAAGTGAGATTAAAGAAATATGAGGTAGACGCACGAATCAAATGCCGATATATATATATATATATATATATATATATATATATATATATATATATATATATATATATATATATATATATATATATATATTAACGTTGTTTGGTATAGTCGATTGCAGTAGTATATTTGCTCTTCATATTAGCGTAAAACTACAACTGAGACTCGGCGCCTGTTATTTTGTGGCTTTAGACCTATCCTCCTATACAAATGCGCCGTTTCATAGTAATGGTTAGCTAGCCTAACCTATGTTGCGATCGTACAAAGCTTTCGCAGGCGCATGTCTACGAGACTGCATCGTAGACGTGCGAGGTGTTCGCAGAGGTAACGATATCTCTGCAGTCGTAAGCATATAGATCATACATTTCCATAAACATTCTACGCCTGCGTTAGTCCACTATTTAAAAACTTTCCGTTGTTGTGATATCACAAAGAGGGGAGAGCGAAACTACTCATATTAAGAACAGAAAATTCGCATGATAGAAAAGCAAAGAAAGTCCTGCATCATAAAAATGGCCGCAAAAAAACCGATATGCTAGAAAACTTATGATTATAAAGCCGTATTTAGAACGGAGAGTCAAGAAAAAAACAAGATGGAGCACTTTCCTTCGTAGTGTACGTTGCAGTTGCGCTTTTGAAATCATGAACTTCTACCAATACGTCCAGATGATAGTTATTCTAGAAAACGTGCTTGAAAGGATTAGTATACCTTTTATTTTATTTTATTTTGACTAGGAAAGCAGCTAGCAAGAAAATGGTACGCACGACTTGTAGAGAACAACAGTGTCACGATATGAATGATTTAGAGAACCGTTTCTGAGGTTTCAGTTTCTTTTGTTCTATAAAGGGCGCTCATGGTAGCAGCATGCAGATCGGTCGTCCCGCGTTTATATAAATTCAGGCCTTCACCTGTCACAATAGCGCCGCATAGGATGAAGAGCTGCTTTGTATATTATCCGATAATACAATGGAAACACGTGTGGTTGAGGCATGGTCAGATATCAGCAGGAAGTTTACTGAATTGTCCACTATTGAAATAGCTTAGCGAGTAGCGAGGAGGATACAACGAAGACCAATGAGGCTTCTTCGATACTCAACTCTGGCCTGTCTTTTGATCTTCATAATGGCCGACAATGGTGAGGTGCTACTATTATTTCGTGTTTATCTCGACACTGAAAATATCTCCAGTTATTCTTGATGTCAATTTGCCAACGATCACTGTACTCTGGATAATAGGATGTCTCCTCACCTTCAGCACAGTAGAGACATCATCGAAACTGTTCGTAGAGTTGGAGCGACACGACCGAGACAGGCAGTAGTAACATCTAGTTAGAGCGCCAGAGTTCATAGCTTGAGGCTTCTGAACAAGGGCCATCACAAAGATATTAGTCAGATGCTATCACCAGACACCCTTGTCTTGCTTTTTTACGCCACTATCGGCCACTAAACATGCTTGCTAACGAATTCACTCTGCCACTGACTATTCAACGAAATACTGCTGGAAAGGAAGCCACCGTGCTGCTGCGAACTTTTTGTCAAGAAACGCTTCCACAGAGGATAACGCCCTGATGTGCATAACTTCACGTATAGGCCTCTAGTGTTTTATAGTATGCATGGTTTGAGTTCAAGAATGAAAATGTTGTACTACAAATATACATATCGGTTCGTTCTTAAGAAAAGAAACTCAGCCTTATAAGGCGAACGCCACAAATTTACGTGGATTTTCGTGCAACATCTCTCTCAAGTCGAGCAAATTGCAACTATTATGAGTTGTTTTATGATGCACCTATTTAAAGGTACTCGAGATAAGTATACTTAAACATATAATTTTCAATATTTTATTCTGCGGCAACTTACCTTCCTATTATAGAGACTTGGTACCTTGGGGCTGGCGTTTTTCCAACACAGACGTCTTATTGTATCTTGTAGTCTCTCGAAATTCGTTTATATCGGGTAAGGGTCGCTACATACTAATTAAGTGAGATATCGTGTTTTGAACATTTCGCTCAATAATATAATTTATGCGAATTATTACTATGAAATTAACGACAATATTAACGATAGAATGCGTAGGCACTATTGCTGTTATCAAAAAATACCCCACGTTCTGTAATGAATCGAAATGAATAAGTATACGCTCTCGTTGAAAAAGATCTAGCTTGGAGAGAGCAAGGAGGTTTAAAAAATTGCTGGAGTGGAAATTATTGCACAAGAGTGAACCCATGCCCTCCAAAAGATGGCGGCTGCAGCCGCCGTCTTACTAGGGGCAACATAAATTGTCGGCGCGGGCGAAGAAAATGGAGCGTTTTCCTCGCACTCCCAACGAGTTTACCACTACTTTTTGGGGTCAGATACTGCTCAAAGTGTGTGTTTGTGTTACAGTTTTCCTTATGAACCCTCCATTTTTCGGCAAGTTTTATTGGAGATTAAGTCACTAGTACCCGTCTCGATGTGTTATTTTATCTGGAACAACTATCCTTTATTTTATATTTAACGTAGCATATATACTAACAGATCGAAGCCTCTTCATCTCGAAGCGGATACCACCAGAAAAGAGCATGTTTCCAATATCTTTGGAGGGCCCAAGCTGGCTTCACTTTTGCTGGCAAGGCACTGCGGGACCTTCCACTCCAGCAATTTTCTTTTTTTAGCCTCCTTAAGAGAGAGTTGGAGAGGGAATGAACGTCCTTATTTCAGCACACACGATATTCATAAGACAATAATCGCACACAGACAATTATTGTGTGTTCTCAATATTATTGTGTCTAACAAAGAAAAAACGATCCTTCGAAAATTCCTACTGCTTCGTTCTGTTTGGAGAAAATAGCTTGAGAAAGGCATCCTTAGTTGGAGATGCCTTCAACTGTGGTCGTGTCTTCGCTTCTCATGACAAGCCTAATCTGACACGACAGCTTGTAGGTGAATATAATGTTAACTATAAATGGCAACAGTCACAGTTCCTTTCAGTAGGCCCGTAAAAATAAGAATAAGCGTAAAGATTAATTCCGAGGAGGCATTATTAGTAAAAAGTACATGCTCTTGGTAAAGGTAAGACAACGAACTTCGATGTTTCTAACCTCAGATAGGCATGTATATACGCGCAAAAAAATATAAACAGAACACGTTTGTAGCTACGTAATTTATGTAGCTCCCCATTTTGTCCGGCTCTTTATACTTAGACCTAACGAACAGAATCAGACTCTTGTGTTTTGAACGCAGAATACAATGAAAGTGGGGAGGAGACGGGTTTGCGCAAAAGACCTGCAAAACAAGCTATGCCAAGACGCAGACCTGCAGACAGAAGGCCTCATCTGACAAAGATTCGTGGAGGTCAAGGCGGTGAGTATTTATCGCGACCACAGAGCAAGAAACGTCCAGGAGCTGACACTCCGCTATTTGCTGCGACGTAATGGTGTCACGCGCCCGCGCAGCAACTCTTCTGCTTGGCGTGTTTGTTGATCTAGAAAAAAAAATTATCGCCGTTTTTGTTGCCAAAGTGAAGGGGTCTTGTGTGTTGCTCCTGTTCAGCCACCCGCCACGGCGCGTCCGGTGGTCGGCATTTTTTTTCTTTATTTCACAATTGCTGCAATGTGCCGTCACTGCATGCACCTCCAAAAAAAATGAGAAAATGCAAGTCAGTTGAATTTGTAGAAAACCAATTACAGCGACGAACAGAATATCACGGGAGAGGACGATGAACAAACTGATTTCAGTGTCGCATGTAAAAGTGGTCAGCTGTTTTTAAATCCTTATTTGAATTTTACACAGGGTGTTCCTATCATGCTGTAGTGGAACATGCGATGTAAACAACTCTCATTCGTGCGATGTAAACAATTCTAAATATATTTAGGCAACGCGAAAACAAAATATGGACAGTCACAAACAAAATCTTTAAAAGTGACGGTTGTTCTTGCTAGCGTTAACCTGTGAAGCTCACTTTTTGCTGATACCAAAGCTCTGTCTGCTTAGCCTTTTAAACGTTCCCTTTGTAAACCTATACCAAATGTGCCTATATTACAGCCATGCAGGTGCTCGAAACTACTGTGCACAAAAAACCCTATACAAGCAGTATGTCGGGAAGGAGCAGCGTTAAAATACGTAATGTAGCGTGCTAGAAGAGTAAAATAAAAACCAGGCGTCACAGAATGCGAATTGTTTAAATACTAATTTCGTTAGGAGTGTGTCGTTGAATGATTCAAACCCATTACGAAGGGCTCAGTCAATGATTCAGCATCATCACCCACCGCATGAATTTATGGCGTAGTGGGTACCTTGCAAGTGCACAGGCGTGAGCAAAAGTGTACCAACTTGCCCAACAAACCACCCCAATGAACTCGTTTTCTAGTACTTTAAGCTCTTTACTGTGTGCGCGTTCTTCAATGGACCGTGTGAACATGTGCGTGGATGGCATTGTGTACTACAGCTGCAAGGCAAGATACCTCTCAAGATGTGTCAAGGCAAAAGTTCCTGTTGTGTATGTTGTAGCCTTGTTTGGAGCTCTACCGCCGTCGGAAAGGCATTGGAAGAGGATATGTAAGATTCTGATTGCAGAAACGTGGAGACAGGTCAAGCATTGGAAGGACTGGCTGAAGATAGTTTGCCTGCAAGATTATGGAGACCGGGTAGGTCCCTCTCTTTTCGGCCAACAGGTTCATCGTGCTGGGCTTTGGACAGAAAGCCACTGGCGTGAAGTTGTGCGCCATGTACCGAGGAGACCTCAACAAAAGTCTGGTCGGGGGGTTTGGTTTATTTGGATGGCGCCTCGGTCCCAGCTTGTGTCTATGCTCTCCTGGATAGAGGACCGAAGTTCGCCTTAGTGCCACGTTTGCCTCGGCATCAGTTGCTCGCTACAGTTCGCGACTTATCAGCGAAGGTCCAGCATTCTTCCTGTCCCTGTCTCTTTTTCTTGTCTCGGTTCCTTCTGCTTTCTTTTGGTTCTACTGGTATTCCCACCAAGGCAATGTACCAACTTGCCCAACAAGCCACCCTAATAAACTCCATAGGCCATTGATACCTACTGAATGCAATGTAATAAATAATTATTAGTCATTCTTATCTGGAATGTAGTGCAGTGGAAGTCCTAGAACTTACCCCGCTAAGCAACGCAAAAGTTTACCTGCTTATTATAAGTTATTTCATCACTTTCCGCTAAGTCACCCGCCCTGCTCATTGTATGATTTGTGCAGCTATATTTTATACTTTTCCTAAGTGTAATGGTATATTTACACATGCGCTCATATCTTTCTATGTTAGGAGCCCATTACACGTGGAAAATCTGCCTCGCGTAAAGCACGTCTGAGTGACAAGGAACCTTCAAGACTATTTCAGAACCTTGCATTGAAATTACACGAAAAACGCGAACATGGAGTTGATTCTGGAACTTACGCGGTGACAAGCAATAACGCTCGAATCTTTCACGGCACAGGTACAAACTCCGACGCGCTTTACCACTTGGCCGATCACGAGACAGCCGACGCTGTTCTCTCCGTTGCCAGTGTGCAGCTTCAATTGCTGGTGCTTCGACCTATTCATTTTCCGGGTACAATTCACCCTAATAAAGAGTTTCGTCTTGAACCCGCCGACTGCTGCCTTCGTCAACGTCACGACCACGTGACAATAAAGTATACCATTACTTGCTTTGCAAAATATGACTGATGATGTAGACCGGGTGTCGGGAACATGCGGTCCGAGGGCCGCGTGTGGCCCGCGACACTATATTATGTTGCCCCGTCACAAAACCGCCTCCCTCCCCCCAACTAAGTGATAAACACCGCTACAACTTTCTGCGTCGGTCGATGAGCGACCTTGACGTAGATATTTGCGAGTTAACTAAGCATGGCCAGCCCCAATAGTCACACTCGCATTCAAAGAGCTATACGTACATGGCTCTTTGCAAGCTCGGTCAAGCTGCTCGACGGGCCCTTCTATCCGTGTACAACGACTCGTGGAGCAGCGGATTGGTCCCTCCCTCATGGAAATCCAGCCGCCTTGTCCCGGTCCTCAAGCCAGGTAAATCTCCTCTGACACTGACCTGGACGACGACGAAGTGATTCGCGTGTAGAACACTGCTGTCAGTATCTGCGATTTTTTCAAGTTTTTCTGTGGCATTTGTGGAAAATACTGTTCCCGTGACTGTGGAGATGGACGTGGATTTACCTGGGCTTCCACCCAAACCGTGCACTTCGACCGCAGCTGCTCCGAGAAAGCGCGCCGGCCACCCGAGTGATGCCGACAGCGAGGACACGCTGATTTACTCTACAGCCAGCGACGAAAGCTCAGACGAGGGCGACTTCGTGCCTGTGACAAGACGTAAAGCAAAAAGAAGACTACTGATGGCCTCTCCTTCAACAAGTAAGAATACCACGACAACGCGAGAGCCTCCGGTCCACACGATTCTGTTTGTGCCGGTGGCAGCTGCCGATAGTCTTAACCGGCTCAATCGTCAAGCCACGTCTAGGTCTCTTGAGGCCCTCGCCCCGGGACAAATTGTGGATGTGCGGATCAATGGCCGTAAGAATCTCCTCGCCATAGACGTCACTCAACGAAGCGCACTGGATGTTTTGAGCAACGTAAAAGTGTTGGAGGACATCAACGTTCGTTCCTACATACCTGATGGCCGCGACTCTACTGCAGGTGTTATTTATGATGTCGACATGTTCATTAGCGAAAGTGACTTTCCGGCTCTCATCAAACCGGTGACAGAAGAACTCATGTTACTGCAGGCCCGTCGTCTTGGTAACTCACGCTGTGTAAAACTCGTGTTCAAAGGAGACAGCCTTCCATCGCAAGTCAAAGTCGGCCATTTTCGACACGCAGTGCGACCCTTTGTACCGAGGCCGCTTCAATGCCGGAACTGTTTTAAGATGGGACACGTCAGTGCTGTGTGTACAAACCGTGCCGTGTGCTCGCGATGCTCAGAGTCGCACAGTGCAGACTCTTGCCATCCAGAACTTCGTAAGTGTGGCAATTGTCACGGCCCTCACGATGCATCGTCGAAAGATTGCCCAAGCATGAAAAAGGAGATGCAAGTGTTGAGGCAAATGGCCCGTGACGGCTCAACCCACAGGGAGGCTGCTGCCAAAGTGCGACGCCGGCGTTCTCGTCGCCGGAGGCCTTCGAGGAAGCCCGCTGCCGAAGCTAGGACTGCACCTCTTCAAATAATCACCCACACACTACCCCAAGCGTCCAGCAACGCCAACAACAAAGAATCCAAGCAAAATACGAGCATAATTGGCCCACCTGACGCATGGCCAGCGCTGCCAACGACAGACCCGCCATCTGAGCCACAGCGTCGCTCGTCTACAATCACTTTGGAACGAGAGAGCGGAGATAGCCGAGATAAGGAAGTCGTAGCCATGGTGAAGGCCCTCATGAATACAATTCGTGCGCTCCTCACTAGCATTCCCACTGCGGCTGCTAAGAGTGCACTTCAGATATTGGACGCACTGAACCCGATGTTATCAAGTCTGGAGAAGCACCATGGCTCCTCCTTTGCAAACCTTTCGTAAAGAACTCAAAGGAGCATCGATTTTCCAATGGAATGCACGAGGCCTTAAACCCCGCATTTCTGATATTCGACCATTTGTGTTCAAGAACCAATTTCCTATTATTGTTATTTGCGAGCCACGCCTTCACAATGCGATGCGGTTATCCAGCTACGAAGCATTCAAGTCTGCCACCTGCAACGAGCAGAGTAAAGTCATCGTATATATCAAGTGCGAGCTTACCTATACCGAGCACTCTGTAACACCTGACGATAACAACCAGTACGTCTGCTTGACAGTAAAACGTAGGGACCTCACGTTCACGCTAGTAGGTGCGTATATATCACCTTCAAGCCGTTTTGACTCTGCAAGACTAAGTGCACTTTTGGCAGCTACACCTGGACCATGGATCATCACCGGTGATTTCAACGCTCACCACCCACTATGGAGAGGTCAGAAGATAGATCGTCGCGGAAGGCAAGTCTTCTCCTTTATGTCGGATCAGCAGCTGCTCTGTGGAAACGACGGCAGTCCTACGTTTTTACAGGGATCGACATACAGCAGCTGTCTCGACTTAACGTTTGTGTCACGAAACCTAGGTGATAAGGTGCAGTGGTTTGCAGATTATGAAACTCACGGAAGTGACCACATACCCACCTATTTGAAAATCAAGGGCCTGAGCAAATCAATAAACTGCAACGCTTCGACTCCCATCGATTGGTCAAAGTTCAGGTCAATGACAGAAGAGAGGTGTCAAAGAAAATGAAGCGCCTCCTCTCGACACCCTCGAGGGTATGATCAGAGATGCAGCTCAAGAAGCTACTTATAATTTTGAACCAACATCAAAATTTTGCGAGTATGAAGCGGAGTTGGAGCGGCTCAGAGCGATCCGTCGCCGTGCCGAACGACGATATAGGCGTACTAAGTCCATTTACGACTTGAGGGAGGCAAGACGTCTGCAGAAGAAGATTCAGCGGCGAATCAACTCACTTCAGTCTTTTCGGTGGAAATCTTTGTGCGAGTCGCTTGATCCCCACAAGCCTTTAACGCAAATATGGAGGATTGTGCGCGGCTTACGAACATCGCAGCATCAACATCGCCCCTTCAAGTGTCTCGCCCTCCACCAAGGCCGCCCCGAAATTGAAGTAGCAGAAGATTTTTGCGTGAAAGTTGCCGGTCAGGGGTCCACGTCCACCACGCGACACATAGGAAACGCACCAATCTCAAGAAATTCGAGAATGGACAACCTCTTCTACCTAGAGGAGCTCCAGGCAGCCTTGACAGCATGCAAGCGATCTTCATCACCTGGTCCTGATGGGATCACGTACATGGCTCTTTGCAACCTCGGTCAAGCTGCTCGACGGGCCCTTCTATCCGTGTACAACGACTCGTGGAGCAGCGGATTGGTCCCTCCCTCATGGAAATCCAGCCGCCTTGTCCCGGTCCTCAAGCCAGGTAAATCTCCTCTGACACTGACCTCCTATCGCCCCATCGCACTTGCCAGTTGTTTCGGGAAAGTGATGGAGAGGATGATATTGAGACGCCTATAGTGGTACATGGAGCACTATGGAATATACCCTGATGCTATGACCGGCTTTCGGCGTGGGCGGTCGTCTGTAGATAACGTCATTGACCTGGTTTCGTCTGTGCAACATCAAAAAAGCCTGAAACGACTATCTGCGGCGTTGTTTTTAGACGTGAAAGGCGCATACGACAACGTATCACATGAAGCCATTCTGGATGTCTTAGAAAATGTTGGATTGGGTGGTCGTGTATACCAATGGATTGAGAGCTATTTGAGGGGCAGGACCTTCTTTGTACAGACTGAGGATGCCACAACAACGCATCATAGTATCAGTCGGGGTGTGCCTCAAGGTGGAGTTCTTAGCCCCACACTTTTTAACCTAGCGCTCCTCGGCCTGGTTGACGCACTCCCACGATCAGTCCATCTATCAATATATGCAGATGACATCTGCATCTGGGCGTCAGGAGTGACACGCGTCCATGTGCGGGCCAGGCTTCAGAGAGCGGCTACACTGACGACAAAGTACCTTCAAGGACAGGGGCTAGAGCTGTCATCAGAGAAGTGCTCACTTGTTGCCTTCACGCATAAGGCGATGAGCCCGTATGTCATTAAAATCAACGGACACACGATTAACTACGAGAAGACCCATCGCTTTCTGGGAGTCATAATTGATCGCGACCTCTCCTGGAGCCCTCACATCGCCTACATGAAAACGAAACTCAGTATGATCACCCACGTACTAAAGTTTCTTGATGGAAAATCGTGGGGTGCATCTGTACGAGCGATGCTGCAACTTTACACTGTTCTGTTCCTCGGTTTTATGCGCTACAGCTTACCTGTGCTCTGCGGGACCCGAGGAACAAACATACGTGTCCTCCAGTCGCTTCAAGCCCAAGCACTGCGAATATGCCTCGGCCTTCCGAGATGCGCATCTACAGCAGCGACAGTCGTCATCGCGCGTGATTATCCAATCAGAACATACATCCGCGTCGACGCTTTGAGAATGCACATTAGGCATTTCGCTCGAATTCCATCGCATCACCTCGCCTCACTTCACACTTCTAGACCCCACTCAGCGTTCAGTGGTACTGTAGCTTTGCATCGCGCACTGCTTCCATCGCACTCCACTCATGCAGCACGGCCGCCGTTACCATTGTGGTGCCTACACCCTCTCAAAGCCCTTCTAACCATTCCTCGCATCCAAAAGAAGAAGCAGTCATCGCATCTAGCCCTGAAACAGGCTGCACTACTGTTCCTGCAGGAGAAGCACAGCGGGCGCCTTCACATTTACACGGATGGCTCTGTTTCGTCAGCAAGCTCAGCAGGGGCGGTAGTTATTCCTGCCAAGTCTGTCACAATCAAATTCAAGACATCGCATTTGACGTCATCGACGGCTGCAGAACTCGCCGCCATCCGTGCAGCACTAGAGTTTATCGTAGAAGAACCTTCGCAAGCGTGGTCTATCTTTTCGGACTCCAAGGCAGCTCTTCAACGCCTAATGTCACCCCTTCGTCATGGACCTAATGAGCAGTTAGCAGCTGACATAAGGCTTCTTCACCACCATGCAATCGAGAACCAACACAGCATTGCATACCAGTGGATACCAGGTCACTGTGGTATATATGGCAACGACCGCGCAGACGAGGCCGCTCGATCAGCACATGATGCTACCCAATCCACAGCCATAGCCATACCGTTCACAAGAACTGATACAGCCACAAGGCTTCGTTCGCTGGCACGTGACCTCACACTGGCACAGTGGAACTCTACGGAGTTCACAAATACTCGGCTACATCACTTGGATCCCGATCTCAAGCTTCGTCTTCCGTCAGGAATATCTCGAGCTGAAGAGACTCTTCTGTGCCGCCTGTGGCTTGGCGTGGCCTTCACAAATGCATACTCCTTTCTTATTGGTATGGCCAGCACCTCTACGTGCAATAACTGCAGCTGTGAAGAAACGATCGCCCATCTTCTGTGTGAGTGCACCCGTTTCAATGCGCCAGGACGAGAACTTACGGAAGCACTAGATAGACTGGATGATCGCCCTATGGCGGAAGAAAGAATTCTGGGCCCCTGCTCAAGTCCATCCTCAGCCCAGAAAGCTTTGAAAGCATTGTTACATTTTTTTTGCGTGCAACTGGTCTGAGCGACAGACTTTAAGACTCTTTCTTCCTTTATTTTTCATTCTCTTCATATCTTTTTTTCTTTCTTTCTTTTTTTTCTTGTAACATCTCTTTTCTATCATCTTTTACTCCCCTTACCCCCTTCCCCAGCACAGGGTAGCCCGCCGGTCCAAGAACTGGCTAACCTCCCTGTCCTTCCGCTTGTTTCCCCTTCCTCCTCCTCCTCCAAAGAACTATTTTTTTCTTGTAACCTATGTTTATATGTGTTTAAATTGCAACCATGTGACATGCGTGCTGGAGATAAACATGATTTATATTCCAGTTTTGTACATCAATATAGTCAATTCTCGGAAGTTTTTATATCAGCCTGCTTTCACAACTCTCGACATAATGAGAGCGACAGAATGGGGTTCAACGCAACAAACGCAGCGCCCACACATCCGCTTTTGGGCGTACATCTCGGAGGCCGTGTATAAACTGTGATCGCGTAAGCCATCGAATTAGGTTTAATGTGACCACCCGTCTAAGGCACCTTTGAAGCCCGGTACACATTCCCTGCATCGTTCGCAAACAGGTGGGGCACATTCGCGTGCATGTTCAGACTGGACACGTTCCTCTTTCCGTACCTTTGTTCCACGTTCTTCTTACGTTGGGAATGTGCTGGCAGGTTCGATGCGTTGAGGTGGTCAACAGCAAAAATCACATCTCATCGCCTTTTCGAGTAACTGACAACGCTATGCCGAAATGGACTGTCGACATCTCCTTTAGATGGACACATCGAGAGTGGCTTCCGGGAAGTTTCATCTTTCTCTCCTCCAGAATTCTCAACAGTATTGCCACACCTCAACGCTGCGACGTCCTACAGCCTAATACGGTGACGACCCAACTCGCTGGATAGCATATTGGTGTAGTCTTGAACCTATGACATTGTGCATAGATAAATGAAGTAGATAAGTAATATATATCAATGAGTTAATGCACTTTTTCCTTTCATTTTTACTCGAGCAAGTCGATAAATAAACAGATAAGTAAATGCAATGACAAACTTACAATAACCTATAGATCGCTTAGTTGGTAGGTATTGATGTTAAAAAAAGGCATGATGTGAAAACACAGAGAGAAATTGAAGTCAAGCGAGTGACCAGCTATCTCTCACGTAGACCATCGCGCGCAACTGACTGGGAATGCGCAGATAAGTATATTAATTGCGAAACACATTGGGGACCCTGGTTGTCGTCTTCTGTCATCGTATGCTGTCGTAGCTTGGCGTAACGCAGGCAAGCAACGTGTAGCATAGTCATCTGTAGCATAATGAGCGCGCGCTCACGCCAAGGAGAAGTCTTCGTGCTATTGTTCTTCGAGCGCCTTGATGATGATATTGAACGTGGAACACTTTAAAGGCCCGCGCTGTCGTATGCAGCCGTCACTTGGCTTTACACAAAGAAAACGACATATAAAAATAAAAAAAGAGGAAGCAAGCAAAAAACAGGAACGAGAAAGAAATGAAAAAATAGGAACAAAAATAGAAAAAAGCAAGAAAGAGAAGGAAATCGATAAAGCGAAAGGAAGAAATCCATAGAAATAAAAAAGGAAAAAGACAAAAAAAACGGAAACAGAGAAAAGAAATCTAGAGAAGAGGAAGGAAAAGGAAAAACGAAGAGAAACAAAGAAAGCAGCCAGCTCTGCACTTCCTTCAGGCTTGGCACCCCTAGTGCGAAACTGCCCTAACTGACATTTAAAGAGCAAAGCTCTTAAAGCTGGAGTTACACTGTCGGGTGTCCGCAAAAAACCACGCGCGCCATTGTTTATCGCGCGCCGTTGCTTATCAGCTGCACTCACCGACAGAGACAGTCCGCACAGCCGCGCGCCGAGTTTCCCGGCGTGGCGCGAGCTGATTACGAGCGACGAAAGGCGCCTGCGCTTCAACCGGGGTACCACAGCCCGCTTTGCAGATTACTTCTGGCGCTGGAGTTTCTACATATCTTGCATGACCTGTGACAGGCTGTGGATCGACTCGACTTTGTCTACGCCTGTAAGTCTGTAAGAACAGACTTAGCATCAGCCAAGAAGGCCACGTTAAACCCTTAAGATCAGCCAGCTTCGCGGTTTCCTGAGCTTTACACGGCTAGTGTAAACTTCTCGGCTTTTTTCCTTGGCCTGAGCATTCGAGTCGACGGTGTCCAGCCTACCATCGGTCTTCACGTACGCTGCATGGCTTTGCGTTTGCAACGTCCGCTGTCGGCAGAATGCCGTCGAGTTTTGTTCGTTTGGTATCCCATCAAAAGCTCTGCTAGTAAATCGTCATTCTTCACATGCGCACGATGGTAACGGAGGTGAAGTCTTGTTGTTCAAGTTTGTAGCGGGATGTCTTTATTTTCTTCAAGCCTTCTTTCAACGTTCTTACCGCCCTCTCCGCTAAATCATTTGGTTGTGAATGATAAGGCGCAGGAGTCAAGTGTTCTACTTGACTCCTGCTTGAATTTAAAGTACGAAGTCGTTATGATAGTCGTTATGTCAGCCTTAAACTACGAAGTCGTTATGATAGTCGCATGTTCTGACGCCCGATGGCAATGTACGCTTGTACCACGCAGTATTACTGGGATACTACATATTATATGGCGACGCCTGTATAAAGGACGCTTGCGTTTGCGAAGCATGAAAGTTGTTTGCACTGCATTTCCATTTTATTTGCATCTTTCTCGATTTTTCGGTCACAGACAAGATGATGATTTGCCGCTCACAAATAATGACGCCGACGCCGACACCGACGCCGGAATTTCTGCGAAACGAGTTCTTTAACGCTATCGCGTTAATACGAAAACATGCGAACAGAGGAAAGTTAGTCTCGCTGCGATTGGCGGCAAAAAATTAAAAAAGAAAGCACGCACACATTCCGTTTGTGTGCCATCGCACTGAGAGTCTAAAAGAAAAAAGACATGGCATAGTTAGTCGAATGGCCACAAGCTTTCGCCGAACACACTTTAAAATGTACAGTGTCCTTCAATTTTTTTAATGTTGAGTTGTTGCAATGAGTAGCCCCTATTTGTGTAATGTGAAGCAATCTTAGAACGTTTGCTCTCTTATTTCAGGAAGACACCATAGATGCAAGTTCAACCTAGTTCAAACGAACTGCGCAGGCGGCTTTTTTGTTCAGAGGTGGGCTTACAATGAAGATAGCAATACTTGCGACTCCATCAATTTCCCTGTGTGTTGGGACAAAAACGGAGTATTTCTGACATGCGGGGCCTGCATGAATACCTGCACAAAAGGTAAGTAACGTTCCGAACGCAGGCTTGTAATCTAGGTGTTTCACTAAATGAAATCACTTTTGCGGCTAAAGAGTAGCAAGCTCGAAATTATGCTGGCGCGGTGTCTTTTCCACCCATCCCACTAGTTTCACAAGAGTTTCTATCATAAACAACATTCATCGAAGACTTGTGGTTATTGAAAACCGTCACACGCGCTTCGCTAAGCCCTAAGAACAAAGCTGAGAAACAGACATGTAGGCGGTTATTGTAATTTTTTTTCAAGGTTATGTTTACTACAAGCCGTGTGCATGAAAACCAGATGTTTGGTTCGCGCAAATTTTTCAAAATGCGTCAGGTGGGCTTTGTGACTGAAAATTATGTTGCGAAGGATAGCTGATTTCACACTATGTGCACTTTCTCTTTGATAGGCACAAACTATACATGTAAACATGGCAGGAATGTGACTAATAAAGGCAACAGCAACCTGTTCCATGCTACAGAGGCCAAGGAAGTGCCCACGCTTGCTGGGCAATGAAGAAAGCTAGAATCAGGTTCTGATGATGATAAATTGCAGGAAAGCGTCCGCCTTAACCACACCAAGCAGAAAGCTATAGCCAGGTAGCCGATGACAAATTGTGTGACAACATTTCACATCGGTTCGGCTGCTTTCATGCAGACAGCTATAATGCAATTGATGACATGCGTGATGAAGTTACGTTATTGCCGAGGAACGTTGTTGACGCAGCTGGTGACGAGGAAGATGATGGATTGTGTGAGAGGTCAGTAAATGGCGAAAAACCAAGCCAGGTTTACGGAATTCGCGTCACGTGAGACCTTATGCCACATCATACATCTGCCACGCGACTTTCACAGCTATTTAGCCGATACTCGCAACTACTCGGGCAATATAAGGCTGCTGTTGACACTCCTATTACTTATTTTAATAACGCACCATGACATTCATTTGCACAATAAGTGGGCGGCTTTATTACGGCCAGCAATTGTTTGATTGGCCTGGGCTGATGCCACGTGCAACACTATGGAACTACAAAGGCGTGAACAAAAAGATTACACCACCGCGGCGCTAGAGGGTAGATGTGACGCTCGTCGCGTGTCCTCTCACCTTGCTGTATTTACACGTGGAGAAAGCTGACGACAATAAGGAGAGTGGCACAGATACATTTTTTAGAGTCGTAAGAGTTACTGTACATGACACTTCTAGGACACAGAGTTGCGCATAGGTACAACACAAATTTGCAAGGTGAACCCATACCTCGTTCACTGGGTCTACATTACAGGCTGGCCTCTCGTGGCAGTAATTCATTATTACTGCTGCGAAATCTGAATCGCGTACTTATAATATTTCGCTAAAAAGGTTACATTAAGCACGAATAAAAATATGAGCATAAACTTGTTTTTTTTTTCGCATTCCATTACAAAATCATGTAAGTGGCAAGGTAGTACACAGCTGTTCTGAATGTGTCCGTGAATACGCTTAAGCGATGACGAACTCGCCAGCGGCGTTGAACGCACCTCAGCTGCGGTAACGACTACAATAGTTAAGACCCGAGCTCTTGCACCCGACGGTGACTCGGCGGAGAATGGTGTCCCTGAAGCCTCCAGCGACAAATGCAGCCGTGCAAGAGACACCTCAAGGGGCAGCACAATTGCGCATGCCATCTGCTGCGATTAATAAATATCTTTTTAATGCGGAATGGCACTTTATATTGTAATACACTTGTTAGTACATTAGTACCTCTTGGCGCCCATTCGCTAAACGATGCGATTTCGAGGATCGAGGGTCCGTGAACATCGCAGCAGAAGAGTTACAGGAGTGAAAAGCAGGACGCGTACATCGGCCGCGTGCCTCAGCAGTCGTCATCGGCTACATTTTAATCTCAGCATGCATTATAACGCTGCAATATATCTGGAACCAAACAAACTGCCATATTCTGATCTCACAAGAAGGAAGATTTGTTTCTGCCACTTCTATCTCATTTACATGCCCAGTAAACCTGATGTATGTATACTGATGTATGACATTCTTATATTCATCCGTGCCTATAGTACTGTTAACGACGATTTTTTTTTGCCTTCGCCTATTTTCTGTCATTGTGTACATTAATTTGCGGAAAACTGTTTGGTCAGTTTTCATTATATGTTACGCTGGTGCTGTTTAATTATTTATTTTTATATTAGCTCTTGTGTTACACCTTCACACAGTATAACTTGTTTTTTAGTATATTTTGTGTTTATATGTTCATAAGCTCAATTGTATCTGCTGTAGTAATCAATGTTACCTACGTATATATATCTCTCTTATGTATATTCTGTGCTGCCTCCCTTACACAATGCCCCACGAGGGCCCTGTAAGGTACTGTAAATAAATAACTAACTAACTAACTAAATAAATAAATAAATAAATCCGAAAGATACAAGACCGCGAAAAAAATCACGTCAATTGGGCGCTAGAGGTGCTAAGCCTGAAGGCAATGCGGAGCTGGGCGGCCTTCTTTGCTTGTCCTGGTTTTTATCTCTTCATCGTTATTTTTTTCACCTCTCTATTTTTCTGTCTTGTTTGTCACTGTTTATTTTTACTTCATTGTTTCTCTCTATGTATACATTTATTTCCATTTCTCGCTCCTTCCATCTGTTTTTTTTTTGTATTTGTTTCCTTTCTTCCTTTCTCTCTCTCTACTTCTCACTTCCTCTTTCTTTCTATCTTTTTCTCTTTCAGTCTATATATTTCGCTCTCTTTTTTGAACTTCTCCTTTCTGTATTGCACCTCTTTATTTCTCTCCATTTCTCTCTTTCTTTCTATGACATACATTGCGTTTTTCCAATCTCCCTTTCCTCATATTCAGTCTCTCCTCACTTCTCTTCTTTTCGCCTCACTTCTTCCCACCACCTTAGTATTATCTGCGATACAAGGCAATGCTATGCTTTGCTAGTGTGCCTGGTATCAGACTTGTTACGACGCTCGCGTTCAGATCATGGGTACGCGGGATCGAATGCCTCTTCAGCAACAGATTTTTTAAGCCAAGAATTTCACTTTTTTCTCTTTCCTCTCTCTGTACTTGTCATCGCATCCGTCAAAGTTTTTCCATCAAACAGAGGATTCAGTTTCGAAGAAAATAATTTTTCTTCGAAAGGGTTCCTTCAATGAAATTAATGACATGCATTAAAAGCACGAGATCTTATTTCGAGGTATTGTTGATATACCGCGAAAAAGGTGCCCTAGTTTTTAATGGGGCTAATTTTAATGCAGTAGTGAAATCATTGAAGCTTGTTTCCATTACGAATTTATTATTGTTGACACTCACTTTCCGATGTGCCTCCCCTTGTGCGAGAACGAATTCAGCTTTCTCATCATGTAACCGACCCACATTCTCCATGTTTCCCAAGCAGTAAGGTGCAACCACTGCGCCTCTTATAGGTGTCCACCAGAAGAGCCACCGTGGCCCTGTAGGGCAATTCAACTTGCTGCACCTCTGTGAAATAATCCTCACCTGAGGCCATTTGGCGGAATTTAATAATTTTAATAATTCCTGGAATTTCGCGTGCCAAAAATTACGGTGTTAATATGAGGCACACCGTAGAGCAGGGGTATCAAACACGCGGCCCGCCAGGCTCTTGGTTGCGGCCCGCGGCCCTCACATGACGGTCTTTGCCCCTCGTATTTTATTTTATTTTTCTTATGAAGTATGTTTCTGAGGTACACAGACCTGACTGGTTTAACGCATTGTTGCGTGAGGCATCCCATGGGTTCACTTTGTTTTGAAACATAACCGTGAAACAAAAATTATATTTCATAATCGGCGTCCAGGTCCAGATTTGAGTCATTTTCGAGATCGGTATCGACGTGATTTTGGAATCCTGACACCGAACCTCCGTCAGAAATTACCTGTATATGAGATATGGGAAATTTTATTTTTTTCAAATGGCAGCGTCGGCCCTTGCGGGACTAAATTGCGTGACTGCGGCCCGGTGGCTGAGGTGAGTTTAAGACCCCTGCCGTAGAGAAAGGCTCCGGAAATTTCGACCATTTATTGTTCCTCAACGTCCTCCTCAATGAAAGTACACGTGCCTTAGCATTTCGCCCATCATAAATGCGACCGCCGCGGCGGTGAAAGCTGACCTTCCGGTCTGTAGCCGGGCACCGTAACCAGCACGGCTGAAAAACATTTCTGTGTTTTGCTGAGAGATAGCCTGGAAAGGAGAACAATCGATTTACAATTCGTTTTATTGATTGATAAATTTTTGTGATAAAATTTTTCAAGGTTTTTCACTGAAACATTGTTATTTGGTTTTAGGACATAAAGATGGCCCAGAGAAGAGAAAATGGATCCAACGCTTCTGTCAAAAAAGTATGAATAAACATCTGCAAAAACATAGCTTGAACTGACATTTCCCCTACTTTAAATACTCCAAATTGAGGTTGTACAAATAAAGCACCACACAAATTACTGCTTGAGCGTTGTGTTTACTTTCATATAAATTTTCAATTTGCCTAAAGTGCGACGGACTTGAGAGAAGTTAATTTCTTCTGTTGTTTTGAAACAGGTATGTACCTTTGTTTCCTTGAGAGCATTTTCAGCCTAGACGCTCAAGATTGCGTTTTGTGGCTTTGCTAGCCGCCTTCGTTACGTGCTTGTATAATTATCGTAATCTCGGATGCCATCGTTTTTTAAATATGCTCTAATTTTCGAAGGGTAAGTAGATTATAAGCCGATTCCCAAACATCTAGCAGCACAAATAAGAAAATAAAGACTTTGCAAAAATGTTTCCTTGCGGTAGTAATTGACAAAGGCAGTTTTTTTCTTATAAGTGTGGAAAAAAATTTGCCAGTAGATTATTGCTTATCCAATAGCCCTTCATGTTCATCCCAAACGCCTGCTCTGTCGTAGTGCGTGACGAATATATGGACACTTTTTTTTTGTAACCAAGAAAATGGACTAGTTTACGGGGCGTCCTCCACATGATGTAGAGCAGAAATAACGGTGCACCTTTTAGCGAGATATTTTCTCTTAAACATTTTGCCTGTATATGTTCAGGCACGAACATCGACTCTATCACACTATGAAACAAGGAGATGTGCGGCGAAGGCGCTATACTGGCGCTGAGAGCGTATAAAAATTCACGCACTCCCTTACGCATTCGCCTAAGGGCACTCGAATGCGGAAGCCATGCTCTCTTCCTTCTCAGTGGATATTTTGGATCTCCCCCGTCCAACCCTTCTCGAAATCTTTTTGCTCGTAACGGGGTTATGCACTACCTCTGACATCGGATGTGTGGCGAGCTTGCTGCGCCGCACGTGTTTTGCAGTAAGTCGTGGATGAGCCCACCTTTTACCAATAGACAATGTCATTTGATGACGTCATCTTAGTACCGCACATTACGTGACGTAACAGTGACGTCATCATGACCCGGTGATCGTTAGTGACTCGAGTGATTTGCTTGAACTGTGCTATTTCTAGCATAGCTCATTTGTTGTCTCCAATTATATCGATTTCGATGCCCAGTGCTTGTTACTCTTGCTGTAAAGTAGGGCAGTTTTTATAGTAATTGATAGCTGTAATAATGTCACTGCTACAATTATGTACTTTGTAACCCCCCCCCCCCCCTTAAATGTCGTAATGGCGCTTAAGGTACTGTAATAAATGAACAAATCAACTGCAAGCTTCAATGCGCTCCAACTTCATTCTTCATTTACACTCTTGCACTGCACTTAATAATTGTCTTTGCGGAGTATGAGCAGCCCCCGAAATAAAAAAAAAGGTATTCCAGTATCTGTATTGCCGTATCGGTATTCTGGAATATGTTTTTCTTCGTTTTGCAAAGGTACCTTGGAAATAGCCCGTATCGTCAAAGGTAATTGTATCTCAGTATCTGCATTTTAGGCTTAACAACCATGTTTTCCGATATCTGTATTCCGGAATACTTTTCCGAGTATCTTTGCCCAGCCCTGGTCAGCAACAAGCCGCTTCTACAGCTGGCACTTTAGCATCAGCCTCCCCCACACACACTGTATAAGCAAAGACATCTTCCGTTGTTCTCCAATTAACAAAGTCCTCTGCTTGCTGTGTCACGTTAGCCCTGTAATCTTCTTAAGCTTAAATTCCCACCCCATTTCGACCTACCCAAGGCACACATGCGTTTTCTTGAAATACGGTGTGTTACTATCAGTACGTCCAGCGGTTATTTTGATAACAAAATACCCGTTTGTTCAACGCACATTTGTCACCTAAGGTACTCCGTCTTTGTCCTAAACACGCTAGAAGAACTCTAAGAATTGTTTCCTGTATCCATCCTACGATGACTTTTTGTCTTGACCAACTAGTGAGCTTTTCAGACAGTGTGCTCAAACACGACAGTGCATTGTAAACGCTGATCGGTACCTTATCAAACTGCGGAGTTCCAGCCCTATGTGCACCAAAGCCCTTTAACTGGCAGAGAGACGGCAGTTAAAGCACAGGGATGCAATTAATATGCATGATTTTAATTCACTTCCTCAGGCAACTGCTATAACACTTCAGGTCACTGCTATCACTGTGTATTTACCGTGAATAACAAGCAGAATGGGTCTAAATATTTCGCAAAGAAGTAATTCTTGAGGAAGTATGTAATGTTTAAGAAAAACGTATTCCGGTGGAATATTTATGATACTTTCTTTTTGAGAGCGAATGGTACGATTGTAGACACAATATGTAAGGCTGTGAAAAAAAAATTCCCCCATCTCCCGCTAAAGGGAACCATGTGTGGATGCGAAGCAGCGGGGAGATAATTAGCTTGAGCAGGAGGAACGTCGCCGCTCTCGTTTCATGGCAGCGGTCCGGGCGCTCATCGCGGCGCTGCACAGGAGAGAGAATGCGGCGCGCGCGCTCCGTCATTTTCATACCGGGGAACTACCGTGGCGCCCCCCAGCGGAGTATGCAGCTGTCGCACCACCTGTCGTGCGCGCCCCTCCGTAGATGATTCCCAGAGGAGACGTCGGGGGGGGGGGGCGTAAGAGAGGAGAGAAAGGGGGGAGGGGACGTGCATGCGCTGTGGGGGGTGTGGGACGCGGGAGCCGCTCCGTAGAGTAGAGGATTCCTAGAGGAGAGAGGGGGGAGAGGACGCGCATGCGCTGTGGGGATGTGGGACGCCGGAGCCGCTCCGTAGAGTATAGGATTCCTAGAGGAGAGAGGGGGGAGAGGACGCGCATGCGTTGTGGGGATGTGGGACGTGGGCGCCGCTCTCGTAGAGTAGATGATTCCTAGAGCAGAGAAAGGGGGGTGAGCGTAGGAGAGGATAGGGGGAGGGGACGCGTATGGGCTGTGGGGGGTGTGGGACGCTCCGTAGAGTAGAGGATTCCTAGAGGAGAGAAAGGGGGGTGAGCGTAGGAGAGGAAAGAGAGAGATTGGGAGGGAACGCACATGCGCTGTGGTGGTATAGGACGCGGGACGCGGGAAGGAGGGACGGACTGAGCCCCCTCCAAACATATGCAAGCAAGATCAAGGAATGGGGTCAACCTGGGCGACAGACACCACCTGCCTAGCCATTGCTAAGCAGCCTTTCTGTGCTCTCGGTCATGACTCTGATGACTGTGGTAGTGGTTGACGGCCTTCATATTACTACAGTGTTCTGGTTCGCATATTGGGTGCTTCCCTACTTTATGAAAGTGGCCGGACGCGGGACGGCGGACGCGGGACGGCGGGCGCGGGACGGACGCGGGAGGGACGGACATAGCCCCGAGCATAAGATGCTTCGCATCTAAAAATGGTTTCCTTGTGCAACTTGCGAGCATCTTTGTGGTCCAGTGTTTTAATCTGAGAGCACTGCGCTTTAATTTGCAATTTATTATAGCTTTATTCACAGAAAATTTTATTGCTAGGTCAAATCATTTAGGTGGCTGAAAAGGTTGCTTTTTTTCTCTCAGCCTACTTATCTGTGACAAAAATTACAATTTTTTTTTAAACAAATGCCATTTTTTCTTTGTCGCTCAGTGCACTAAGACTATAACAGACTGCACCCTGGAAAGAAAAACACCAGGCTTTTTTTATAGCGCAAATGTTGTACGCTAGTTTCCAGCGGATCGCTCCGTGCGTAGATTGAGCGCGTACACATTGTAAATTCCAAAGTGTGTTCGGTGAAAGCCTGTATCAATTCGACTGACTATGCGATGCATTTTTTTGTTTTCTTGTGCACGACACATACTAGTGGAATTGCACTCTTCTTCCAAATGTGTGCTTGCCGCCCCCTATCCCTCTCCATCCATTTTGTCATGCTCGTCTGTTGTTGGGCCACATTCAGCTCATCCTCTCTTTTTTGTACCGTGTAGCGGCGCTACTGTTGCTATGCGCCGCTGTGCCATCACGTGATTGATGAGAGAGTGTGACGAGGAGAGGCCGCCGCTGGCACCGTTGCAGGGCACGGACGGACGGACGGACGCCGCGAGTATGAGCCATTAAAGGCTTTCGCCTCGAAAAACGGCGGTGGCTGCCCTGTAATCATCGGCCTCTGCTGCCGATGTCACCGCGAAACAGCGTTCTAGCTTTAAGAAAATTTGATTCCACTACAGCAGCTTCTACGCTTTTAAAACAATGTGTTGAAATTGTAACGACCGCTTCGATTCCAAGATAAAATACACAAAGCAGGGTCATCGCCGTTGTATTTCTTCAGGCAATGTAAGTTAATCAGATTTATTTCATACCATAGCATTTCACACAACCTTAAGAGGATAGGATCAAAGCATGGTGTAGACTTCGTCTTC
>JALIZH010016994.1:0-16082 GCA_030522465.1 Rhipicephalus appendiculatus | reverse complement strand
CGGTAGCAAAGTTGATCACATCATTTAGAATTTATTTAGCCATGCTATCAGGTAACTGTAAGTAATAAAAGAGGCACGGGTGGCAGCAGCTTCATCGCGTACCAGGTGTAAGGTTTGCAGACACTTTCAAAGCTAAGTGAAAGCTAAAAGTACCGGCAGTGATTGTATGATTGCCATCAAATTTAAATTTCGTAGCAAGATTTCGAACCGCTAAATTGCATGCTACAATTTTGGCTTTGTCGTAAGGGATCCATTAGCAAGACAGCAAAATCATTTTTTGGTGCGATTCAATGGGCGTCGTGCGAACACGGTGAAGAAGTTGCGTAACATAGTGACAGGTTGCAACTTCTATGGGCTCTAAGATTACACACTTCCGTGAAACCTTAGTGCCACCAGAGAGAGAAAAGATCTGGTGGCACTGCATCGGCAAGACACATAAGCGAAACAAAATGCAGCGCACACCAATACGCAGGTAAGCGCAAATCGTGTCACTTATTTTCTTCTATCTGTCGTCCTAATGCGTGCTGCGGTTATACAGGGCTGGGCAGAGATGTTTGCAAAAGTATTGCGGAATACATATGCATATTCAGGAATTGAAATACTGCAATACAGTGTTACGGCGATGTTGATCCCCCGCAAAAATATTAAGGGCAGCGTAATAATGTAAGCCATGTTGTAGTGCATTGAAGCTTGCAAGTCAAGCATATCGCTTCAGGTTTCTTCAAAGCATATCGCTTGAATCGCGAAGGAACACCAGTGAATTATTTGCTGAACTACTTTGCTGAGCAGGTCGTTGCGTTAACTGCGCTTGAGCCACAGCAGCTTCTAAAATGGGCTGTCTTCTAGACAGCGTGGATTCGGCCTTAATTCAAGACTGTCGAAGAAAAGAAAACAAATGAAAGCCTCTCTACCGCTGCAGACGAACACACGCTTGCGTTATAACGAATAAAACTTCCTTCATGGCCAGAAAGTCCTGTAGCATGGCGATAGCGCCTCCTGAGTCCCTTCTTGGTTTTAACGTAAAATTTCTTCCTTTACGCGATGGAAACACGTCTCCTTTCTGACAAGAAAAAAAAACTAACGGGATGCTAATGTCCTACACAGTGTCGCGATACAATCGATACATCATAAAAGTACTTCATTACTGACCTACTGATTCATATAAAAAAATATATCTCTAGACAGCAATACAGATACACAAAAGCATCTCCAAACTACTTTCGCGATACTATTGCATCTAGATACTACCTAGCCCTGCGGTTGTAAATCACCAACTCTCGCGAACAGGAGCCCTCCAATACATTCCGCCCAATATGCATAACCATTTCAAAGTAAGCCTTTGAGCCTGAACAACATGATAGGTACACAACTTCCGCCAGTCAGGCTTGAGCATTTTGTGCGAGTCTCTGACCATTCTTATTATGAAATTCTCATTTTTAGTTGCTGCCCAGCTTGGTGTATATTCCTTCAAAATTACAATGGCGACCCGCCGTGGTGGTCTTATTGTTATCGTGCTCGACTGCTGACCCGCAGGTCGCGGGATCGAATCCCGGCCGCGCGATTCAGGGCGAAAATGCTTCATGCGCGTCTACGTAGATTTACGTGCGCGTTAAAGAACCCTAGGTGGTCGACCTAGGGTTCTTAACGTCCCAAAACCACCATAATCATAAGGTGGTTTGGGACGTTAAACCCCAGCATCTATTATGAAAATATAATGGCGCCATTTTCAATAACCCCAGCGGCGCCATGACTCGGCCAAAAGTTCTGCTCCCCGTCCGCTGTGAACATGACCGAAAACAGGTTTGTGGTCTAGCTGTCGCTCACTCTTTGCCTGTTTAACACGAAAGTGTTTTGTGCAGGGGTCCATCACGTGTCCTCTGACGTATTTCCGTCACGGATATGACGTTGTAAAATATAAACTGTTAAGACGTTTATTGGCGGGCACTCGGCGACGATGCGAAAGCAGCGACAGTCAAGGCGGGGATCGACTCTCAGCACGAGATGCTCTTTTTCATCGAAGAGGGCGACCCACTAGAAGGCGCTGGAGAGGACGACCCACTAGTTCCAAAGCTTCGCTACAATTACCCCGGGTACGAAAAGGGAGCCAGCCTGGCGACCTAACAGCTGGTTACTATGAGCGGGTCATGGTAGACCTTGAGGCGCTCCACGTTGGCAATGTCGCGCCCTCGACGGCGCATGTCCGAAGATGGTTCGATGGGTTCGATCAGGTAGTTTACAGGGGAAGTGCGTTCGACGATACGGTAGGGGCCTTCGTATTTGGGCACTAGTTTTGAAGAGAGGCCAGTTGCAGTGGTAGGGATCGAGAGCGATACGAGCGCCCCAGGGAAGAACGTGGGCTCAGAAGTGGCGGAACCATCACGAATACCCTTCTGGCGCTCTTGTTCATTCGTCGTGAAGGTCTTGGCGAGCTCGCGACACTCTTCAGCAAGCCTGGCTGTGTCAGAAATAGGCGCACACTCAGATGGATCCGGCCTTGTATGGAAGTATCGTGTCGATGGTGTGCGACGGGTGTCTTCCATATAATAAGAAGAACGGTGAAAAACCTGTAGTGCTCTGAGGGGCGGTATTATAGGCGTAGGTGACGAACGGCAGAATGGCATCCCAATTTGTGTGATCGGCGGCGACGTACATGGAGAGCATGTCGCCGAGCGTACGGTTGAAGCGTTCGGTGAGGCCATTCGTCTGCGGGTGGTAAGCAGCAGTTTTGCGGTGAACAACGTTGCACTCTTTGAGAATGGCTTCGACGACTTCGGACAAGAAAACACGGCCTCGATCACTGAGCAGTTCCTGTGGTGGACCGTGACGCAGGATGAATCGTTGGAGCAGGAAGGAGGCCACATCACGCGCCGTAGCCGCGGGGAGGGCGGCGGTTTCGGCGTATCGCGTGAGGTGGCCTACAGCGACGATGGCCCAGCGGTTACCAGCCGACGTTAGCGGAAGTGGCCCATACAAATCGATACCAACGCGCCCAAACGCCTGGTCAGGGCAAGGTAGAGGCTGCAGACCTGCCGGCGACAGGTGCGTTGAAGTTTTGCGGCGCTGACAATCTATGCAGGAGCGAACGAATTTCTGCACGTAGCGGTACATTCCTCGCCAAAAGTACCGTTGGCGAATGCGGTGGTAAGTCTTCGATACCCCGGAGTGGGCACATTGCGGATCAGAGTGGAACGACGGGCATATGTCAGCGCGCAGACTGCGGGGTATGACTAGTAGCCACTGGCGGCCGTCACTGTTGTAATTGCGTCGGTGGAGGAAGGTCGTCGCGAACGGCGAAATGGTGGGCTTGACGACGCAACGCGCGAGTGGATGGTGTTGCCGATGGATCAGTCAGCAAGTCTATCAGTGAGGCAATCCATTGATCCTTGCGCTGTTCGGTAGCGATGGTATGCAGGTCGATGGAAGAAACGGCAAGGTGAGACGCTGAGCTGTGGGCATTCTCGTCAGGCAAGGGAGAGCGCGACAGGGCGTCGGCGTCAACATGCTGGCCTCCATTGCGGTACAGCACGCGGATGTCGTAGTCTTGCAGGCGAAGCGCCCAACGGGCGAGACGGCCTGAGGGATCCTTCAATGACGACAACCAGCACAGTGCGTGATGGGCGGTGACGACATCAAATGGGCGACCATACAAATAAGGTCGGAACTTCGTAAGGACCCAGATGATTTGCCAGGCATTCTTTCTCCGTGACGGTGTAATTGGTCTCGGCTTTTGTAAGCGCACGGCTTGCATACGCCACGACATATTCCGGGAACCCTGGTTTGCGCTGCGCAAGGACAGCGCCGAGGCCAACACCACTGGCGTCCGTATTCACCTCTGTAGGGGCCGTAGGGTCGTAGTGGCGCAGTATGGGAGGCGACGTCAACAAACGACGGAGCGTTGCGAAAGCGTCGTCGCACTTTTCACGACCAGGAATGGAGAGGCCCGTTACTTCCGAGGAGCTTCGTCAGCGGCGATATGATAGTCGCGAAGTTTCGAATGAAGCGCCGAAAGTAGGAACACAGGCCTACGAAACTGCGCAGTTCCTTTACGGACGTCGGCTTGGGGAACTCGGTCACGGCCCGAAGCTTGGCTGGATCGGGGAGAATTCCGTCCTTGGACACGACGTAGCCGAGTATTGTCAGCTGCCGTGCTGCAAATCGGCACTTCTTTAGGTTCAGTTGCAGACCGGCGTCACTCAAGCGCGCCAAAACATGTCGCAGGCGTTGAAGATGCGTGGAGAAGTCCGGAGCGAAAACGACGACGTCGTCTAGGTAGCACAGGCACGTGTGCCATTTCAGGTTGCGCAGAACGGTATCCATCATGCGCTCAAAGGTGGCGGGCGCATTGCACAGCCCAAACGGCATGACGTTGAATTCGTACAAGCCGTCGGGCGTGACAAAGGCGGTCTTCGGTCGAGCGTCTTCAGCCATAGGTACTTGCCAGTACCCTGAGCGCAAATCGAGAGATGAAAAGAATTCTGCTCCTTGCAGGCTGTCAATCGCGTCGTCTATTCGCGGTAGCGGATACACGTCCTTACGAGTTATCTTGTTGAGGCGTCGGTAGTCCACACAGAACCGCACAGAACCGTCCTTCTTCGCAACGAGAACGACAGGAGACGCCCAGGGACTGTTAAGAGGGTCGAATAACATCGCGTCGAAGCATGTCGTCGATTTGCTCGTTGATTACACGACGTTCTGTGGGAGATACGCGATATGGACGTTGCCGCAGTGGTGGTTGGGCGCCTGTGTCGATGCGATGCGTAACGGCGGACGTGCGGCCGAGTGAAGGCTTGAGCAACATCGAAAGAAGAGCGAAATTCTTCCAACAGGCCCAGAAGCTGGGAACGCTGGACCGGCGTAAGGTTGTCGGTAATGGAGGAACCAAATATATCAGCAGATGATGAAGCAGATGTAGAAACAGCACTGAGCGTGCCGGAACTTGGGCAGTGCGTGTCGTAGGGTTCATCCATAACTTGTGCGTCTTCGATGGGTTCCACGCTGCCGAGACATTCCCCTCGCACCAACGTAACACTGTACGGGGATGAGTTCGTAACAAAAATAGAGGTGCTGCCGTGAGTGACTTGAACGGTCGCGAAAGGAACCAGCAAGCCTTTCCTCATGAAAACACGGTCAGATGGCGAGAAAAGTGCAACGGTGTCGGAAAGACTGGCGCAGTAGACCGACACCGCCGTTAACGAGTTTGCAGGCACTTTGGTGTTGTCTCTGACGAGTACCTTGCTTGCAGCCGATGGACTGTCGGCCGGCGTCAAATCAACGAATGGTGAGAGCTCTATTAGATGCGAAGCATCTTATATGCTCGGGGCTCTGTCCGTCCCTCCCGCGTCCCCCGTCCGGCCACTTTCATGAAGTAGAGAAGCACCCATTATGCGAACCAGAACACTGTAGTAATATGAAGGCCGTCAACCACTATCACAGTCATCAGACTCATGGCCGAGAGCACAGAGAGGCTGCTTAGCAATGGCTAGGCAGGTGGTGTCTGTCGCCCAGGTTGACCCCATTCCTTGATCTTGCTTTCATGTGTTTGGAGGGGGGCTTAGTCCGTCCCTCCTTCCGCGTCCCACACCACCACAGCGCATGCGCGTCCCCTCCCCCCTCTCTCTCCTACGCTCACCCCCCTTTCTCTACTCTAGGAATCCTCTATTCTACGGAGGGGCCCCCGCGTCCCACACCCCCCTACAGCGCATGCGCGTCCCCTCTCCTACGCTCACCCCCCATTCTCTACTCTAGGAATCCTCTACTCTACGGAGCGGCTCCCGCGTCCCACACCCCCCACAGCGCCCCGCAGGGGCGTCTGCGCAAGCAGGCGTTTGGTGTGTGGCGACACCACGGACCCCAGCTCACGGGGGGGTTTCGACCTCCTCCCAAGCCTAGCCGTGCGTGGCGTAGCCGTGTCCGGGGAAAAGGGGATCCTGGGGGGTTGAGCCAATGCCGGGTGATTGGACCTTTAAGGCAACACACCCCTTTGGCCCCAGCTTCACGTAGACGGCACCCCTGGGCTGACCCACCCAGGGGAAATCGGCAGTCGCCTTTTCCTCTCTCTCTCTACCCTTATCTTCGTCTTCTCCTCTCTTTCAATCTTTCCTGTCTTCTCCTCTCTTCCATTTACTTCTAGTTTTCCTGGCGGCGAGGGTTAACCTTGTGTATCATATCCAGTCTTGGGTATGTATATTAGGTTATAGTGACAGCGTACGACTGGCGTCGTGCAGGCTTGTTCACAAGTCCAGCCGCGTCCCCTTGTTGGGCTCCGTGGTGGGCGGTCGGCGCTGTTGCCGAACACCCACATTTTTTTATGGCTTCTCAAGTATCCACCACCATTGATCGGTCTCGTAAAAGAGGCCGCACCGAGGAAACTTTTCACTTCTCCACGCAGAATACAGCAACGTTCCCAAAGTACCACGTCATTCACAGTTCAAACACACCCGCAAGAAGCTGTCCCCATTTCTGGTGGCCAAATGCATCAAAGATAAGATCGGACCGACGTACAAAGCCTCAAAAATGTCGAGCGGTGACATCCTACTCGAACTAACTGAAAAAGAACAAGTGCCGAAGCTACTCGAACTAGCCAGTATTGGTGAAACTACGGTTACAATCTCTGTCCACAGGTCCCTGAATACCAGCAGGGGAGTAATATCCGAAGACGACTTCTTAAGCCTAAGTGACGAAGAGCTCCTTGAGGGTTTTCAAGACCAAGGAGTGATAAAAGTGCAGACAATAGTCATCCGCCGCAACGACCAAGAAATCCCCACCAAACATGTCATACTTACCTTTGGTACAAGTGAAATGCCCACCTCTCTTTTGGCTGGGTATGTGAAAATCAATGTCAGACCGTACATCCCAAACCCGAGACGCTGTTTTAAGTGCCAAAGATTCGGTCACGCATCCCACACATGCAGAGGAAAGGAAACATGCGCCAAATGCAGCGCCAACGACCACACTTCCGAAATTTGCACTTCATCGCCACTTTGTGTCAACTGTAAGGGAGATCACCCAGCGTATTCCCGGTCATGCCCATTCTGGAAAAATGAAAAAAGAAATCATAGCTTTAACCATCAATGAAAAAATCTCGTTTTACGAAGCGCGGAGATTATCTCACCTTTTCCAGAGAAGTTACGCCGATGTGACGCAGTCGGGGGCAGCGTCACAAAGGCCTGAAACGCCCTCCGGGTCCTCACAAAGTGGTCCGGTTGCAACTCCTTCCGCCCCCTTGATGGAAGCAGCGTCTGGTGCTCCATCCACCTCAAAGGGCCCGCAGACTCGTCTCGCTGGGCCCAAAAATCAATCGAACGCCACGGCCTGAGACTCGCGTCTCAGCGCCGAGCTCTCGATCTTCCAGCGCCTCTGACAGGGCGATGGAAGTCGATCCGAAGACCTCGGTGTCATCGACACCGAAAGACAAGCGCTCCCTGGAGCGCGCCAAACAGGAAAAGGTCCCAATAAGCATGAAAAGCAAGCGATAACCAAAATGGTTATCGCATTTGTCTATAGACTCAGATCTTAATAATGTCACCTATCATATTTAATTTTAACCAAACAATCCCCACAAGTACATTTGCTTAATTTTATTTCATAATGGCTTTTATCGTACATTGGAACTGTAGAGGTTTAATTCATAATGCAGGTGACATAAAGGACATCATCAACAAGTTCTCACCAGTGGCTTTCTGCCTCCAAGAGACAAATCTTGGTGCAAAACATGATCATTTCCTGAAGGGCTTTAAAGTTGTCCGAAAGGACCGCGAACATTGCAGCCGTCTTTCGGGAGGAGTAGCCATAGTAGTACAGCGCAGCATTCCCACGCGAGATGTCCAAGTAAACACATCTTTCGAGGCCGTAGCCGTCACCATTCTATCATACAAAACCATCACCATCTGCTCGCTGTATATTCCACCACACACCCCTTTCACCACTAAAAACTTAGAAAATCTAGTGGAACAGTTACCAAAACCATTTATTTTAGTTGGGGATTTTAATGCTCATTCTACCCTCTGGGGCAGCGACAAAACTGATCAAAGAGGGCAGATCGTTGAAGATTTCGTTTTATCAAACGATATCTGCCTTTTAAACTCGGGTGCTTTTACATATTTTTCGCCAACATCACGCACTTTTAGTTGTTTAGATCTCGCTCTCTGCTCACCATGTCTGTTCACCGATTTTAAATGGGAAGTCCTTGGAAAATCATATGGCAGCGACCACCAACCCGCCATCATCAAACTCATGCCATCGTATCAAACACTCGCCACCAAGCCACGCCGGTGGAAATTGCAACTCGCAAACTGGCCGCTTTTTACGCATCACGCAAAGCTCGAGCATATTTTCTCACCCGAACTTTCTGTTCAGGAACTCAATGAAAAGTTCATTGACGCTATCATCTCAGCGGCGGAAAAGGCGATACCCAAATCGTCTGGCATTGTGCGGAAAAACTTAAATCCTTGGTGGACAGATGAGTGCACCGAAGCCAAAAAACAGCAAAACAAGGCCTGGGGAACCCTACGAAGGTACCCGACTTATAGCAACCTCATAAGTTTTAAACAGGCAAAAGCCAAAGCACGATACATCCGAAGGCAGGCAGAAAAGAGTTCATGGCAGAAATACATAGCATCCATTAATAGTTCAGCCACATCTAAACATATCTGGGATCAGATGAGGAAGTTCAGAGGAGAATACTCATCATACACAATACCACTGCTAACAAGTCCAGACACACAAACAACACTAGAAGACCAGGCCAACCTTTTAGGCGAACACTTTTATGATGTATCATGTTCAGCGAATTACACCGATGCGTTTCTCAAATACAAAGAAAATGCTGAAAAACAAAAAACTCCCTACTGCTAATGCCTCAAATGAATGCTACAACCGTCCTCTCACACTACACGAATTAAACAGGGTACTTTCCGCTGGCAAAAAAAACGGCAACAGGGCCTGACCGGGTACACTACACAATGTTGGCGCGCATCGGCGGAGGCTCTTCTCCAATTCTTCAACAAAATATGGGAATCCGGCATAATGCCTGAAGATTGGAAAAATGCGATAGTCATACCTCTCTTGAAACCTGGTAAACCTCCAACATCCCCGAGCAGCTACAGGCCGATTGCATTAACAAGTTGTCTGGCAAAAACATACGAGAGCATTATAAACATAAGACTCACCTTCATTCTTACATCAACACAGCTTATAGACTCACACCAGTGTGAATACAAAAAAAGGCTGTTCTACCACTGACCATCTCGTTAGACTGGAACACGAAATACGAAATGCATTTCTACACAAACAGTACTGTCTCGCAGTTTTCTTCGACTTAGAGAAGGCGTATGACACGACGTGGCGATACGGGATTCTTAGACACCTTGCAGACATGGGAATTCGTGGAAGAATGCTAAACTGCTTATGTGATTTCCTCTCCAATAGAACATTTCAAGTACGTCTCGGCACAGTACTTTCTCGAGTATTTGTCCAAGAAAATGGCGTACCACAAGGTTGCATCCTCAGCACAACCCTTTTCGTAGTCAAAATGAACTCCATTAACAAGGTCATCCCCCCTCACAGTCATGCATTCTCTCTACGTTGATGATCTGCAAATTGCCTATCGTGCCTCGAACCTAGCAACGTGCGAACGAAAACTCCAAATCACAATTAATAAATTGACAAAATGGGCTGACCAAAACGGTTTTCACTTCTCCACACAAAAAGCTGCTGCTGTTCTCTATAAGCAAATGAGAGGACTATACCCGGACCCGGTTCTGCGATTGAACAATGTCCCCATAGCAGTAAAGGAAGAACACAAATTTCTAGGCGTTACATTCGACCAAAAGCTCAACTTCCTAGCCCACATCAACGCATTAAAAATAAAGGCAAACAGAGCACTAAACCTTCTAAAAGTGTTATCCCACAAGCAGTGGGGTTCCGACCGGCTGTGCATGCTACGGATCTACCGTTCTATTGTGCGCAGTATTTTAGACTGTGGTTGTATTGTTTACGGCTCGGCGCGGGAATCGTACATTCGACGCCTTGACCCTGTCCACAATCTCGGCCTACGTCTGTCCAGTGGTGCCTATAGAACATCACCTGTTCAGAGTTTATATGTAGAGTGTAACGAACCCTCTCTTGGCCTGCGAAGAATATCACTGACACTGTCTTATGTTTTGAGAATCAAGTCATCACCTGAACACATTAACCACAACATCGTCACGAAATGTGACTCACGGTTACACTACTTAAACAAGCCTCACTTAATCAAGCCACTTATTCTACGGTTCGAAGAATACTGCCGCACACATGACATATCTGAAGACACACTAAATGTAGCAAGGAAACCACCAAGACTACCCCCCATGGTTTGACCTGACGCTACTTTGCGACTTTTCTCTAACCCGCCTAAAGAAAAAAAGACACACCACGAGAACACATTATTCAGGAATTCCATGCACTTCAACACACATACAGAGATCACATCGAATATTACACAGACGGCTCGAAGACAGAAAATCATGTAGGTATAGGGATCGTAACAGAGGACTCCACTATCAGTATCAGGCTACCTCAATGCATATCCATTTTCACAGCTGAAGTCTATGCCTTGTATGAAGCGGTTCGATATATCACCGCTGGCGAACACAAGAAAGTGATAATTTACACCGACTCTCTAAGTGCACTGAAAGCTCTACACCTGAAATCGGAGTGCCAAGCCTTAGTTGGAGACATCTTAAATCTCATAGTCATAAACAGCGAGGCTATTTCTATTCGTTTCTGCTGGATCCCAAGCCATGTCGGGATACCTGGCAATGAAAAAGCTGATAAGTATGCTTTTTTGGCAGCACATGACACACTAACAAAAATAAAAATTCCCCTTAAAGACAGCCAGCGAACCATTCGTAGAACATTGTTAGCTAAATGGCAGCAACAGTGGGACTCGTGCACAAATAATAAGCTCCATCTAATAAAGCCCGTACTTGGAGAATGGAAGACGTGTCGCCACCAAGAACGGTTTGTTGAGGTCATATTATCCCGACTCCGTATTGGACACACACACCTGACCCACAACTTTTTGCTTACAAATGAACAACAACCAACATGTGAAAAATGTCAAGAACCATTGACAGTTATACACATACTCATCACATGTCCCCACATTGAAACGTGTAGACGAAAATATTTTGGCCAACTATACAAACAACAAACGCCTTTTCACCCTGCTCTACTTCTTGGAGATGATCCCCTTGTACCCCTGTCTTCTGTGCTGAACTTTTTAAAAGAATGTGACTTTTTAAATAAGCTGTAAACGACATCATTTCACCATTTCATTACCTATCACCTTGTGTCTGGCGCAGCATAGCCTCAGCTGCTTTTGCGCCATTAAAAATCAAATTAACTAACTAACACCCCCACAGCGCATACACTTCCCTTCCCCCTCTCTCTCCTCTCCTGCGGTCCCCCCGTCCTGTCCTCTAGGAATCCTCTACGGAGCGGCGCGCACGACAGGTGGTGTGACAGCTGCATACTCCGCTGGGGGGCGCCACGGTAGTTCCGCGGTATGAAAATAAGGGGAGCGCGCGCGCCTCATTCTTTCTTCTGTGCAGCGCCGCGATGAGCGCCGGGACCGCTGCCGTGAAATGAGAGCGGCGACGTTCCTCCCGCTCAAGCTGATTATCTCCCCGCTGCTTCGCATCCACACATGGTTCCCTTTAGCGGGAGATGGGGAAGTTTTTTTTCAGCTGGTGCGCAATGAATGACGGCGCCGTGGCGTGAGAGAAAATCCCATCCTAGGATGACGTCGTGAGAGCATGCAGGAATTATGATCAATTCGACGGCGTACATCGCGTCCTTAATCATGAGGCGGGCTGTGCACACCGCTGTAGGGTGAATTCTTTGGGCGCTGGCTGTACGGAGGGAGAGCCCGGATAGTGGCGTCGTCACTTAGCGCAGTAATCGGCTACGTTTTGCGTCCATGACGGATACGGCGGCTCCAGTATCTACAAGGGCAGATGCGCGAACACCGTCCACAAACACGTCTATCACGTTCGATGGGCTTCTCTGAGGGCTTTCGCAGTTCGACAGCGTCGCAGCCCTTGCCTCGTGGACAGCGACGACTAGTTTTCCTGGTCGCGTGCGGGCGGACGTGGCCGCATCGGCGACAGTGAGCGACGTCGAGGAGACTGTGAACGGCGTGTAGATGGTGCGGGGGCCGGACGTCGGTGACATAGGCGGCGGTTGGTCATAATAAGAGCAGCTCGATTCGCTGGGAAGGTTGGATGCGACCCGAGGCTGCTGCACGCGATTGCGAAAGGTGCAACGTGACCGGCGCAACCGCAGGCAAAGCAGAGGGGGGCGGTTGTCGGAAGTGCGCCATCGGTTCGCGGGTCCCATCCATGTCGCAGAACGCGATAGACGTCAGACTCTGCCCAGGCGGCGCTGCGAAAAACGCCGCCACCAGCGCTCTCATCGTCGCCCTGGCCATAACTTGGTAGTGCAATGAGAGCCGTCCGCAAGCGAATGTGCATAGGGCACTATAGAACCCCCCTCTTTCGCTCGTGTTGAGGGCTGTTTCCTAATAATCAAGGACCTGGAAAGCTTCTTCCGTCAATCCACCCTAGCTTCATAAAAGTAGGAAGCTGATCAAAGTGAACTGCGGCTACAATGCAAAAGATGTTTCAGTTATTTCGGCGTGCTGCGCTCGCAAGCGCAAGCGAGCATCGCATGACATCGAGTTCGAGGCACTCCGACGTGCGTTCTGTAACCCCTAATTGTGTTAAATTTGGGCATATACATAATGTCAAAGCGATGACGTACGTACACGAGCAATGTTTCTTACGATCAGTGGTACAAAGCTCGCTTTATCAGGCACGAATGGTCGCGGCGATTTTCACCTTGCAGTTGCATTCTCCATCCATCTCTCGCAATTCCAGTGCGTCGAACTGTTTTATTACGGATCCTCGAATGTACTTGACGGTTGTCTTCCGTTTGTATATACTGCAAATGGGGATACGTGCGTGTCCACTTTCTCGTTGTACAACGAAAGGCATAACCGTGGCCTCCGAGATAGCTCCGGCAATCGCGGAGACCACGGGCAAGAAACCTGGCGGTGGTCACGAAGAACATTCTGCGATTTGCTTGTATGACGCACGTGTTAGCATTTGCTAGTTAAAGCCGGAACTCTGAACCTTCAATGCGTACGTGCGCGATGCTGTGTGATGACGACCAGTTCAGATTATGGGTGGTCGCGGAGTGCACGATGTTTATCGCGCGCTTCACCAGTCTGCATTTAACTGCTGCACGGCGCGCACCGCGGTCTCTGCTGAGCTTCATAGTCAAGGTTACCACGGTTCTACGTCAAGGCTACTCAAAACACTAACATGAGACCCACATATGATCACACTTTCCATTCGACCGGCTGTGGAGAACACGAGTAATTCGCTCACCCAACACGTTCGCAACGGCCCGTATCCAGAGCTCTCGCCGTTCTGCTTCGTGCAACAGCTACGGCAATCGGTAAAACTGAAGTCCTTTACGTCCGTGGCAATTCACAACGCAACAGTAGCGTCGACTGAAGCCTTTCTGGCATTTCTTCGTAGCGCGCGGAGCTGTTGCGTCTACTCTTGCTTTCGCCGTCGTTCTGTCACGCACTTCATGGCAGTTCGGTTGCGCGTCCGACTAGCGGAGAGAAATTCGTAGCTCTTTTTCTGAGTGCTCAACGCGCCAACACACCAAATATTTAGGTTAATCGTTGTTTCCAACTCGCTAGTGCACCTGGTTTCACAGCAAACTTTGCAAGGTAGCCGGACTTTGCACTACCCAAAACTGCTCCGACAGGTGGCGCTAAGTGTCTGCAAAACTCCAAAGTCTGACGTCTATGGGCGAGGCGGCTGCTGATATGACTGCATGGTGGGCGGCAGTCGGGGCACGTGGACGACGTCGGCGTATGTATGCGGCACAGTTGCGTCGAAGGCCTGGGGTCTGGCGACGGCTTCGGTGTAACTAAGCGGGCCAGCCACAGGAATCGGTGGGGGTGGCCTGGCTACAACTTGTGCGTAGCTTAGTGGCGCAGGTACTGGAGGCGGCTGGTGGTATTCAGGCATGACCTCCGCGATTTCTTGCTGAATCGCTCGGCGGAGGGGAGGCAGAAGCGTAGTTGACGGCTGTTCGACATGTTGCGGTGGAGCGAAAGCCAGTAAAGAGATCTGGCGGGCAATTTCCTCACGCACGAACGACTTGATTTCGGCGAGCAAGGAGGGGTGGTCAGAAACGGCCGACAAGCCCGCGAGGTCAGCTTCGCGTGACGGCGGTCGACGGGTCATCAAGCGCTGCCGGCGCAGCTCCTCGTAACTTTGGCACAGCGTAATGACCTCTGCCACAGTGCGAGGGTTCTTGGCCAGGAGCATGGTGAAGGCATCGACGGCGATGCCTTTGAGAACATGCGTGATTCTGTCCGACTCCGACATGCTCGCGTCCACTTTCTTGCACAAGTCGAGGATGTCCTCGATGTAGCTGGTGAAGGACTCGCCGGACTGCTGTGCTCGTTCACGCAAACGCTGCTCGGCTTGCAGCTTACGTACGGCAGGATGGCCGAACACGTCGACGACGGCGGTGTTAAAAGCGGACCAAGTCGGGAAATCGGATGCGTGGTTGTTGTACCACATGCCGGCCACACCCGCGAGGCAGAAAACGAGGTTGCTGAGTTTGCCTGCCTCGTCCCATTTATTCGGGACGCTCACGCGTTCGTAAATGGCGAGCCAGTCCTCGACGTCAGTGCCATCCGCGCCGGTGAAGACAGGAGGGTCGCAGATGCGGGGGACACCGGGACATGGCGTCGGCGCAGGAGGAAGCGTTTGCTGAGCGGCGTCTTGGGGCATGGTAGATGGCACGGTACGGGATCGAAGTTCCAAGGGCATCGAATGCGGACCGAAGTTGTTTTAAGGGCACAGCACTCTCCACCAAATTGTTAAGACGTTTATTGGCGGGCACTGGGCGACGATGCAAAGCAGCGACAGTCAAGGCGGGGATCGACTCTCAGCACGAGCTGCTCTTTTTCGTCGAAGAGGGCGACCCACTAGAAGGCGCTGGAGAGGACGACCCACTAGTTCCAAAGCTTCGCTACAAAACTAACACATAGAGATCAAAGAATAAACGAGAAGAAAAGATTCCGTCACCGGGCGTCGATCCTACGACCTCTAGCTCCGCAGCGCGCGGCGCGAAACCGCTCGGCCACAGGAACGTACGTACCTCAACTTGCTTACGGCTAGCTATTTATATACACCATATTACCTTTGGCGGTCCTCAGAGCTCGTCGACTTCAGCGCGTTTTCGTCATTACTAGCGAGATGGCGCGAAGGTGGCACGTAGTGCGCGCTCTAAAGGTCGTCCCTTCTCGCTGCGATGAGCGCGCGCCTCCGCGGGGAGGGGTCGCTCGTACGCGCGCGCTTATCTCGTGATCGGAGCATTGCGGCCCTTCGTATGTACGTCTTGTGCTTCCACCACAAGTTTGCTTTGATGTTACAGTGGTTGAAGACTGCACGAGGGTCGCTTCGCTCGCCGCAGCGGCCGCGTTTACGAAAGGAGCGCGCTGCTCACACACGAAGTAATAATTGTGACAGTTCTCGCTCGTCCTGTGTACACTTGTGCATTCTTTTCGTGCGTCTTTCTTTGTGTTAGTGCAGCGCGCTTTAGGTGTCGAGCTGGGACAGTTAGTCCGCGCTCGTCCTGTGTATGCACATTTCGTGCGTATTTTCTGCCTAAGGAGCGCGCAGCAAGTTTCGAGCTGCTTGCCGTTCTTCGCGTGACATTACAATTTCTTGCTGTAGCATTCATGCCTTCGCTCTTGTGGTGAAAAAATGCACAATAAACACTCAACTACCTCTGTGCAGACACGTTTCACTTTCGTGTTACACCGATTCCTTTGACGGAGGCATCAACCATGTTTTTTCACGAATTTCTTAAAGTGGTCCAGCAACACTTTTAGGGGCGAAGCTCCTTAAGGTGGAGGCTTGTCCATCACTCCCCCGGTGTAGCCACGCTGGTGCGATGAGGATGCCGCTGCCATCACGGCACAGCACATGCAAGGTAACCATCGT
>JALIZH010016993.1:0-78481 GCA_030522465.1 Rhipicephalus appendiculatus | reverse complement strand
CATTTTAGTGTCATATTACGGGTATATTTTTCTTGGAGAACTAAACAGTGCGTTTGCGGCCGCACACTGACCTACTACGTCATGGACGCCATGTTTACTTTGGAAAACAGGTGTGCTGAAAAGGTGGTGTTGTCTAAAAAATGGAAAGTGAAGCAAGGCATTCGTGCAAAGTGAGCGATAACTGAATTTTACCTACGACTTCCTGCAACCGTACGAGTCTCATAATAAATAAAGCAGCATTTATATTAGCAAGGCAAATGAGAAAATTATCAGTAACACTTTTTATGGCGCGGTAGCAGGCTTGCTCTTCGGTCCTGTAGCTTCCACAGTGCTGTCAAGAGAACTTCTCGCCAAGTGTAGTGTGAAGAGGTTCATTAGCAGGAGGCACAGGCATCTGTACCTCTGCTGCAGATTAGCTGGTGAATGGCTCTGTTCTCTGCAGAATCAACAAGTGAAACAAAACGAACAAAATTGTTCACACTCAGTGCATCAAATATATGCACAGTCATGCTCATCAATTGTTTAATGAACAGTAGCTTTCTAAATGTAGTATCCTGCTATTTACTTGTTTACCTGAACATTTATCGTTGATTGTGTCTGCGCAAGTTTTTTAGCCTGATTGCCAAAACTATATCAAAACAGTATGAAAAAAGTATGATTACCAGGCTTAAACATTGTAGATCAGAATTTGGCATAGCTTCACTGCGTTGCTCCTCTGAATACATATTCTTTTTTGAAAACAAAACAGAATTAGGAAATTTGTGGTTTGTTGCACTATTACACCGTGAAAAGACAGTCTTCCATTCCATATACCTCAGCCATGATGCAGTCAGTTTATTCAATTGTGACACTTTCCCTCTCAGCAATCTATGCCGGTTTTTGTAGCTTTATTCTACAGTTAGGCATACGGTGTTCCCTTTTATGAATCATGAGGAAGTATTCTGTGTGTTTCCACAAAGCTGAAATGGCAGGATACCGGCAACTAGAATATACCTTTTTCTACACATTTATCTCACTTGGAAGAGCTGTGCCACTTGAGTGATGTTGTGCCACGACCACGGAGCAAGAAAGACAGGAGGGGAAACTCCGGACCCGCGCCAGCGAGCGAGCGCCGCGATAATGTCACCCTGGGAGAGGAGGTTGGCGAACGTGCGCGCAGCGATCCTCGCGGCGACGCGCGGAACTATTCGTTTTCCGCCGCGGTCGGAGAGAGCGAGCGCGTGCGCTCCGACGGCGCCCCGGCGTCGTCTGCTACATCTTCCACTGGCCGCTTGCGCTACCCTGCCATGTACTGCCAAAAAATAGTTTTTTGCCACAATGGTTCGCGCTAAGAAAATAAAGCCCGAGCAAAGCATCTTAGTCCCATTTTTTTACTCTTCCTATTTTGTATCAGATGCTTTTAAGACAACAATGAAAGGAACGAACTGTCACACTTCAGAAAGCAGACGATTTGAAATCGCAGCAGGCACGTATAGAAAACCACGAATGCTGTGGCTTGGTGTTTCGTAATTTTTTCGGCATAACGAAAGACGACAGTTTGTTCCAGTTTATTAACGTGCGCCATCAAAATGCTGATATGAGCATGTGATACAAGACTGGTGTGCGGGGATAGAAAATTTAATCAAGCTTCTGCATCATATTTGCGCAGACGTGAACAGACGGAACAACGTCGGTGTTGGCTTGGAGATCAACACGTCGTAAGTTCGGCAGTTCCCGTGCTGCTGATTCACGATGTATGTTGTCTGTGTAAGAGGTCGCTGATAGTCGACATGGGGGGCGGCAATATTTGTCCCGAACTGCACCAGTGGATATAAGTCTTGCGCTGAAAACGTTCGCACCTTCAAAGCTCCAGCTGATCCCGAACGCTTGCAGGAATGGGCGAGAGCTATAGACCGGGTGGATCGCGATCTCACAGCATGCGACTACGTCTGCGAGAAGCATTTCCCAGCGAAATGGTGAGCAGGCAATATGCATCAACCCCCGTTAATCTCGCTTCTGCAGGCCGGCTCCATGGCATTTGTTTCGTTATGAGCGAATATAGCACGTCAGTTTCCTACAGATAAAACTTTCGCCCTAGCATGCGAAGGTGAATAAATTGAAGAAAACTAAAAGCGTACGGAAAGCACGCACGGATTGGTGAATAAGTTAAAACGATCCGCTCTAGCTATTGTTGACAGTTCCATGAGATGCAAGGGTGGCGCTCAAGCACCAAGCAGCGGCGCGCAAGCAGACAAGAGGGGGCTCGACGCTCCCCGCGTCTGCCGCTCCGACGCGGCAGTTCGGCCGCGGTTCTGTAGGTGGCGCTGTGACGACGTCCGCCGCCGCTCTTCGGGGTGACACTATCGCGGCGCGGAACGCCGCCGAGTTTCCCCTCCTGTCTATTCTTACTCCGTGGCCACGACTCTTGTGCTAAATTATTGCAGCTGCATCGATGGCTCTCCCAAATGTGTTTCTATAGTGCGAGCGAAACTGTACTTCTACTAAGCACATCTTCATCATTGTTTTTTTATTAAGTATGAGGAATAGGAAAATGTTGTGATGTGATTTTCTGTTGCACTACATGCAAAGCAATGGTAATGCAAGCAAACAAAAAGAGTTGGAACCATTATGCTCTGTGAAGATGGGTGACCAGCAGGGCTGACTTGCACGCTCCGGTCTCTGCTTTCGTCAGCATTTTTCATAATTGTGCTCCTCCACAGGAGTTGTTGCAATGTGCGTTCGACCCATATTTGCCATGCGCACACATTCAATGCAGTGTCTATAATCGGCGACGGCTCATCTTGGCAGTGGAGCGAAGGCTACGGAGGCTGGGGCATCCGCACATTTGCCTTACTACGCAAGTAGTTCGGCAGCTTGTAGCTGATTTCAGGTTCAGTTTCGGGTTTGCTTGCTTGCAGTGCTAGCACATTTAGAAAAATATGCACGTGCAAAATGTGAACAGCAGAGTGATCTTCTGATCATCATGCATTGGCACATCTAATTACTGTATATAGACTGATATTCAGAGAATTTTCTGCTTTTCAGAAGGTTTTCACAGCAATTTACGGCCTTTATACCAGTGTAGCTTAGGTTAACTTTAAAGACTAATAACATCAGTTTTCGTGCACTAATTTTCATAATTCTTGTTGCGTTTGTCTCGGCATTTATTACTACACGAATTCTAGTGCTAAATAAAGCAGTCGCAAAACCGTCGCAGGGCCCCTTTACAACAAGCACACATACTGAAAGCTTGCAGAAATTAAAAAGAAAGCAAAAACTTACCGCTACTGCCTCCGCATTTCTCAAAATGTTCAGAGGCACTTTCGACACTAAGCAATCCTGTCGTCTCTTTCGAGCAATGCAGAATTTCGTTTTCTCTTTTGAATAGAGAACCCCATGTCGTTCAGCATTCTTTGCACCATATGAGTGCTGATGTTCGGCATGTCCATGTCAGTATTGCTGATCATGTCGCTGCAGAGCTTCATGGCAGAATACATTTCATTGTGCATGAAATCAACTCCGCACTTTGCTGAAATGCTGCCAACAAAACTTTGAAATGCTGCCAGCGCAAACTTGTTCTAGTACCGCAGCCTCGTCTTGCCGGTCATATGTTTGTCAGCATCACCTGATAAATTCAGTTTCTTGCACTTTGAAAAAGCAGTTGGGACCCTGCAAAGCTTCAGCCTTCATTCGGGCCACCGTTCAGTCACTCTGGCGCACTTGGCGACAGTGCGGTACACAGCATTCTTCGACAGTTCAGGCTGGTGGCACCTTATCTCAGCGAAGACGTTGCAGATAACTTTCTTGATCGGTTTTGACCGCCGCTTTCTGTCACAAAACAGCAAGTCGATAGCCGTAATGGTCCAGCCGGCATCGGGAATGCCATGTTTACTGCAAGAACAGGCATGCGGAAAATGTCGTGCTGTCCAAGAAACAAGAAAAAAAAAATTAAATTGTAAAATAACCTTTTTTCTACCAATGGCTTTCCATACTTGTTTCATTTTGCGAGTTGGGTAACTCTGAAAATTAGAAAATAAAATACAGTAGGTACATTTTCTTGGTGTGCATGCAGGTGAGTGTTTCAGTTCCTGTAGCTTCCACAGTGCTGCCAAGAAAAGCTTTTGCTGACTATAGACTCGACTGAAGTGGTGAAACGAGTGCAAAACTTGTACCGCTGCACTGAAGCTTTCTGCAGCTCGCATGTCGTGGCAATGCCTCTGGGATTGGCCAATTTTTGACCGATCGACCTTGTGGATTGGTTATGTCACCTCGCGACATAAGTGTAATCTTGCGTCATCAATGGCGTCACAAATTTTGGGGTGATGTGCGACTTCACCAGTCAGGTCATGAGTGGTCATGTGGGTTCTTTTTTTGTGCATGCATCCAGGACAGACGCCGCAAATTTTGGGAGGCATGCAAATTGCAGCTGTGCTGTAAAAGATTTGTGAAGCATCATTGTTTTTTTGTGTCAATGCAGGTTCCTGTTACATACAAGGGCCTGGAACCCGTGTACGTGGAGAAGGTGCTCATCACATCCAACACGGAGGAGTCATTCCTGATGAAGCTGCTGCTGCGGCAGACACGTCGCCCTGAGATCGGTGACAAGTTCAGCAGTCGCCACGGCCAGAAGGGCGTGGTTGGCCTCATTGCACAGCAGGAGGACTTGCCATTCAATGACCAAGGCATCTGTCCTGACCTGATCATGAACCCGCATGGATTCCCCTCCCGCATGACGGTCGGCAAGCTCATCGAACTGCTGGCTGGCAAGGCGGGTGTCCTCCAAGGGAAGTTCCACTACGGCACGGCCTTTGGCGGATCCAAGGTTGGCACTAGTTTGGCTTGCTGACATTGTGTAACTTTACCTTAGCTTGAGTCACTTCTACATAAATGCACGACAGTGAAACCTTGTAACAGTGAATTTGCATCAATTACTAAAGAGCCTGCACAATATGACACTCATTGTAAGCTTAGACAGTGATATCAGCAATAGGGATACTTGCAATCAGGCTCTACTAAAAAAAAATGCAAGCAGAATGCTTCCAGTGGAGCATGCAAAGGTTATTTCGTAAATTTCGATGACCCATCTGCATTTTGCCGTGCCAGTGCGTGATAGAAGTACCACTAACAAAAATAAATCCCATGTGCGTGCTATGCATCGCTGGAAAGGGTGCAGTCATGCCATGAATATTGTCATGGATGATCAGTACAGTGGCTGGCCAAGGGAAGTTCCACCTAGTCAAGCTGCCACCAAGAGGCTTGTTGCACATGGAGAGGACCACATGCGGTTCCGTACTACATTGCTGCGTCTGCCTGTCTTGGCCATGCATCACCGCTCTTGAAAATCAATAGGTTCTACAAGTAGCAATCCTACTCACAATAACCTTATTATGGCAGATTGTTGCCAGCAACTCCGTTGGTTGTACCCTAAGTCACTGGACCTAACCAGCCCGGAGCCTCTTTGCCAGGTGATCGCAACTAAAGTTGCACTTGTATGCCCAGCCTAAATGGTACGTCTTAGTTCACTGCCACCATGCTTGCAGCATATTGTTTGTGATTCAGGCCGAAAGCATTGGGCGGCAACCAAAGTTTTGTTTGCCGTCGAACCTACTTATTATAGCGATAGCGGTTTTAACAATACAGTGTAGACCGCTAATAACGTAAGTCACAGGAGTTGTAAAAATCCGCGCTATAAGCGGTACCGCGTTATATAACCAAAACATGCTTTTTTCGGCCTTTGCCGATGCCAAAAGGGCAACCCACCTTTCAAAAGCAATTTATTGCACTTCTCACTCGCAGACACATTGAACACAATCGCAACGCAGAAACAAGTTCCCAAGTCCGGCATCAACAGAAGAACGCCGTTATTTTTTACTGGCGATGCTTGAGAACAGCGCTTCGAACAATTTCGTCCTCGACAAAGCTCAAGCACTGAAGCGATTTCTCGATTAAATTGTTCTTCGCGCAGTATGCCTTCACTTTCGTCAGGTATTCCAACGCGTCTTTGCACAGGAAATCCGGTTCTGGCGTCGGGTCAACATCGTCCTCGCCGTCCGACTTGTCGTCGGTTGCAAGCTCCGCACCACCGCGCACCGCTGCGACGATCGCGTCATCTGTGCTCGCTTCCTCGCAGACAGGTAGCTCCGCCTCCCCGGCATCGACAAATTCTTGGAAAGTGTCGGTGGCGGTTACGAACTTGCTGTCAACGAGGCCGGACCACACGTCGTCAGTGTTGACGGTCTCATCGGGCGACATTGTCGCTCTGCTCATCATCTTCCACATCTTCCAGGGCCTCTGCATTTCGCACGAAACCTGCCTTCTTGAAACACTTGCTCATGGTGTCTGCCTTTACTTGCCACCATGAAGCGACCACCATGTCAATTGCGCCCCCTTAAATTCACTTTAAGAGGCTGCTGCTGCTGAAGGCTCAGCAAAACTCGCTCGCAACTGCGCTTTTTGTATAGCGCCTTTACGATGGCGATTACACCCTGGTCGAGAGGCTGACATTTGGCTGTCGTGTTGGCAGGCAAAAATTTTAGGTTGACTGCAGTCAACTTCGGTTTGACGTTGTGGGCCGTGCAGTTGCCGAGGATTAGCATGACTCGCCGCTTCTCTGCTACCATATCCTCGTCGAACTTGCAGAGCCAGCTGGTGATCAAATCCTGCGTCATCCACGCCTTTTTATTGGCTTTGTAAGTCACTGGCAGGCACTCGCTTTTTAAAGCAACGTGGCCTTGCCGATTTACTGATGATAAACAGGCGGTGCTTGTTGCTTCCATCCATATTAGCGCAAAACAATACAGTGATGCGCTCCTTTGAGGCCTTGCGGCCAGAGCAGGCTTCGCCTTTCACTGCAAGCGTGCGGTTCGGCAAAAGGTTATAAAATAAACCAGCTTCATCGGCATTGTATATGTCTCTGTCTGTATAGGTGGACAGCATATCCCTTAAGTTTAAGCGAAGCCAGGATTCGATAGACTCGTCGTCGACATCGCCGCTTTCTCCGCACACCACTTTACAGCTGATGCCATGGCGATCTTTGAAACGCTGGATCCACCCGTTAAATGGGTTGAAGTCGTCGTGGCCTTACAGAGCTCCGAGAGACTTATACCCCTGTCACACGTGGCACCGTAAGTGCACTTTAAGCGAGTGCACTTCGCCGCGATTGCATTTGCACGCTGTCACGCGAGAATGTTTAGTGCCACTTGCTGCAAAGTACACTTGCCGGCAAGTGTGTTCGCAAACCTCACTTCGCTGCGACGGAGTGTGTAGCCTCGGTAGCAGTGGCTTGCGCATAAATACGCCATTGCATAAAGCGGCACTCATAGTATTTTTAAACCATTGTTTTCATTATTAGGAATACTGATATGCATTAAAACAAGTCATACTACAACGAAAAACCTCGCTACTCTCGCCCTCGTGCGGCCCACGTCCACTAGGGGGATGCGGGAGCACACGCCGTGTAATGGCCCACGTCCGTCGTGTTGTTTACTTCCTTGCACACTTGCACATGTGTAGGTCACTCGTTCTCTAGTCATTTGCGATTGCGTGTGCCACTGGTGCTACTTTTACGAAGACAATGTGGTCCGACGATGTGACACGGGCGCAAAAGTAACAAATATATGCTGCGCTACTAATCCGTCAATTGGCACTGTCATAATTTCCAAAGTACACTTCGCTTTCTCGTGTAGCAGCGCACCGCCAAAGTGACACTTTGTGAGCTTAAGTGCACTCGCTCAAAGTGCACTTAAGTTGCCACGTGTGACAGGGGTATTAGCCTTTTGTTGGAGCATGGGGCCACTTACTGGGATGCTCTGAGCCCTAACTTCCCGGAACCATCTGAACAGCGCTGCGTCCACGTCTTCGTATTTCGACGTACGTATTCGCTTCCGTGAAAGGGAAGACGAATCTTGCTGCAGTTGCTGCCGCAGTTTTGTCCTTGTTCTTGTAGATGGTCGACACTGTCGTGTTGGAAACGCCGTATTTAGCCGCCACCGACGCCTTCTTCAGCCCACTCTTGATGTCCTTTACAACGCATTCCTTGGTCTCCAGCGATAAGGCACGGCGTTTTTTCACACCGCTTGAAGACGCTGCCGACACCATGGCGACAGGAGCTCGACAATGCACGTGCTCCGGGCTGTCAGACGGCCACTACGACACAGTGAACGGAGAAGCGCACACGACAAAAGCAACAAGGCAAAAGAAGGAGACTGAAAAGAAAAAGAAAAAAGTACGCTGCCGCCACTGTCTCGCACTCCGCGCAGCGCCCACCCGGATTGGACGCTGCCATGGTGACGAAAACATGCTCCCTCCTTCTTTCAAGGTCTCCCCCCCCCTTCCTACTGTACCCTCTCTTCTCCTCCATAATGATTGCCTTTTCTCGGCTGGCGGCTGGCCTCCACACGCGCATTCCTGTCTGCTCCCACTCCGAACGTGCCGGCGCGCCGGGAAAGCGGGCTCCGTTCGCCGATTTTGTGGTCGCGCATCTAGAAAGTCCACGTTATAACCGGTATTCTCCTCCGCGCGCCTACGCAATAAACGGTCCGCCTATACATTGAGTTCTATGGGCGACATATCGGTGGTCAGAAAAACCCACGTAATAACCGGTCCCGCGCTAAAAGCGGTTACGTTAAAAGTGGTCTGCACTGTATATTGGTTATAATGACGAGGAGCTGCTGCACCGTCAGCTTTTGTATGTTTTCTATGGTGAAATAACACCGCTTACAGCAATGCCCGCATGCCGCATTATCGGTTATAACAATGACGTCTGGCTGTTGGCTGTCTGTGCCAAAAGGTAATGGAACGCAAAATCCTTGAAAATGAAGAAAACGAGAAATTCAAGCTGCTGAACCCCCGCCCACAACCCCAACGTACTCCAGCACCCCGTCGGATATGCGATATGCTTCACCGCAGAGCGACGTGCCGTTGCGGCAAAGCTGACTTTTGGAAATCCACTATGGCACAGGAGGGATGGTCACCTCGGTTAGTGTACTTTCGGACATGCAGTTTGAGTAAAAAGTAGAGACGTGGAAGGAGTTTTGGCGTCCGAAACTTCAGACATTGTCATACTGTGGCTCTATGGGACTTGTGGCGGTCCCGTGAATGCGTTCGAATTTTCAAGCATGTCTGAAAAATCGGCAGCTTTCTCATCATCATCAGGTCCGTTCGCATATCGCATCCGATATTACAGTTTCCTCACAACAGCCTGCCAAGCCCCTATTTTGCTCTTTTTCGTGCAACCCGTTTATAGCAATTATCGGTTATAACAGTGAATTTTTCTGGGGCACCTTAGTATTGGTTATAAGTTGGTTCGACTGTATTGCAGTTATGCACGCGTGTCTGTGAACAGATGTCAGTGCCAAACACAATTCACTGATGATGCAGCTCTGAAAAACCAGGCATTTGAAGAGTCTGTTGGAACTATGTATATTGAGCTTTTTGCTATTGTGCAGTTGTATGCCCACCATATGGTTCATGGCAAGAATCTCGTGCAGTATCTGAAATCTTGCATGTTGCTACACATTCCACAGTCATACGCCAATGTGTAGGAAGGTTACGGAGGCCTCGCTCTGTGTTTCATTGCTCTGTGCACCACCAGGTGCTGCCACAACCATAGCCACTCACATTTTTGCCTATGCTTGAAACGCCAAGCCAATGAGATTGGTCACTCAAGAGATGTTGGAAAACACGCCATGTTCTGAATACAGGGGCAGTGAAAAACTGTTTGGTGCCACTGCCACCTGTAGTGATACCACTGCCACTACAGTCGAACCCACTTATAACGATACTGGTTTTAGCAATGCTGTTTTGGTTATAACAATGAGAAGTTGCTGCACCGTCAACTTTTGTATTTTTTCTATGGTGAAAATAACACGCTTATAGCAATGCCCGCATGCTGCATTATCGGTTATAACAATGAATTCTAGCTGTTGGCTGTCTGTGCCGAAAGGTAATGGAACACGAAATCCTTGAAAAGAAAGAAGAAAACAAGAAATTCAAGCTGCTGAACCCCCGCCTGCAACCCCAATGTACTCCAGTACCCCGTCGGCCTGCGGTATGCTTCACCGCATAGCGTTGTGGCATTTGGCAAAGCCGACTTTTGAAATCCGCTACGGTGCAAGAGCGGCCACGGCTTCTGTTAAAACATGCAATTTGAGTAAAATGTTGAGACTTTGAAAAGTTTCGGCGTCCAAAACTTCAGACATTGTCATACATTAGGCTCTCTGGGGCTTCTAGCGGTCCCATGAAAGCATCCAAATTTCCGCACATGTCCAAAAAATCGGCAGCTTTGTCATTCTTGTCACTGATGTCTGTCGGCATATCCCTTCCGGTATTATAGTTTTCTCACAACAGCCTGCCATCCCCCCTATTTTGCTTTTTTTTTTTCGTGTAACTCGTTTATAGCAATTATCGGCTATAAAAATGAAGTTTTCGTGGCTCTTGAGTATTTTTATAAGTGAGTTGAACTGTACCACTGCAAATCTTTAGCGAATTCACATATTTAAAACTATAGAATTGTGTAAACACTATGCAGATCTCTTTAATTGGTGAGTTAATGATCAAAAGCACATCTTGGTGCCAGCTCACTGTGTTTGCTATTCTTGTGTGTCTACACGTGGTGCAGCAGAAAGATGGCACTCTGAGGCACGAAACTTCAAAAGACGTTGCGCTTATTGTCACATTGTTGTCACCATGAAAAACCAACCACAAAGTGCTGAAATAGTTAGTCATGCTTCACTTTGTTGGGGTAACTCTTGTCCGAAACACATAATGCTCAAAGCACAGCTATAGCTGCAACTGCTGTCATCGGTCCTTGATATTCGATTTATGCGTCCAAGGCAACAGCTAGTTTCCATTGCACGTTGCACCTTCAAACACAATAACTAATGCTCATGTGATTCCAGAATGCACCATTACCGTATTTACTCGCATAATTTGCACACTTTGTTTCGTGATTTTGGAGCTCTGAAAAGGGGTGCGCAAATTACGCAGAGATTTCGCGAACGCATCCGAACTAATGTGCAATAGTATATAGTCCTAACGCGCACGGTATATACATTTAAAAAAAAGAAAATAAATTGGAGCACAAATGAAGTGTTCTTGTTTACTTAACAGAATTAGCACGTACTTTAACCAGCCAGACCCGGTCATGCGCAGTCTAGTCGGAATCACTGGCCGAGAGGCCCGATTGGGAATCATCGCTGCGGCTGCTGTCACCTCCTTCCGAAAGCATGTTGTCCTCGGTTCCATCGAGCGCGTTCAAATGCCCCATTTTCTTGAAGCCCTTCTTGACAATGTTGCGAGAAACCAGGTCCCACGACATGGCGATACCGGAGGAGCTAAGCTTTTCGCACATAATTGAAGAGGTCTTCTTCTAACGGCAGGAAACTTTTATTAGCAAGCGCGCACTCTTTCGCTTTCTCTCCCGTACCGAGCGTCACATGTTGAAGAACTTCCCACTGAAGTGCTTGGTGGCGGCACGGTTCCCGTTTTATTCTGGCAAGCTTTATAACAGCGAGCTTGAATTTTGCCGTATATCGTATTTACTCGCGTAATTCTCGCACCCCCCGCACTGCCCAGCAAAAATACGATTTTTTTTTTTTCGCGAGTAATTATCGCACCCCCGAAAATTGCAGCAGTAATGTTCTCTGCTACTTCCAACCACTGATGATAGCGCACGACAGCCTAGCGCCATCTTTAAGCATCGTGCATACTGTCAATGCACGGAGCCTTAATCCAATCCAAGCCAAGTCGCAAATACGCAAGGAGGCGCGTCGCTATAGTGAACTGCGTCACGGCGTGTCAGTGCTATTCCGTGTAGCGTACGTTGTTGCATCCGTTCTGTGCTTACGCTATGGGTCGATGCGGAAGCTACACGGCTGCTTTCATGTTGAAAGCGATTGATCATGCACCAAAAAGCGGCAACAGGGCCGCCGGCAGGCAGTTCGGAGTCGACGAGTTTTGTGTTCGCCACTGCGACAACAGCACGAGCAGCTGAAAGCCACCAACAAGGCGCGGCAGCACTTCTTAATTACGTCAAGGGTCTCCACGCGGAAACCCTTGAGAGACTATTTGCTAGTGGTTTTAGCGTCTGCAAATAAATCTTGCTTTGTGTTGAACCTGTGGTTTTATTGTTAAGGTAAGCCTTGATTAGTACTTCTCAAAACTGGCGTGAGAACCCCGATTCACGGCTGCTTCGTTGTCTTTTTTTCTTATCGCTCTGTACGTTTTCGCGGAAAATTTTTCCCGCGTAATTCTCACACCCCCCCAACTTTTCACCAGTTTTCCGCGAAAAAAGTGCGAGGATTATGCGAGTAAACACGGTATATAGTTATTATAGCCCATTGCTAGGGAACAGTATAAACGCAACGGTTGGATGGTGACTGGAAACATTGCAACGTGGACACAGAGAACGAGGGGATCAGTTGGCGCGACAGGCCCTCGCACGTCTCCGATGCAGCAAAATAGTCCGTGCCGTGTCGCGAGGGGCATTCTCACGGTGGAAGAGATGGGGGAGATAAAGGGAGGCAAGCGCTCGAGCAGTTCCGACGACCCTTCAACAGGTTTGGATGTTTGAGTACAGTATTCTAGGGACCGTAGTTTGGGGGAAGACCTCGGAATATAGAACTTCACACTCGCAGCCCGTTTTATGTATGAGTGCGCTCGCCTGCTCGGTGAGGGATTGCCCCACGCCTGTCCAAAGCATCCAAAAGTCCACAGTCTCTTCGCGCGTGCCAGCGAGATCGCTCAGGCGGGTTGGGGAACACAAAATATGCGAGTAAATATTTTTTTTAGTAAAGCTGGCTAAATATTAGGGGTGCGCAAATTATGCGAGGGCGCAAATTATTCAAGTAAATACGGTATTCAGGTCACACATGTACTGTGATTAAAGGTTGTCAGTATAGAGTTGGCTACGACATTCAAGGAAGCGTCAATCTTGTTAAATGTCTCTATCTGGAAGTCCCAACTCGATAACTGATGAGGAAACAATGACTCGGAAGAGATAAGTAATTTATGCAGGTCGATATTGTGCAGGTGTACAATACTGACCCTCTAATACACTTTTCATGGGACATAAAAAAAAACAGTAGCCATGAACTGCATAATGTAAACGCGCATTTAAGTTTGCAAAAAAAGAGCCGGCGAATAATGAAACAAATGCTTTGCGCACGGCTCTACCTCTGAACAATTTATTCATCAGTTGAAGTGAGGAAGTTGTTGGTGGAAGTCTGGTGGTTATTTTTCTAGCACTTGTCCTGCACTTTGCCGCAGTCCTCAGGCAGTCCACATTGTCAAAGTCATTGACGTGCCTCTTCATCATATCCAGTGCAGCATCATTTCGCGATGTAACAGGCCAGAACATTACAAAGTGTGAAATGAAGATTTGAAATGCATGGGTGTCTTTAGATTCTGTGCTAGGACCGGATACTTCCAACATTATATGTACGTGGCTAAATGTATAATTGAGCAACGTATAAGCAGGGTTCTACGGTATCTGTTTATCCATCCACGCAGGTACAAGACGTGGGTGAGGAGTTGATCCAGCGTGGGTTCAACTACCTGGGCAAGGACTGCCTCACCTCTGGCATCACGGGGGAGCTCCTGTCGGCGTACATCTACATGGGCCCCATCTACTACCAGAAGCTGAAGCACATGGTCATGGACAAGGTGCATGCCCGGGCACGGGGTCCTCGGGCCGTCCTCACTCGACAGCCCACTGAGGGTCGGTCACGCGAAGGAGGACTACGGCTGGGCGAGATGGAGCGCGACTGCCTCATCGGACACGGTGCCAGCATGCTGCTCCTGGAGAGACTGATGCTTTCCAGCGATGCCTGCGAGGTAGGCTACAGTGGCCATGTCGTTTTCTGCATTATTGAGCTATAAATGTCACTCTTTACTACTAACTTATTACAGTCATGGTCCGATTTTTTTTAACTCCCTATGGATCACGAAATGTTAAGAAAATTTGGGCAGCCCGTTACACGAATTCATTCTTTTTACAGCAGAGTTGTTATGACCGCTCTTTGTCCAAATCCCGATGTAGACAACCAGCAGTCACCGTCATACCGGCACACGCTGTCTTTGTCATCTTTTGCTTTGCTCCCCAAACACGTGCGCCAAGCGCGCACTCTCACGCTGCACCGGTTTGTCCGGCGTGGGATGCATTAACTCAGATGGGCAAGAGAACAAGCACATAGATAGAGGAGAAGAAAAAAAGAGATAAAAAGATTGATAAAGAGAGAAAGCAGTAGATAGAGAGGGAAAGAAAAAAATATAAAAAGAAACAGAGACACAAAAAAAAAGAAATAAAATAATTAAGCTACTTGGTGCTGTGATTGCCAAGCGATTGCCAAGATAAGCAGATTTGAATTGCATTTATCATTTAGCAAAGTCATTGCATGCCACATCTGCACATCGCCTGTCTGCGGGTAGCAAGACACCCGGAGACAGCCGTGGTATGTGGATGTCTGTGGTAGCAGCACTATACATGGTAGCAGCACTAAAGACTCGTCGTCCAGTGCGTGCTATGAAACTTGCATGATTTGCAGACCTGTAGTGACAGAATGCGTGGAGTGCTGGTTGTTCATTGTCGTGAGCAATCAAACGAGGTCAATTAACATTAACGGGCACCTCGGTGCTTCATTCATGGCTCATGGCGTGTCGGCAATCACGTGGCACAGTTTTCATACCTGGTGATTTTCTATTGCTCTACCGTATTTACTCGCGTAATGAACCCACCTTTTTTTTCACAAAAGTTGATGCTAATTTGGGGGGAGGGTTCATTACGCGGAAAAAAAAATCGCGGGAGTTATAAAAGTAGAAATTTTGCATGACATTATTAAGAAACTCGCTGTGAAATCGCTGCTGGCCTTGAAATCAGTCACAGGAATGCCTTGACTGCGGAGCCTCTTTAACATATTCGAGAACTTCGCTCTCCACAAGGGGAAACTTTCCTTGTTTTGGCCCGCGAAAATTCGCGACGATGCTTTTTTTGTAGCCCGAAGCTCTTCGTGTTTTATCCAGTAACGAATGCACACGGATCGACGCTGAGGTGTCGTCCAGTCGCTCCGTTCCCATGCTCCAGCGCATGTTCGATCAACTTTAAGTTTAAAGCCAGCCATGTTTAAAGCCAGCCAGTTTAAAGCCAGCCAGGCTATCATTCCAAAATAAAATGAACAGATACATACATTAAAAAATAGATTTTTTATTTTTCAAGGACCAAAGTGGGAGGTGGGTTCATTATGCGAGTGGGTTCATTACGCGAGTAAATACGGTATATAGGTTTTGTAATTAAAATGCGCAACAAGCACTTTGGTACGCATGAGGCGTCGCTTCATGCCCGCTGTGGGCTACACGAGCATTTAGGCTTAGCTTTACGACCGGTGTGTCGGTCAACGGCCATTTCACCGTGCGACTGGCGATCTTCACCTCTTTCTTTGTTTTGCAAAAAATGAAGCAAGCCCCTGTATGTCCGGCCCTTCGTTTGCATGAACACGTTGTTTACGGTGGACAGGGCCTGAAGCATGCAGTGTGTGGTTGGCGGGCGCTTTACTCAACTCGCAGAGTGGCGTTGGAGGGGAATAGCAAGTCTGTGTATTATTGGTATTTGTACATCAACACTTCATGCATAGACGCATGAATGCACATGTGCCTAGTCAAGCCAGGACCAGCCGAGTGCCGACCAGCTCTGCTTTGCCCCAGCCTTGCGCGACTCAGTGCAAGCTGCACAAATCTTTTCTACTTTGCTCAAGTGGTCAAATCGCCACAGTCACGTCCAAAAGAGCTCTGAATGCCAGACAGTACACTTACCAGGCATTTCAGCGCTTGTCATCAGCTAGTCCTACGCAGCACTTCGCCTACTAACCTCGTGCCATCACTGCCGGGGGAGCACGGTGTGCCATACGCACGCATTTGCCGTAAGTGCTTTGCCGTGCCCACGGCATTCTTGACTGCACACCAGTGTGGCCACGGCAAGCTGCACTCATATCCGAGAGCAACGCGTTTGTGTGGCACACTTGGTGGTCTCGCATGAAGTGGCAGCACTGAACAGTGGTGCACCGCATTTTGGTTGTCACTTACTAAATGCATGCAGTACACTTACAGCTGCGCTTCACCGCATGCGCGGCCAGGCAGTTAGCTGAAGATACTTATCATAATAGGGTTGTCAGCAATTAAATTGTATTGGCACGTTTGTCATCAGCCGCCATATCAGACCTCCGTGCATTTCCGGTGCTTATCCGTGGGCAGTGATACTGAAGTCTTTCCTACAAAACAGGGACAGACCACTTGAATAAGCCCACAGCACAAAACCTGCACTACTCCAAGGAAGTTGGATTAAATTATTAAAGGGGCCCTGCAGCATTTTTCGGCATGGTCAGAAAATGCTGCTGATCGGTAGTCGAGGCTCCTGAGAACACGTGGGCCAAAACATTTGTGGAGCCACATATAAAAGAATGACTTGACATGTCCTTCCAGTGCCGGAGCCTAAACACCACTGACTTTTTCTTTATTTTCTATGCCCCTCACGCCAGCCTTGCCGCCGTGCCGCTCAAGGTCATGCCCGACCTCTTCTTCCTTCATCATGCAATCCCACCGATGTTGGTGGCGCTACATAGCTTCTTCCCCTAGAGAGCAGCATGGTCTGTGAACGAGATTAGCACTGCCAGGAAAACTCGGCGGATTGAAGTAGGGTTACGCACCGACGTGAACGGGGACGTGTGGAACTGGATTGAGCCATGCGATTGTGGGAGTCGTCTCGCAATAGGCTGGCTTCAGGCGCTTCCGTGCGATGGTGTCGGGGTTTGTCGTGAACATCCACGATATATGTCGGTGGCGCTACACATTCCTGGCCCAGCACGTGGCCAGGAATGTGCAATTAATTCTCAAAAGTCAGCTACAAAATCGCTCCCTCTTCTCTCTACAAAATGATGTCATATACCCAAATGACTGCGCCATATGCCCAAAGTCTACGGCGGTCGGCTGATTTGAGCATCATGAGCTGCATAGTTGCCGTGGCTGCCGTAGGATGCCGCCACGTGTCCACGCTCACTCTTGCTACAGTCGAACCCGTTTATAACGAATTCGAAAGTGCCGTAATAATTGGTTATATCAGTAGTTCATTGTATATGGACTCGCCCTTAAAAATGTGCACTGAGCGACGAAAGCGTTTTTTTCTCCCTGCATGTTTTTATTAAAGAGTGCTAACAACCCCTTCGGTGACAAGTTAGGCCTTTTCACCTGTTAAACGACGTGCGCTGCATGCTCACGAGTGAATTAAACCGCCTTTGCAATTAACTGACGCCGTTTCGCTGAAGCACGGTACCGCCATGTGGAACCCATCATCCCTGGCTAGTTGCGTGCAGCGCGTCGCTTATTCAGTGCTCGTCATCGCATGCCATGCCGTTTGCTAGTCTAATGTTTGCGCGCGCTTGTGCATGGTTCACCCCAGATCGTGCATAGGTTCGGCAAGTAGCCTGTTTGTTCAATGCAAAGACAAGCATTTTGCAAGCAACGCTCAAGCGGCCTCGCACGACGCGGCGGCTGTGAACTTGTGATCGGCAGCATGACGCGCTTGTACCGCTGCCCCTCCGCACATGCGCAACCGAGCAGATATCTGCAAATGACTGTGATAAGCTTGTCGGCGATGAGTCAAATTGTCACGTTAATCGCCAGCTGCCACCTTGCCTTCGCTCTTTTCTGACGCTTATCCATGAAGGCACTGCAGCAACTGCGCAGAAGTCGTTATCATTGATTGACCAGTCTGCCGTTACCGAAAGGCGGAATACCTTTTGCGGAACATTGTGGCGTCGGCGAGTTGAGCATCGCAGTAAACTTTTGTGCAACAAAAAGTGATCGTGTCTTGCATTTATGGCTTCTTGCGTTCGAAGGCATTGTTTGGTTAATCTTCGGCGGTCGTAAATGCAGAGAACGGCGCCAGAAAAGTTTGCCGTGCGAAAGCTGACCGCAAGTCTTCATGCTGCCTCCAATTTCTTTTTTTTTTTCCTCACTTTTGTTCTGTCTGTGAAGAAACGCCTGGAAAGTGAGCGACCTCGCCGCAGCATCCAAAATCTGCATGCGGTGCTCGCCGCTGTCTACGATATCTTCGTCGCGAGTGAACTGCAGTGGGGCACGCGCGAGCACGCCTCTCAGATGCTTTAGAATGCCTATTTTAACTTATTTTCGCTTCGTATGCACCATATTTTTACCGCGACCAGGTCGGAAGTGTTCATTGTAAAAGTTCGCTATGTGTGGATGCAGTTTCAATGGGTAGCATAAGAAAATCATAAGTGCACCACAATATGGTCGTTATAACCGATAGATCGTTATATCTGGGATCGTTATAAGTGGGTTCGACTGTATTACACTGAAATTAAGCCGTGCATTTGGAAAAAAAAAATATGAAAAGAGAAAGTGCTCAAAGTCATGACGCGTGCTGACGAACGGACGCATCTTCTTGCCCCCCTTGTCATCGCCCTCCCTACGTAGCTTTCTGTGCGCTCTCTAGTACGAAGGGATAGAGAAAGCGCTTAGGCGTGTGGCAAATCTGTGTAACTCTGCTCGTACTTGACATTCTAAAAAATTTTTTGTGGCAGTCGATTCATGAGGCTATAAGCTCTTGTAAAAGTAAAAGCTCGTTAATTCGAACTCACATTTAATTAAAACTGACGCCCTGGTTCCGGCGTAGCCCTGTGTGTTTCTATAGAAGAAAACTCACGATAATTCGAATGCGCCGGTATCCACAACCGTTTAATTTGAACTTTGATCGCTCCTCGCAGAAGTCGGCCCACAGTGATCGCAATATGTTGCAAAACCAAACGAAATTAAATTTACTAGAGATGCAAAACAACGAAACAGCAGCACATTTCAGCAGGTGAGCATTCTGACACTGCGCTGAAGCTCTAGGGCAAGCTACAAATGATGCAAAAGAAACACAAGCGAATGCAAACTACTGATTACTTTTATATTTGATGGTGCTAACTCTGCCATGTAAATAAACGTGTTTTAAAACATAAATATCATCAAGGCTTACTGCTTACATGATCGGATGTTGGTGCTTGTTTCTGGTGTATCACTGACTGATATTTAATTGTGTTTGCTGTTGGAGCTCCATGTACTTAATTTACGAAATCACTTGCCACAAACGTGTACATAGTAGCGCCCTAATTCGCGATAACGAGTCCAGAGGTGGCTTCTTTGGCTTCTGCCTGTGCAGTGTCGTGCAATGGTTATTCGTTCTAGTGCTCGCCCGCTACTAATTCGAACAATTTTGTGGTCCCCTTCGAGTTCAATTTAACGAGCTTTTATTGTATTTAGTTCAATACCTCCCTCATCTGGTGCAGGTGGATGTCTGCCGAACGTGCGGCCTCCTGGGCTACTCGCACTGGTGCCACTACTGCCGCTCGTCGAGCGCCATCGCAACCCTGCGCATTCCATACGCATGCAAGCTGCTATTCCAGGAGCTGCTATCCATGAACATCATTCCGCGGCTAGAGCTCACCAGCCACTGCAGTAGCCGCAGCTTTGCATCCAGCAAGCATTGAGAATGGTGAGTGGCCATTCTAGAAGAATCTTGGTTTGAGCTACTAGTTGGTGTTGGTTCATGACTGAAGAAACTTTATGGCACAAATTGAACAGGGACGGAGAACACACAAAACAACACGGTGGTGCCCGTCTTGTTGTCTTTAGGTTCGAATTTTAGGTTCGAAGCGAGTTGGAAGCGAATAGTGATTTGGTCGACTTTGAATAGTATATATCACATATTACAGTGAAAAATCAGAATATTTGTCGTGACCAAACTAACGTGCACAATATTTTTAAAATTGAAACAATGCATGTGCAAATGTCATTCTTTTTGGTTCGTAGTGGAAGCAACTTTGAATAGTAACAGGATTTTACTTACGGTGAAATGCAGGTGATAACCCGTAAAATATGTTACGTTTTAAAAATTCTATACGTATTTAGAGCCAGCATAACAAGGTTTAAACTAAAAAAAAATAAAAATTGATGTCAGTGTAAAATGTTCAGTTAACATCGAAGTGGGGCTTCACGGCAGCGCAGGTTTTCCATGGATAAGTCTATTCACGGTATAGCCTCCTCCAGCGCAGTGAAACCACCTTTACAGAGGGTGACAGGGTTTTTACATGTCTATTCGTTCATTTCGAAAACTTCAAAATTTTGAGTAATTTAGATTCATGTCGAAGCGAATTCGAATATTGTAATACAGTCGCCGACCGATTATTCAGACTCGGCGGGAACCGCCGAAAAGTCCGAATAATCGAGAGTCTGAAATAAAGGATTCACCAGAAAAAAAAGCACCTTTATTGGCCCAGTGGCCGGAAAAGCTTGTCAATGCACGTCTGCACACAAGCACAATCACAGATGACCAAGTCGGCCTGTATTTCAACCAGTGTTTGGCCATGACTGTAGGTTGTAGCGCTGTCACGGCCTGCGCTTCATCGAAGTCACTGTTCACCTACACTGATTCGGGGACCTGACAGACGGTCTCATCATTGCCCAACTCGGCGAAAGCTCCCAAACAACATCGTATTGAGGTCAGCCGCCTTCGAATTTTCGAATAATTGTGGCCTTTTTTGCCATGCCCAGTGTCTTGTGGTTGCCGCGTTTCTTCGTCAGTACCGACGGCGCAGATGGAATGGGTGGCGTCGTAGACATTTCAGTAGATCAGGCCTAGCCACAGAAACAACTGACAAGCAAACTTTCAAATGCCAAAAGGGAACGACGTCAGGCTAGTTTGTACTGCAGCGCTCGTGATTCCGTCCTTCCTTGGTCTGTTTCGTACGCGCGGCCATTTCGAACGTCACACCAAGCTGACTCTGAGCATGGCTTGGCTTGGCTTGCGGCTTGGCTGTGGTAGCTACTCAATGGATACTAGGCTCGCTGAAGCCGAAAAACGGCCATTACGAGTCGCCAAAACACATAGCCTTCGAGATCGGCAATTGTAATTTCTGGAATTTTTCTACTGGCATCCTAGCGAAAATATTGTAAACATCGCGGACAGCTGGTCATGGAGTTCGACGCCGCTCTTGATCAGCCAGCCGGAGTCCGAAATATCGAACAGTGCGCCGTGAGGCGTCCGAATTTTCGGTCGCGAGTTTACATGACTTCAATGGGACGAGTAGTGGTGCCGTGAAGGTGTCCGAATAAACAGGCATGTCGCTATTACAGTGCAGTCCATTTATAACGATACCACATATAACGATATATCGGTTATAACGATGGGTCTACTTAACAGTCATTTTATGCATTGGGGCTATGGGGAAAAAACCATATATAACGATATGTTATCCACCGAATATCGGATACAACGATGAAAAGTTTGCCGTCTGGACGTGTTCCGTTCAGAATAATCGTAACACATACATGGAACTTATCCATGTCAGTCAAGACGAAAAGTTAGCGTAGGCGAGTTCGTATCTCGCGCCATTGCAGCGCACCACCGGCAGCGCGTCCCGTCGCTTCGGCGCGTCCCGGCCGTTCAAAAATCCGAGGAGAGCATCGCGAGTTGGCGCGGCGCGCCACTAGATGGCACCAGCTGTGTCACGTTTTGCGCCTCACCGTCACCACGCGTCGGCTGCGTCGGCCGCGGAGAAGCTGAGAGGGATAAAAGAAAAAACAAATGCGAAAAGCAAAGCGGCGCGCTCCGCGGCTGTACCGCGGCTCTCCGCCTTCTACGAACGAAAGCGGGAAAGGGGAGAGAGAGAGAGAAAAAAAGCGAAAAGCGAAGCCGTGAAGCGGCGCAGCGGCATCGGGGCGAGGCCTCGTTGGCATTCCGGCTGTACTTTCTTCCTCCCGTGCTTCCCCCCACCCGTCAGTCAGTCTCTATCGCGAGCAACGGCTAGAGCCCGATCTGACGGAGCTCTAGGGAGCACATCGCTACTGGTGACGCGGATAGCGGGTGTGTCGCGTCGGTTGAAGACTTCCTGACGGCAGACAGTGCTGCTTTGTTCTGCGATGAACACATCGACTAGGCAATCGTCGCAGATGTGTTGTCGCGACAGACGGCGGCGTTGTGCGACGGCAGCAGCGACAGTGATGAGGAGGTTGACAGCGCCTCGGCGCCCTCTACGGCCCTGTCAATGACCACGCAAAGTGCGCTGACGTCAATCGACTCGCTGATTGACTTTACGGACACCAAGGGAATGCCGCCAGAGTTTTCGTAGCAGCTGGAAGCTATGCGCAGCGCGGTTATAAAGCTCAAGCTTCCGCGGAAGCAACTGCAGATTTCAAACTTCTTCGGCGTGCCGAACCCGTGATGCGCTCTTCAGAGTAAGAAATAAAGTCTTGTTTTTGACATCCTACTATCTACAATATTTATTCATTGGTGCAAATAGCGAATTCGAGCCCGGACCTACAAAAGGTACGTCCGGCGACGGATTTTTTTGCAGCACTCCAGATATAACGATCACCGGTTATAACGATCATATTTTTTTGGTTTTCTCGATATCGTTATAAGTGGATTGCACTATATCAGCGTCCGAATAAACGGTTGGCGGCTGTATTCGTTCGAATATTCCAAGTGCTCGAATAGTCACATAAGCCTACTGAATACTTATCTCTCACGAAGACCCCCATGTGTGCGGGATTGATAGGTCCGCCTATTGCATGGGCATGCACAGATAAGTTTTCATGCCTTTGTTCTTTTCCGCCGTTGTGCGCTTTTACAGTTGCTAGTCGGTGTTTTTGGTGTCTTCACTTCTCTCTTGTGTCTGTGGTTGCATGCCCTGTCTCCTCAAAAGCATTCCCATATATTCAAGACTGAATAGCCACTAATACTGCGAACTGCCTGTGAAATAAAACTCAGAATGAATTTAAAACCACCGAGAGCAAATAATGAATAGGCCCACACAAGCTGCTTTGGACTGCTGCTCTTTTATTGCTGCAGCACTCCTCGTACATATCTTCCTGATGCCAGAGTTTCATGATCAGCAAAAGCTGTCAAAGGACTCTGTCTCTTGTTTTGTGAGGACAAAATCTGCACAATAAGGTGTGATTCATTAGGCACAAATCCTTGAAGTTTGTCAGTTACATGACTATCACGACATTGTGTCAGTACAGTAAAGGTTCGTTAATTCGACACCCGTTAATTCGGAAATTCGGATAATTCGTACGTCCCGGCCAAAGTGCATGTTAATCAATGGGACTAAACCTTCCTTAATTCGTCAGAATTTGGCTCCGCACCGCTTAATTCGGACAAATGCTGACGGCTGCCGCTACACGAAAGTGTGGTAAAGCAGCGCTGGCACCACTGGAGTGAAACCGAAACCTGAGTGGTATCACCATCGTCATCAACTAGTGGGGGCGATCGCAGCGTCACCGAACGTAGGCGTCTTCTTTCTTCGTTCCATTGCGCCTTCGACGCCATTTTCCCTAGTGTTGTCGTGTCAGCGCCATCTCTTCTTGCGGAGTTCTCCTTTTTTTTTTTTGTGACCCTTCAGGTCTACATCGCGATTGATGATTATGTCGCCACGACTGGTCTCCTGACCGATCAAGAAATTATTAATGATGTCACGGGCGCCCAGGAAAACCACGGATTCTGACTAAGAGTCATGCGAGGAGATGCAGCCGCGACCTCATCGCACCTCACGGGAAGTCTCGGAGATGCTTTTGATATTAGAAGACGTTTGCCTGAGCACTTCAAACAGTTTGCGTGCGTGCTGTTGGGAATTTGGAAGAGTTAAAAAAAAAATTGTAATGTCAGCCGGAATCTGCGAGATAAAGCAGTCGACCGTTACAAAATACTTCAGCAAATAAAGGTATGCGTCTCCAACTTGATTTTAATGTTGCTTTACCTGTTCATTCGTTAATTCGTCATTCGGTTAATTCGGACATTTTTGACGGTCCCGTGAAATTCGAATTAATGAGCTTTTACTGTAGTGGTAGTTGTGTGACAATCTGTGTTGCTGTGAGTTCTTCAACTACCTTTCTGTTGGCTTGTTACAACACCAAGTGATTTACTTTTCCAACTCTCGCAGGAGCCTGTCACGCAGCGGAATGTTCACGGTTCGATTAAGCGCTCACAACTGGCCGTGTTCACACGACTGGCCAAACCAAGCACCATCACTGGGCGTTCACTGCCAGATATGTTTCGCCCATACTACTGATGCCTGCTGCCAGCTCAACGTAACTTCCATACTGCCTTCATCTCAAGACGCTTGCTCTTCCAGTATTATAGGAAGTTGAAGCTGTGATCTGAGCTGGGGCGCAGCCTTTTACACATTCTGTGATAGAATGTTCAAACGCACCGCACGAGATTGGTCGAGGTTCGTTCGACATTCAGACGTGAGAACAGCAACCGGAAAAGGCAGTGCTGTGACTTATTTTGTCGCCTGCTAGGCAAAGAACACACACAGAGTGAACAGAAACACCATTCCATTCGATGGAACGGATGTAGAACTGTCTCCGGATGACTTGGATTGGATCGAAACGCGAGTCTCGGGCCGGAGAATCTAATTAGCTTGTTTTGTGTGTGGCTTAATTCAATCCCACGCCAACATTTTGCAAAAATGGCCACGAGTGCCACCACCAAACGTTCCGTAAAATTGCGACACCACCTAGCATTTACCTGGTAAAGACGTTAACACAAATAAATTGTTAAAGTCATCACGCTCTTCAATTTCAAGCTTTGAAAAACAATGCCCCCAGATGTTGGTATTCATTTATAATAATTCTATATTTTTCATGCGTCAAAAAAATTTCTGAATTCATTATACGGTCCCCCCAGCAGATGATTAAAAGATGACGCATTCTGCCGGAGCACTTCTTCTTCGCCTATTGGCTATTTGCTCCCTCTCGTGACGTTGTGTTTCCTTCCATCGCAGAGTGCGTACAAGATTGTGCCCCTGGTGAGACCTATATCTAAATTGGATCATTGTGACGTGATTTTGCATCTACGATAGCCATTGTGCAATTCTTCAGGACAGGAGTGGCGTTTGTGAGCCTGGTTTGGGGGTTCTCGCCTACAAAGCTTATTCTGAACTGATACGGATTAATTGTGTGTTGGGGTGGTGCCTCTTATTTAGATATGACAAACGGACAATAAAATGTGCCCGCTGTGATTTACAACTGCCAAGCTATGGACTTTTTTTTCTTTGACTGTTCACAAGTTTATTTGTGTGTTTCCACTAACGCCAATAGACAAGCTGTTCAGGCATGGCACTCCGTGACCTTTGGAGGCAAGTGCTTGATTTTAGGACAGATTGTAGCAGAGTACCTTATTAGCTTTTAGTGGTTACAAAACTCGGGCCTTTGTTTTACACACAGTTGACCACCTTCACGAAACGCACTGATGTAAGAGACAGTCATATATAAGAGACACCAGTGTGCCTACACTGAAATAGTGGTTGATCAGAAAATGAGAATGTCATACCCTGTTTATGAGAGATCCCCTCATATAAGGGACAATATCCACTCCCCGGTGCATGTCTCTTATAAAGTGGTTTTTTACAGAAAAAGTGCCAGCCACAGAGGCAGTGCAGCAATTCGAAGACCATGCATACCGGGTGGCCAATGCTAGATATGTGTGAATATCCCAGCGCATCGAAATATTTGAAGGAATTTTACAGTATTCAAATATGCTTCAATGTGAATTTAATGCTTCAGAAATTTCGAAGTACTACACTCAAACCCAATTACAACGAAGTCACATCTGGCATGAAAATAATTTGTATACATCCAAAAATTCTTTATAAATGCATATTGATAACACTATGACAAACTATCTGTCATTAACTTCGTTATAACCAGACTTGTACACATTACAGAAAATAAGTAACCGATTACAATTCAATTACTTCCCGTCAAAATGTAATTAATTACAGTGGTCAATTACAGCCCGAGAAAAGTAATTGAGCAACTACAGAAATACAATAGATTACTTTTGCGTTACTCCTTCAAATGCTTATTGCCGTAACGCAGTAACACAAGTTTACTCAAACTACTACAGTGAACTACTGTGGCTTGCATGGTAGAGAGAAGGCTGGATGGAGGCTTGCGTGAAGGCTGGGAGGCTTACTTTGGATTCTGTGACGTAGTGTTACATGTTGTTAACTTTTAACAGGAGCTGTTTTTCAAAGTTGTCATCAGTGATTCTTCCACGTTTCCTCATTAAGAGGTCAGCTGCTACACTGAACACTCTCAATGCATGCTCTGGAGGGAAGGGTGGTATGATAACGTAGGAACACCTTGCACACCAGCGTTAGTTATGCAGTGCTTGGGTGCTAGTGTCCATGTCTTCTATGAAGCTTTGCTGTTGCTGGTGCTCGGGTAAGGCGTTGCAGGTAAGGCCAAGGAAAAGGTGAAAAAATAGGCTCCGTACGGACCTCCCGTCTTGGAGGAGAGGGGGTCCCTACAGAGCGGTCGCATATTTTTCGGGACGAGAACTGCAGCAGAAGACTGGTTACAACTTGATTTTTGAAAAAAAAAGCGAATGGATTACCAGCAATTGATTACAAGAAAACATAGTTGAATTACCCTGAACATTACAGTTTCGAAAAATTAATTGATTATATTACAAAGTTACTAGAAAATGTACAGTCGGAACCCCTTTATAAGAAACACTGATGTAAGAGAAATGGGTGTAAGAGACACCAGTTTGTCTAAACTGAAATAGGTGTTGATAAGGAAACGCATACGTGATACCCTGCTTGTAAGAGACACCTCATACATATAAGAAACAAGAATTGCTTCCCGGTGCATGTCTCTTATAAAGGGGTTTCAACTGTAATTGATTACCAATTACTTGTGACCAATTACTTGTAACGCATTATGTACAAGTCCGATTATAACCGATAATTCGTTATATGAATGTTCGTTATAGCAAGGTTTGATATTCGAAATGAACAAGTGGACTTATTTCAGTGTAACCCGCCTGAAAAGCTGGTTTCACTACAGCTTGGGGCCGCTTTGCCGTGAAACCGCATATTCAGGTCAAATCCGTATTGCCGCGAAGCGACACTTCCAAGGTGAAGTGTGCATATCACCTGCACCCCAATTGATATCTTAAAGTTTAATAGCATGCTGTATGGGGTAATGTGGGCTAAGTGTAGCAAATTTTAAAACGTGAAAATATTTTATCAGTCATGACTTGCACCATGCTCCTGCTATTCAGATGATGCTAGAATATTCTAATTCGCTTTAGAGGCCACTTGCACCCATATTTTGTTGTGGGGACATAATGTTCAATGCAAGATTTCTGGCCAACAGACAGACAATGAACTTTATTTGATCCTGAGGAGCTTTCGCGGGAACACCCAATAGGGACCCACGGAAACCGCTATAAGCAGCAAAAAAAAGCAAAAGTACACAAACAAAATTAAAAGAAACAGCGCTTCAAAAAGTACTGGCACTCTTGCCAGTTCTGGTGCACTTTGGCCAGAACTGGCTCTTGCACCACTCAAGACCATACATCATTGTTACAAAATTCAAAATCAGCAATTTTAAGGGGGGGTGAGACTTTGAAAATAAGTTTCAAAATTTGGCTGCACAGCAGTGGTAATAAAAGCTATGGCTATAAAATTTGCAAGGTATTTTAAGAGGAGATGCAGGTTGCATTGCAGCTATTAATTAGCTTTAAATTGTATTTAGTGTTTATTTTTGTTTAGTTTTTTTTATGTATATGTACCTTTTGTTGAAATCTACTATTTGCAGAGCATTGCAATTTTGTACAAAAGTAGCTACCAATGCTTTATAAAAGTGGAACTCTAATTGTGAGCACACATCAAAAACTAGGTTTTTTTTTATATTTGTTGATGCACAAAAATTTTTCACTTGTGAATTGTTTTTTTTTTTTGTACAAAAAAATTACAAATGCACCTAGGCTACTGATTCTAGTTCCAGTTATGTAAATGCCACTAATTAACACAGGTGAGAATACTTTTTTTCTTATGCCTTATAGTTCTCTAGAAAAAAGTACATGAATTCTCAACAATGTCGTTTTGAGGAAAATGCAGAGACCATATAGGGGGTACACCCACATTTCCTGTGAACATGTCGAACAAAAGGGACCAAGAATTATTTTTGAAACTGTGAGTGCCCAAGCGTGATAAACGTTTTCTGAAAGAAAAACGAAGTTCTCTTTTAAATGATTGCAAAAACGCAAAATCAGATGAAGTCTCACCCCACCTTAAAAACAAGAATGAAAACTCAAAAACAAGAAGAGTGAGAGCAAGTCAGAGGATGCCTGAGGTCCACGTCCTGAGAGTGCAACGCGAAGGCTTTACCATTGACGACAACGGCTGATATCTACAACACAGGCTTCTTAAAGCAAGACCACCGGAGGATGGCACCATCTTGCTCCGACATGCTTCAGTGCTGTTTTCTCTGCTTGGGGAGGTTGCTAGGAGCAACAACGACACCAGCGTAAAGACAGCAAGGTGCTGGAGCACGCACTCACTCACTATAGTAAAATACAACTTTATAAGTCTACAGCATTTACTCCTCAAAGGTTGATGCCACACAAGCCAGCACCATTGGGTGTGCACTCCAGACTGACATCATGAGCCGGACGGTGACCTTACCTTCGGAGAACATTGCCAAGTGCATGAGCAGAACGATTTTTTTTAGTTGTGGCTGGTGCGCTTCGATCAAGCGGGCAGGGCCTCTCTTTTCTTCAGTTGTGAAAGGGAAATTGACAACGACCTGTTTGCAGCACGGAGCCACAAAGAAATCCATACAGATTTCTCGGAGAGAAAGCTTCCTTAGATGGCAGAAAATTTGTCGTGGTCCAGGGATCAAACCTGTAGTAGCACAGCTATTTGGCCTAGATGGAAGTGGTTAATTCTTGAGAAGCGCGAGAACGAAACATGGGGACTAGAACTTGTCCTGTGTGTATTTTTTCTTAGTCCCAGTGTTTCGTTCGCGCTTCTCAACAAAGATCAAACCTGGGCTGCCATTTGCTAGCTTCCTGGTTAGCTCAATTGGAAAGGAGTTTGTCCCTGGTACAATCCCCGGACCAGTACAAATTTTTCGGCAACTGAGAAGTTTTCTTTCTGAGAAATCCGTATGGATTTCCTTGTGGCTTCATGCTACCAACGGGTTGTTGTCAATTTCCCTGTCCTAGCAGGTTCTGCCGTCCTTAACCGTAGAACCAGTTAACCGGTTCTAAACCGGTAATCGGTTATGCAGGGTTCCGCAGAACAAATCTGCAATATTCTTGAGTTGTATCGCACTATGGGTCCCTCTTCATTCAGCTCGAATAACCAGAGTTCTGTGAAGGTTGAAGACTGGGCATGTTGGTAAAGCATGACTGTAGATTGTATAGCGCAACTGATCGACGGGACGCAAGAAAGGTACACACACACAACAAAGCACTTTGTTGCGTGTGTGTACCTTTTTTGTGTCCCATCAATCAGTTGCCCTATACAATCTACGAAGAGTTCTGGCTGTTTGGGAAGCATCCTCGTCTCGCAAACAGAAGGCCTGGGTTCGATTCCGATCCCGACCCATATTTTCCCAATTTTGTTTTCAGCCCGTTCACTTTGTTGTTTGCAGGAGTTGTAGGATTTGTGTACTTCAGATGACTTGCAGCTTTTGTGACCAGATCCTGCTGCGACGCGCCATTTTTCAAAGTTTGGCAGGTGAAGTTGAACCATGACATAAAACAGCAGCAGCATTTCCTGCACGTCCACCATGCTCAGTTTCAATAAAGCCCATATCAAGGCCTACAAGTTCGATATTAATATCTGGGGTTTTATGCACCAAAACCTTACGATTATGAGGTACGCTGTTGCGGAGGGCTCCGGAAATTTCAAACATCTTATTAACGTGCACCAACATCGCACAGTACATGGGCCTCTAGCATTTTGCCTCCATCAGAATGCGACAGCCACAGCAGGGATTGAACCCGCGACTTTCGGGTTCGGGTTGCTAGAAAATAGGCATGCCACAAATTGTCACGTCTTACAACTCTTCGATATAAACAACTGCCATCAAGATTAATAATTAGTTAATAAAATTTTGTTAATTACTCACTTCAATGTAACTTTAGGCACGGCTAGGTATTTACGCTTTATCGTAGAGTTCGTGTGCCGTTTTCTGGCGGCAAGAGTGGTGCTTTCAGTTGTGGTGAAAGGGTAATCTACAAATACGAGAAAATCATTTTTCTTTGTAGCTTCCCCTTCAAAATTTTTGGCATTCTTAACGACATGACGAGACTCTAAACTGCGATAAATGAAGACTCAACGTGGTGGTAAAACGTGCCGAAGCTCTTGTTTATTTGCACACTTTTAAAGACACTGCTATGAAAAAAGCTAAAAGTTGAACAACGTCCAGCCCAAAGCCAATAAACAACAAAGCTAATAAAACTCTAACAACAAGTAATCACTGCTGCCATCTTTATTGCTGTACTGATGTTAAATTTAACAAAACGGTGCTGCTCTTTAGAGACAAGCCGTTCTCGGGAAATGCAGGTGATCCAGCATGCCAGCAGCATATCAAGACAACTACTTCATGGTGAAACTTAAGGCGCACGATAAAACACGGACGAAGAAAAGAGACGACAGGACGATTAGCGCCTTAAGTTTCACCATGTATCACCACCAACAAGCCCATTCTTACATCCTTACAACTACTTCATCGTTATTAAGTACTACACAGGGACACTTCAAATCTTTGCCACCTTTCTCTTTGGAAGACATGGAACTTATTAAGCCATATTCTGTGCCACTTTTTCCAACCGTCATGTAAACCAGAATAGAACGTGCTTCCTTACCATGTTGTCGACCATTGTTTGATTCCTTGTATCCGATATATATGTATCTTTATTATTTTTATACGGTCATGGTACGGAACACCCATGTATAGCTTGGCGAACGTGGGCAGTGGTAGCCAAACAAATGGTTTACCGTTTAACAACGACTTGTATAAATGACATGGTGAAAACGAGGGTCCTTCCCTGCAAATGCCTGGTTTACTCTCTCCTCATTTTTTCCTCGTTACATTTGAATGTGCCGAGAGTTTCCAGTACAATTTCATGATTGCCAAGTTTCCAGTTCAACTTAACAATCACTGAGCTTCTGCTGCAACTTATGACCACCAAGCTTTAGGTGCAACTTGCGACCAGCAAGTTTTCCGTCCAACTTGTGACAAGCAAGTTCCCAGTGCAATTTATGACTCGCAACTTCACAGCCAGTCTTCATTTGGTGCACTCGAAGAGGTGAGCTCAAGAAGGTATCTCGCAATCCTGCAATGTCTGTGTCTGTAGCAGGGGCGTCGCCAATAGGGAATGCGGGAAGAGGGGGGGGGGGGCTACTGCCCCCCCCCCCCTCCCAGAATATTCCCGCCCGCCCCGCTTTTGCCCCCCCCGCCCCCCAAGATCAAATATAATCATAACGCAACGTGTAAGTTCTTCATCTCCCTGCCCCCCCCCTCAAAACGACCCACTTGTCGGGGCTGCCCCCCAGCCAAAAAATAATCCTGGTGCCACCCCTGGTCTGTAGGTGGAACAAAGGCCAGAAAGCATGGTCAGACCCTTGGACATGATACAAAGACAGTAGGCCTACCGTGTCCAGTGGATGTAAGGTGAAGGTACGAGCTTTCCACAAAGGCTATTAGCTGTGTCTGTACTGAAACGGACAATGTATAGCATTTCACAGTTGATAATATGTGGGAAGTACAGCAGCTTTTCGTTAAGTATGACCTCGCCTGTTTAGTTCACATTGACTTACTGCTCAATGGGTTGAACCAGAAACTTGTAGCATTGGCCTTTCATAAAGAGAGAAGGCACACAGCCACATGAGAAATGAGACAAAAAAAAAGGATGGAGCAAGCAATTTGTTTGCGGAGAAGGCCTCCATCATTTCTTGCCAGCACATAAATGTCATATTAATATATAACTTCCGTTATCCTAAAAAAAACAGTATCAGAACAAGTATGCAGTGTCTTTTCAGTAAGTGCTGTCTCTTAACACTGTGTCATCCACTGTACAGCAGAATGACAAGCATAAACCACAATTTCAACAAAGGAATGCGGTAAACTACATCTGCGTGAAGATGAGTCTGGTGTTGAAGCGATGAATTGTGGAACAGTTGGGCCATGCGTGTGATTTACAATCAGAGCAAGAAAATAGTTTTCACTGCTCTCTTTTTCATCTGTCATTGCTTTCCAACCATGAGTCAGTCTGCAATCACTGGGAGGTAACGTCACTGGGCTGTTGCGACTGGGCAGCAGCAAAGCGCAGACTCATGCTGTTGGAACTGCCAGGCTCGAGTGCAAATCCATTGTTGGCATAGAACTTGACGACGGTGTCCTTGCAGTCAAGTGTAAGCCGGTAGCAGCCAAGTCTCTTGCCTAGTCGTACCAACGTCTGTATCAGGCTGTAGGGGATAAAAATAAAAGAAAAAGTGCTTTCATGAACACGCGAAGCTAAAGAATAAATCAGGTTGATTGCCTGAAAAGTAATAATTAGTTGAAATGGAACTTCTCTTTATTAGTGCTTCTTAAGTAAAAAAAATGGGAGCTCTTAATCATTGAAATATAGATTTTCATAGTGCACTACCAACTGGCGACGCACTGTAACAGTTGGTACCTGTGGTCAAATGATCATGATTCAAGCATCGCAACATGCTAGGCAGCACGTAAGAAAATTCCTAAAGGTTTCATGAACCACTTTTCCAAGTAATGATCGAATCACCTCAGTTATCAAGTCGACTGCCTCATTAGATTGCTGCGAAAATTTCTCAAGTCTGAAGAACTAGCAGGGTTACACGGGTTTTTTCATGCTCTCTCTGTCTTCTCTCATCCCAACGAGCATGCTGTAAGCTACACAGGGAGGAATGCACAAGGGAAAGAAGTTACGTCAGCGTGCGTCATGACCTTCAGCACGTGCCATGAAATGAGATTGCTCTCTTCCGTTGCAATTCCAGTGCATGAGTGCAGCTCGCTCTATAATGTTAGCAGACTATCGAGCACAACACCGGCAAGTGGCAGCACATTGCGGCAAGAAGCACATCTGATTTAATTGCCACTCTCGATTTAAGTCCGCTATTGGCCAATAGCATGCTATCTGCCGTTTGTTGCCAGAGCAGGCACTGGCAGCTTTGAAGAGAGAGCACAGGCCTCTGCGTGAAAAGAGAGCGCCTGAGGAGAAAATCGCAACACCGCGCTCCTTTTGTAAATTCACTTTGCCGCACACAACAGCAAGATTTAGCTGGGATGTTCACAGCAGTGCCTGCTATCCGCAGGATATGTTTCCTCACCAAGTCCGAGGGGTTAAAGTATATTTACAGTTCATTTGAGTGTGTGCCTAAATACAACGCAGCAAGAAAATAAATATAAAATATACGAAAAAAATATATGAATAAATGACATTCAACCAATGTCAGCAGCTTTCGTCATTGAATTTGGATGAATTTCATTACTACACAATAATTACTAGAGGCCACTTTTTTTTATATCTCAAAGCTGTGATGAGTTCTTCGCATAAAAAATTCATTTCTCCCCTTTGACATAACTGTCTAACTGATTAAAAAGTTAATTAAACTGTCTTAATTCTTGTCCAGAATGATGTCTTCAACCATCTTAAGATGCCTGCTGCTACAGAAAAAGCAGTTCTCAAGGCAGCGAGCAAATATTGCATTTTCCCAATTTTCGAGGATTTCGGACACATTTCTTGAAACACCCTACATATCAAGTTCTCTTCTGTCACATTCTTTTTCTGTGTGGCAGCCTTTAAAGGACCCCGAGAGCCAAATTTTTTATCAGACTTTTGTGCTTAAATGAGCACATTTCATAATCACAAAATCAAATCGTAAACGCTCTAACATATCGAATAAATGGGTAATGCTAGCATCATTAATTATGATCAATGAATAGCGCCACTTCAAGATGCCTGCCTGAAACAAAGTAGTGACCCAGCATGGCAGAGCGCCATAAAATCACTAGCACAAATTTGTAGACTTTTTAACAAAGCAGATGTACTCACAGCTTGCCCAGGTTGCGCCCGCGGTACTCGCTTGAGACAACCACATCCTCTATGTGACCTCTCTGCAACAGACGGGAAGCTTCAATTTTACTGATCTGATTGTTGTGAGACAGCAAAATAGGAGTACGATACGTGCATATATAATTTACAAACTGCGGCGATTTGCAAATTTATGCCTGCAAGAACACCAAGGTTGGAAAAAAAAATGTCTCGTGAATAGAACAACAAACAGATGGCCAAATTGCACAAAAAAAGTTGCACAATATTCAGATTTTCTGGCTGCAGAAAGTAAAAGTACGAAGATTTCTCATGGCTCATTAATTTGAGTGATTGACTGATACTTAAATGGTATACGCAATAAACTGCCATAAGTGACAAACACACTGCAAGAGTGGGCTTTTGACTGGTCACTCAAGACACCCAATCCTTGGACACACTTTAACTTCATCCTCGTAAAATAAAAAATGACAGTGTTTAGTGACCTGTGCATTTACAATAGCAGGTACTCCTAACAAGGAGAACATGGGCGCAACAATGAATAACCACCTTATTAACCTATTTTCTATGTTGCGCCCATCTGTTCCATGGTGAAATCAAGAGTCACATAGGTTAGCACACAGCCCAAGCATAACACAGCTGTTTCATCTTCAAATCTGCACTTAGTTAGCACGGACACAGCATGAATAAAATACAGGGCACAAGATGAAGAGCACAAACTACCAACTGGTTTAACCCTTTGTAGGTCGTCCTATATTTTTGACATGGTGACAAAAAATTGGCTGTGCTTTATTGATATAAACTAGATAGAAATAGTATGAAACAAATTTCATCAAAATCAAGCCAGTAGTTTACTGAAAAAAAGTGGGACATATATGTCCCACTGACTCATGAGAGGCTTTTCAAAAAGTGGGAAAACACTGTCCCACTGCCTCATGAAGGCACCATCTCGCGATTGCATCAACGGGAATTTTGGGATGAATCGGCCGGAGCAAGTGGCACAGAGTCTCAGTTCTAAAGTTGTGAAGAGAAAAGTTGTGTGGACCTCCTTTCAGCAGGAGAACGCTGCCTGCAGTTGCGTCTCTTGAGCCTTCAAAGCGCTGTGGTATGTTCCTGTAAAGCTTACTTCACCGCATGCACCAAACACTTTTTTTTGTCCATTTGGCTGTCCTTGCTTTTGCTGTCGAAATTGTCGAGTACAGATGTTATCCCTGAACATGTGCCTACATTTCAAGACGTATATGATATCAAGAAAAATATTTCCACGCATTAATATCCGCAATGGCGCTGCGGGAATAGCGGGATAATTTTGCAGGGGATTGTTCCGATGCATTTATCGGTCAAGCTATTTCGCAAATTTACAAAAACACATGACGACTGGAAGCTAAGGTTGCCTCTCTCAAAAACCAGAAAAAGAGGAAATTATCCGGCATTTTGATTGGTAGGTTCTATGTATCTCAAGAAGAGGAAAATTCAGAAGCGATCATAAAAAAATTGACTGAAATTCAACGCTATTTTAACACTACACCCGCCCCTCGAAAGCGTGGTAAAAGAATTTTTTTCGAGATTACGAAGCCTTAGGTAAGATATGAGTGACTTAATGTTGCGCTAATTGCAACGGGTGATGTGGGAGAAATTTTTTTTTCTGTAGACGGAAAAGTGGGACGTGTGTGTCCCACTGCCGCACAAAGGGTTAATGTCTGCGAAAAAACGTGCCCCAAGAAAGTGATCTGTCAACGAGCATGTGCAGATGCTCATAAAACAGCGGATGAGGTTGATCTTGCAAAAGTAACACGCTAATTTTCACCTGATCTTGCTTCTGCGATGGCAGCCTCTCCTTTTCATTTCTTGCCTTTTTATTTTTTTCCTCTCTTTCCTTCCGCCTCTGTGCAATCAACGCCCTTCCCCATCAGTCTTTCTTATGAGCGTCTGCACATGCTCGTTTGACACACCACTCTCTCAGGGGCAGGGTTTTTCGCAGACAATAAACAAGTTGGCAGTTTGCGCTCATCGTCTTGTCTCCTGTATTTTATTCGTCCTGTGTCTGTGTAAACTAGGCTCACTTTTCAAGATGAATGAACACCAGCTAGCCCACCTCATAGCTCTCCTCATTACATAACTGCTCATCTTATCATACACCTATCGTTACAACTCCCACTTAAGAGAGAGACCTTGAAGGTGCTGGCCGAGCTCTGGGGCATTGCATCAAAATGCGCATGAGCACTGCCACAGGACTGCTAGTCATGTAGATACATGCTATGCCCTTACTGTGGCCAGTCCTCGGATGAACTTGAGCTCTGTGAAGAGAGTTGCCGAGGCAACCACCATTCCCCGGTCAGAATCCTCAATGACTGTCACGTAGTAGGTGCCCGGTGCTGCCTTCATCGCCCGGAACCTATCTGCGAAGTTAACAGGAGTGCAGCAGTCGTGTTTCAGGCAATTCCCTGAAGTGTTATTATGGCATTCCAACATTAAATTGTAAATTTTTTAACAAGACAGCTTCATGCAATGACATTGCGCAATCTTTTTCCAGGAAATATGCGTGTATAAACTGTTCAAGAATACAAGCTACCATTAACAAATACTTTCGGCGAAATGTGTTCCAAAGTTGCAATGAGAAACCAATACTCCAGAATGTAAAACCTTTTTTAACTCTAGTGAATTTTATTATTTTTTTTTCTAGAGTCTCTTACTTTTGTTATGTGAATCCGCCAGCAGATGTGAAGGAGACATAACTTGCCTTTTGTGTTCAAAACAAAGTGCCTCCCATAAGAGCAAAACTGAACGTACAGTTATCAAATCAAAGCATGCTAAGGCATTTAAATAGATGCACTTAAATAAATAAGATAAAGGCATAGTCACAATTACCTGAAAACAGGGAATGGGTTTATCAGCAAAACCTCAAATTTTTTGCTTGATTATTCCATGACAACAATTATGAAAACTAGTTTTCCACTTTTCTTCATTATGGTTTCTATTAGACTTGTGCGAATAACGAATTTTAGGTTCGAAGCGAATAGTGATTTTGGTCGTATAATTTCGAATCGAATTCGAATAGTGCATATCATATATTATACAGAAAAATAGGCATATTGGTCGTGACCCAAATACCTGCACAATACTTTTTAAAATTTAATACAAGGCCTGTGCAGATGCCATTGTTTTTGGTTCAAAGGAAGTGGAAACAACTTTGAATAGTAGCAGGATTTGACTTCAGTAGAATGCAAGTGATAACCTGTAAAATATGTTGTTTTAAAATTTACTATACTTGGAGCATATAGAAGGTATAACAAGCTTTTAAACTTAAAAAGTGATGAATCGATGCGAGGGTACGGTGTTCATTTAACCTTGAAGTGGGTAGAGCACTGCACGGGCCGTGATTCTAGGCCCGGGCCCGGCCCGAGCCCGGCACTCGAAGTTTACCCGCCCGAACCCGGCCCGGTGACTCAAAAGCGAGACCCAGGCCCGGCCCGAACTCGAGAAAAATTTTCACCTACCCGGCCCAGCCCGGCCCGGCCCGACCGCAGATCGGGCCCGACTGGGGCCCGAGCCATTAATCTAGGGGGTGCTGCCTGAAAATAGAATCGAGAGCAAGGCCTTTTAAGTAGCAAATATCTACGCTTCGTTGGCGCATGCTACGCTAACAAGTATGCTATAATCTACAGTAATTCCTTGTACAAAAGGGACTCGCTGTGGTAACAGTTGATCAGACATACTGCGTACGATAAACCGTTATTCGGTAGTGGTATACTGTGCATATTTTTTCTACCAATACAATGGGGATCATCAAAAGCATTTGGCGTAGCCAGGGAGTGGCACACCGCGTACGTGCCACCCCCCCCCCCCCCCCCCCCATTCCCTGAAATTTTTTTTCCCCATTGCATACAGAGCGAAAAATGACCATTTCAATGAGGTGCCCTCCCCGAAATTAAAAAGGTGCCCCCCCCCCCCACCCCCCCCGAAAAAAAATTTCTGGCTACGCCCCTGGGCAGCAGCTATTGTAGCAAGAAAAATGATTTGCAGCAGGAGTTCAGCCCAGTAACTTTGTAAAAAATTGAACTGCGCTAGAGACGAGACACCAGAAACGAAGTGGACAGGACGATCGCAGACTAACAACTGGTTTATTGAAATCACATACCCTACCATTATGAAACAATGCGCGTGTGCAGTGACAGTCATGACCACCTGACAGAATTGCACCACCCCCAAGACTCCTGTCTACAAAAGGAAATCACGCTCTTTCCTGGAAAGATACACAGATGTGTCGCTGATGCACTTATCAGGCCCGTGTCTTGCTATCCAAGAGGCCAACAGGATTTCCCTTGCTCTTTGGCTCTTAGCACGCCCTAGCACCTTGGTGCTACTAAAGATGGGCTTGCATTCCTGCGCGCATGCGCCACAATGCACTGGTAGGTGCTTCCCACTTCCGTCTCCTAGTGAATTGGCATGCTCCATCAAACGCTTATTAATGCACCTTCCGGTCTGCCCCACATAAACCATTCCACAGGTCAGGGGGAATTCGTAAACCACTTCAGTTGTACAGGGTACATACGCACGTCTGTGCTTAACATCACGTCTCTCATTGTTAATTTAGCTTGCGTTAGACATGGCACACAAACGCGATAACTTGCAAGGCGCTGAAAAAATCATATCAACCTCGAATCTTCCCGCCACCCTTTTAATGCCATGCGACACCTTGTGTATGTACGGCATCACTTCAAACTTCCGCGTTTCACTCTTCTCTGAATCTTTTTCATCATTTTCTTTTTCGTCGGCAGTCATGTTACGGTGGCAAACGTCCTTCAGTAGTAATTCTGCTACAGCCTGAAGTAGCGTCTACGGGAAACCTACAATTCGGAGACGACTCACTTGGGAAGAGAAACTATCTTTGACGTTATGGTGACATGACTTGTCAAAGATGACCTTAAGCATGACACCGCATGACACCTAGAAGAGATAGCGAAGCGCATTCTTCATTCTTTTAAATCCACAGCAACCAAGTTGAACTTTACTTTTGAATTGCCTGACAATGCATCTCTGCGGTTTTTAGGTTTAAAGTTGTTTTTCAAAGATAGCAAACACTTGTGCTGGTCATACTCGCCACGCACAAACAAGGCCCTTTTGCCTTTTGATTCCTCTCACTCGAAGCTTGTGAAGAGGGGCATAGCGGTGTCATGCTTAAGGGCATCTTTGACCAAGAGCAAGGGAAATCCTGTTGGCCTCTTGGATAGCAAGACACGGGCCTGATAAGTGTGTCAGCGACACATCTGTGCATCTTTCCAGGAAGGAGCGTGATTTCCTTTTGTAGATAGGAGTTTTGGGGGGTGGTGCAATTCTGTCACGTGGTCATGACTGTCACTGCGCACGCGCATTGTTTCATAAGGGGGGTAGTATTTGTGATTTCAATAAACCAGTTGTTAGTCTGCGATCGTCCTGTCCACTTCGTTTCTGGTGTCTCGTCTCTAGCACAGTTCAATTTTTTACAAAGTTATGTCTTACCAACTAAACCCCCCCACATACACTTCTCGACTTCAGCCCAGTAGCAGCTTGCCATGACAAGAGAAATAGAGGGGAAAAAACAAGTGTATTACCTATGTTAGAAATAAGCTATCCTAGATAATCATTAAAACGAACTTCGTGCACCAAGTGTACTTTTGGAAATACGTATAAACAGCCGAAAGGACAAAAGAAATTTTTATAGCAATATTTCCTTATATCACACTATGCATTGGTAGTATATACAGTCTATAGGGCCGAAGAACTTGTCTTTAGCTATTGTTTGCTGCGTTTCTTGTTTGCTTGTACGTTTACTTTTTTACTCACTCCCCTCTCTAAGGGCTTTGACCTTGAGGGTAGCAATAAATGAAAATGAAATAAAACAAGTTTTTGTGCATAGTTTACAGTTCCTTCCTTCACACTTATTGTGCAAAGCGTCAAATTATCAAGCGATTCCGGCTGTAAGCACGTCATGCTCTGTTGCATCAGATATCCTGCCGCGCTAAAGTTGCTTGAACTGCTTGCGCTAGCCGCAAGGACGCACACGTCTGCCTTGCGAATTGTGAAGGCGTCGGCAGTCGTATTTCTCAGACCTACCCACTGGAGCAAACTTCGGTGCGGACTTCTGCAGAATGAACATGGCTTTCCAACTCATCGCTTCATTTGTCTTGTTCCCGAACGTCGTGCCACACTTCGATATAATCATACACAGCTTCCCCTTAGGTTTCAGCTGTGTATGTTATACACGGTATTGTACTATGCTCTGTTTCTTTTTTTTTTAATATTATAATGGTGTATGGCTTCCTAACAATATTGTACCGTTTGAAGGTGGCGATTAGACTACGCGGGCAAGACTGGCAGGAGGTGGACGAAGGGATTTCGATCTGTTTTCACGGTTCGTTCAAGTTTGTCAATAAAGATGCGAATAAGCTTCTTCAAGCTTACTCATTTTATGCGTATAGTTTGAAGTAACGGGATATCACCCAATACAAAATTCGTAACTGTCTTTTTTTCAAGCCAGATATTTCTTCAAGTCAATATACTTTGCCACACATCTTGTTTATTGAACCTGTGCTATTCCTGAACATTCCAACGTTGCTGCGGCAGTATCATGTAGCTCTCGCACCACACAGCCGAACACGACGAAAGCTCAGACGTTAACAATGAGGTACACAAAGCAGGCTGTGCATGTGCAAGTCGCGTCACACAACCACTGAAAGCCGTGACGGAGCCTCGAAAAAAGAGCGTGCGTTAAAATGATTCTATGTAACGAGGCTCCGCGCAGACCTTTTGTTTTAGTGGACTGCGTGAAAATTCAAGAATGCTGCTCTCCTTTGGAGTTCTGTGATCACTCTTCCGGTGATAAGTTATAGATAGAAATACATTTATGTTAATTATTACCTTACAATTATTACTGTGATTACAAAATGACATTCTGGATACAAAATAATAGCCAATGCAGTAAAGCAAACAATAGTGAGATGTTAACTTTATAAGCGCCTAGTTTATCAAGTAGCCCCATATAGAAGAAGCTAGAGAAGTTCACTACTTGTCGCTCATAAAACTTCGTCAAATAGTTTGCCCCACGTAAAGAGAAACAAAAAAAAAAAAGGTTTTTTCGAGATATAATATCTGTAACAAATATGCATGCACAACGTATGTGGACGTCTTAAGAACTGAGCAAAGTTCAAGCCCGGCCCGACCCGAGTCCGCCACCTCGGTGCTGAAGCTCCGGGCTTAGGTGGCGGCCCGACCCGAGCTCGCCACCTAAGCCCGGAGCTTCAGGCCCGAGCCCGGCCCGGGCCCGTCGGGCCGGGCCGGGCCCGGGTTTTCAGGTACGCCCGAGCCCGTGCATTGCTTTAGAAGTGGGGCTTCGCGGCAGTGCGGATTTCCCCTGATAGGGTGTTTTCACGGCTTAGCACCCTTCACTGCAGTGAAACCACCTTTACAGGGGGTTACATGCGGATTAATATACATCTATTCGTTCATTTCGAATACTTCAGAATTTTTCAACAATTTAAGTTCGAATCAAAGCGAATTTGAATACAGTAATATTCGTTCGAATATTCGAAGCACTCGAATATTCGCACAAACCTAGTTTCTATGCTTTCTCTATGTTCAGTGTACGGCATAATTTGCAGACTAGAGCCATATCTTTTACCTTCCTTGGCACTGACAATTTATTTGAAAGAGCTTCCATCAGGGCAAAATAACAAAGAACAGTTATTTTTCAAGACTCTCGAATCTTAAGAATTTCACAGTGTTCAATGTCCGTGAAGCAAGTGGCCGGCAGCAACATGTTGCAGTACTGCTGCCATGTAGTATATTTGAAATAAAGTGTACATGACAACATTCTATGTGTGACTGGCAAACTTACCGAGGAACTGTTCTCTGGACACATCGCCACCCACTGTCAACTGGGTGAGCAGCTCCAGGAAACCTGCACAGAGTTCATAATGTTTGGCATTAACAATTTGTGCATGGAAAGGGTGCTTCACACCTTACATTTAATAGCTTAATAGCGTATATTTAATAAATCTAATTTAACGGCACAGGCTGGCAACTCAAAATATCCAAAGCGGACAGCTCACACTTGCCTTACGTGCGTAAGAGCTACATTTACATTCTGTGCATGCACAGTTTGGAGCATGCAACACTACAATGGTAACTCCTTTTCCTGCTTTTCAATTTACTAAGGCTATCTGTTTACAATAATGAAGTGCAGCCAAACTATTGTGTAAAGGGTGGCTGATGAATATTCCTATACTCGGAGTGGATGACGTTAAGGCCCTATCGTCGGGTGTCGTTAAGGCCACTGACTGAAGGTAACACTAGGATGCATATACAATTAAAACTTCGATATAATGAAGTTGAATATAGCAAAATTCTCGATATAACAAAGTATTGCACATCTCAAAACTTTGTGTACATAGAACACCGTGCATTTTGAACCTCAATATAACGAAGCGTGTTTATCCACCATTTGAATATAACGAAATTTCAGTGCTGCTGCAGTGGAAGACAGATGAAATAAATCGGAACTTCTGCTAGGCCCACTGCTGATATGGTTGAGCTGCATGATGTTTTTGTGAACACTTATCCTACGTTACCACAGTGCCTTGGACCTGCATTTCTTTCGAGTTCATGCATGACATACGGCCGCTTTGAAGATGATTTCACCGACTCAGCATCAAGACCATGGTCGCCTGATTTCGGGTTAAAGAAAAGTTTTTTTTCTCGTTATTGAAATTAATTTGTTGTGCTACGATATTATTCAGATATTTTTCCGGCATTTCCCGTGCAAAAAAAAAAAGCCTCTGGTGCCTCTGTTTCACTTAAAAGGTCACATTTCAATTTAACAAAATTTCAACCTAACGAAGTAAATTGCCAATTTTACTTACATCATTATATCGATATTTAAAGAGATACTGAAGAGAAATCGGAAAAAATGAAGAAGACATCAAAATTCTACTGGGAAGACGCGACTGTTCCGATAAGCAGAGTTAATTTCACATATTCTTCAACAGTTGGCAGTGTTTTTAGATGGCTGTCAGTGCGCGCGGGGCTGCTCATTGATGTCCGTGACATCACATGTCACCACAGTGGACGCAGGGTGCACATGTTCCTGTCTGGCTACTTCCCCTTCTCCAACTGTCCTTTACATACCACTCTACCCCTTCCACAAAGGCGCTAAGACGTGTCACCCTCTTTAGGGGCTTTATCCCACCTGGGAGCATTGTTTGCTGCCTGTGCCCTTTGTGCTGGTTCTGCGAACCGTAGTGCAAACCGTAGTTGAGAGACGCAGGCGACGGCTGGCACTGTTGGTGCACCCCTTTTCAGGAACGTTAAACGCCACCTGCTCTAGTTCACGGCACGGTTGATAGACGTGGCACTTGGTGAAAAATGCATTAAATTTACTATTTTACACTAGTTTCTGGCTGAAATGAAGGTTGTGTCTTGTAATTTCAGCACCCAACCTTTCAATCTGGCTGAAAATCTTGGCAGCAAAATTTTTGTTCAGTATCGTTTTAACTGTACTTACCACGATCATAGTCTCCAGAGCTCAGGGGCCGGACCCTAAGTGGAGGCTCTGTTGCGGGCAGTTCCACAGTGATACCTTCAACCGTGTCCAGGCTTTCCAGGAGCTTTGGGTCGAACAGCAAGGTGTCCTCGGGCTCACCTCCATTCTGCGGACAGTAACCACGAGCGAGCGGCCGCTTTAAAAATGCTCGAGGCCAAACATGCATAAATCACTCATCATTAGCACGACTAAGCCCACTCTAGGGCAAAGGCCTCTCCAGTGTTTTGCCAGTCAATGCAGTCCTATGTTTTCTGTGGTCACGTTGTTCACACCAACATGTTAATCTCATCTGCCCACACAACGTTACGCACCCATGATCGGCTGCAGTGACAAAGGTCCCGATTGTGGTCACTGTCAATCACCAGAAACACCTCAACATATACAGTGCGCCTATCCAGCGTAAGCACGGGAACTTCAGCAACTGATCTCCTCGATTGCACGATTTAATAGCAGACAATTAACCGATGAGGTTGTGTTAGGTCCTTGTCCTGATGTCAGCAGCGCAAATGTGGTTATAGGCACCGTGCAAACGTTAAGAGCTGAAACAGTTGTGCGCTACCTCCAGTGCCAAAGTTACCATGGCAGCAAACTTGACAGGATACGGGAGCAGACTGCACAAGCGGCAGCAAGCCACTGCACCATGCTTTGGTGCTTCACTTGAGGAGTTTTTGTTTCCGTTTGCTTTGGTGCTTCACTTGAGGAGTTTTTGTTTCCGTTTGCTTTCAAAAGACGTTAAATTGTTAGCAGCCGTCAGAGAACTGTAGTGTTAGCTCATGTGCTTCTTTTCGCCAGACCTCGTGCACCCTCAGGCAAACGCAGCAACATACAATGCACGAGTTGGGGGGAAGATCACAACGGAGGCGATGAGCCCACTGAGTGAAACTGCGTGCCTGTAGCGTGGGTCACTTCACTCACTAAACGATCATGGCTTATCAACCTTGGACTGACACGGCAGCAAACTCAGTAGCAGCTTGAAACAGACAACACCAGCGATTGCACTGACACAGCCGAAGAATGAAAACGCGTTTTCCATCGAGCGGCCGTGGCACTGCGTTCACTGCGCTGATTTCAGCCAGTGCAGCCCAGCTGGTCATCACGATGCATTTTGCTAGCCATGGCACTGCAAAGTGTGCCAATTATTATTACATTTGGGTTCACAGAGCTACGTGCTATAGATAGTTTCTTCCGAGAAGCTAATCTGAAGAAGGGCAGAGAGCTTCTCGAAGCAGGGCATGTTCACGACGTCGTGGAAGAGGTGTTTCTTGGCGGATCATCAATCACTGGCAAGTGCACACCACAGAGGCGAATAAACATGCCGGGAAGATCCGTGAAAATCGAGGTATGTTTCTTAAGTTTTTAATCTTGCCTTTTTTTTTTTGGTTACAGTTCATGTAATGTTTTCAGGTTGATGAAAGCAGGGGCATCCATGCGGCCAGCTGTGACCGCCATGCCAGAGTCGCAGGAAAGTGTAAACATGCCGCAGCATTTGCATTGTACCTGAATGAAACGACTTGCTCATCGAAAACAAGCAAACTACGGTCATGGGGCCTCGCTTCAACTAAAAAGGTCTATCCAAAGCACTCAAATGTGGCAGTCGCAAAAAATTAAAAAAAGTGAGCGAGTTTTTTTTTTTCTCTTTTTGTCACCTCGCTTTAGCTCCGACTGCTTTGTGAACTTAACTTGCCCACTCGTCTGCGCTCTCAAAATCTTCATTAAAAATAATGTAGAGGTCAATTTCTGCCTTCACAGTTCGGGCAAAAAGCACCGATGTCGAGCATGTGCTGAGGTTTTTCGGCGGCACTGAGTACCCTTTGACTGACATGATCTAGGCAGAGGCCAACAATGCGGCAGCCCAATCTCCATGACATGTTCCTGCTTCTACTCATACAAAGCGGAGCTTGTATGATGAAAGAGACAGCGAGTGTCATTATCACAATTACAGTGTTGTTCATTTAGCAGGCAGGACCGTTCTAAGGTGGACAAATTTTGTTGAAAGGTTTGTGGACAGCATTGACTGAAGTTTTTTTTTCTCATGCAGCTTAAGTTTAAGAAATACAGATGTTGAAGCAGATTACTCGCTGAATTTTATGTAGGCTTATCAGGCAAGCAGCCGAGTATATAGAAGCTTGAAAGGGTTGACGCTTGGGCAAGATGGTGTGGAATCATTTCGAAATTTTAACAGCGCATATAACGTTTGGGAAGAGACGAGACAACAGAGGCAAAGAGAGCTGTGCCTCTGTTGTCTCGTCCCTTCCTAAACCTTCTATGCGCTGTTAACATTTCTAAATATATAGAAGCAGTATGTCGTAGTGCCACATCAGGAAGTGGCCGATTTGTCAGCACACACGCTTGGGCAAATTGCATGCCCCAAAGAGAAGCAACGTGAGCATGCGTAGTGTATGGTCACACAAGCGCCATTCAGTAATCCTGCACTCGGTGCAGAAACAGCCAATTGCTAGAGCTGCGTTGCAGCGCGTACAAGGTGTGAAGGTTGCTTAGTGTGGCCTCGTCACTTGTCTTGAACAGCCGTGGTTGGCTGGTTCTCCAGATGGTGTACTAAGTGCCCTTTTTCAATGATATAAAAATACTCTGTTCATTTTTCAGGCAACATGATGGCAAGGTGATCCTCCTAGAAATAAAGTGTCCCTGCTCTAGAAGGCGACAGAAGCTGAAAGAAAAGTCAGTACTCTGCTACCTACAAGACGGGGAGATACTGTGACATTAAGAACCCATCAGTACTACAGAGAAGTTCAGATATGCTTGTATGTGCTAAGACTTGAGATGTGCCACTTCTATCTCGTCTCTGATGTGAACACCCTATTTCTGTAAAAAAAAAAAAGATTATGATTTCTTGTTTTCCGCAGTGCCAAAGCACCGGAAGTTTTATTTTGAACACTTTTTTTAGTGCTTTGGCAGTGTGCAAGGACTTGCGAGACTGAAACAAGCCTGTTAACAAATGTGCGAAAACAATGTTTATTATGATTTACGAAGTCACCTTCAATTTGTTTGATCTTTTTAATCACAAAGTGCAATATGAGAAGCAAACTTGTCCAGAAGTGTTCCAGAGCAGTATTTATTTTTGTGTACACGGCTCATTTCATTTCAGATCACATTTCGAATCATTTGTTCGTGCAATAACATGTCTGAGCATAGAAGTTAATTGTGCGAAAGACATTCAGAAAAAATTCACATTGTCATTCCATGGCTCTCTTTGCAAAAATGTGACTTTTCAACTTCATTAACACAGACAACACATGAAGAATTTCATCAGCATAGCCAGTTAACTCATGTGGTATTTTATGAGTGATTATGTGAAAAACTTTAAGCCTCTGAATAACCCGTTCTATATGAATTCTAACAGAAGCTGTCCCAGACGTAGCATCAACCTCCACCTCTGTAAATTGAGGGCTACTGGAAAAAGGCGGCATAACCAAAGTTGCGTTCTTGTCTCCAACACTAGTTCTGATGCCTGGGAACCCTTTGTCTACTAACACAAGATCTCCAAGTTCAAGCAGAGATAAAAAGTGCGATTGCACAGCTATGTTGCATCAGTTGTTCTGCCTCTGAAGCCTTTTGACAGAAATGTTATAAGACCATTTGGTGCAATGCCAATGAAGTATTTGACAGTGTGCCGGCCTTTGTACTGTGAGTACCACAAATTTTGCTTTTCTACTTCTCGTGGTACATCTGTTTCCAGCTCAGTGCAGTCAATGATAACCCGACAATTAGGGTAATGTTCCCTAAAGTTAGGTGGCAATAAAGTGGCCGAAACAGCTCTCCATGATGGCTGGAGCAACCACCTCTTTGTTGCAGCTTTAATGGGGTACTGACACCTTTTATCGGAGGTGTGTTTACACTGCCATACAAATCTCCTGTATACATAGACGGCTCTGAGCAAGGGTGAGGCTCAGCAAATGCTGCTAAGATATTTTATTTTAATATTAAAGTCAATTTTCCCATGGCACACCCATTGACATCGACACTAGCTTGACGTCAGGGTACAGTACGAATTCTGGTGACTTCACGCAGCAGTCTGGCTAGTTGTGATGACGACAGGCACCAAAACTTTCAAAATGGCCTCTTGTGTGTCACCAACGGAGCCACGGTTCGGAGCGACCGTGGAAACGTCACGATATCTTGCGCGAGCATGTGGCAAGAAGCTCCTACCGTGTTGTGACGTCAGGGTACAATAGGAACCAAAACTAGCTTTCAAGAACACACTGTAATTACTTTTTCAGGATGCACTCACGCTTAGCAGTACATTTTCTGGGCTCTTGAGGGTTTGGCCTTTCATTTGACGTGAAAAAACAACTGAAAATTTTCGTGACAGTACCCCTCTAATGTTCACTAGTAGTCCTTTTAGAACCCGTAAAGCTGTTGCTTTGGGCACATTAAATAAAACCCCTAGGACTGAAAACAGCAGCCCATGCTTCAGTTTGATCACGAACAACAATAATTTATGCTTAATTGAGAGCTCATTCAGTGTTCTAGGAGTAGATGGCAATATACTTAAAGGGCCCCTAAGCCACACCGAGTTCAAAGGCAAGACAGTAGTTTCTTTCTCGCCTTCACTACCCTTCCTACAAGCGCTATCTCCTCCTCGCCACTCATTTCTTCATAACACACGTGGAATGTCAACACTAAGTGTTGATCCAGTTGGGATTCCGCACTTTTCGACTACACGCTGCTACTGTCTCCGCTTGTGCAGTCGCAAACGTAAAAATTGAAGAGAAATCAGTTTATCGCGTAAGATAGTCATGCGAGACAAGGCAGAACGGGCGTACAACTGCGTGGCAAAGCAGGGTAGGCGATAATTCACAACAGGTATCTCTTGCATACCAACCAATCGCGAGCTTAATTCATCCCGATGTCACGTGAACAAACCGCTGGCGTCACCAGGAATTGTGCCGCAAAGACAGGAAACACTGGGAGAGAATAACGCGCTTTCTTCACATTTTCAGAGGTTGTTTAGGGGCCCTTTAAAAGTAAAGCGAAAAATAAAGTTAACAGCCGTCAATTCATGCAATGCATTCTCAGTGTTGTGAACAGATTCGTATCCCGCGAATATATACCAGCTGCTTACACACTGGCCCACTGCTCTTGTCCAGCATGTCGGGATGTGATGAGCTACCCACGCCAGTGGTGCGAACTTCTCTGTGCTTGATGAATGATGATGCATGTCCATTTGAAGTTTCTGACACAAAAGTGAAATCTCCACTGAAGAACACGTCAAGGGTGTCTGTCATCGTTGATACCTGAAACAGATTCAGAAGCATGCTAAACATAAAGGAAAGCCTATGCAGTTTTAATGCATATCTGAATGGACATGAAACAAAGCTTAAGTACTGCGGGTAGTGAAATGCTGAATAACTTAACTGAATGCAACAGAACATAACGCTTTTTGCTCAGTGTTAATATTGTAAATGATGATGGCTTTTGCTGCACTGTATGTACTAAGTGATTATCTGATTGTCTCCTTTTTTGTGTATACTTCCCTACTTACACACCTGCTCTGCACATGTGCACGAGCAGGTGTGTGAGAAATAAAATTTTGAAAAGTAAATAAGGCTGCATTGTACTTACAGAATTCGAGTACTGTGTTATTCAATATAACAAACGACATGCTCAAATACATTGCACGTACACAGCAGCTGTCATAAATAGTGGGGCTAATACACAGGGTTTCTCTTCAAACACTCCTTAATTTTGTTTTTAAATGCCAGACAGCATTGTACACAGGCCCATAGCCGGGGGGGGGGGGGGGGGGGGCTAGGGGGCCTTGGCCCCCCCCTGAAATTCAGATGGAGGGTGGTGTTTTGCCGAGAATAAATAATGAAAATAGGTGGTTTTCAAGGTTTTCAACAGGTGCCCACCCCCTCCCCCCCCGAAAAAAATTTCTGGCTACGAGCACAACATTTTCTTGAAGTGTTTACGGAAGAGGTGATCCTTCCTGTTCATGCAGAGTACATGTTTACATTATGCCATCAAGTTATGCTTACATCAACGCTTCGGGGCTCGTCTTCGGTAGAGTGGGCCTCACTGTTGCAGGACAAGGACACAAATTCACCAGTCTCGCAGTCATGCAAAACAACCGACTGTGGAGCCGCCTCTGCCACTGCCTGTTGATTAACGGCAACATGGCTTTCCGTTTCAGCCTTCCGCTGTGTTCTTCTTCTCCTCCTTGCCCAAAGAACAACACAAGAATTATGAGGTGAAATCACAAAAGTGCTGCCACCGTTTCTCGCTTATGTTGCTTTTGTCCTTACACGAGGATAAACATGCTATCCCTGCTGTTCGCTGCCTCATTCATACATACACGCCTTCACTACAGTGCCCTAATAGGTGGATAGCAAAAACTTGACTCTCGCAAAGGATTGTGGTCTATGGCGTGCGTCTGCGTCAACTTCTGGTGCGAGAGTCCGCGCTGCCGCACGGGCACTGTTACCTATGCCATCGCTTTCTCCGTGTTCCACCTGCCAGTCGCAGTGATATTTTTCTTGCAAATTACTACATAACATCTAGGAAAGCCACTCAGCTTAGTTGAATGAAAAATACAATTGCTACTGGACAGCTATAAAAGGTGGGAATGGCCATTCCTTCATTCGAGTGGCACGGAACTCGCACTTTCATGTTGTTCCGCAGCGGAGAGTGTTTTCGCGCATGTTTTGGGCTACATAAATATTTCTTGCACCTTGTGGTGTCATGAAATATCTGTTCAATGCACAACTGGCACTTTTTTTTTTTTTCATGTTTCGAACTGGTAAAGTGATTTATTTACTTTTAACTCTGTCGCAAAGATACCACCTTGGGTTCGATGTGGTTAATGGAGATGGTAAAATACTTTCGACTCTAAAAGTGATCAACTCTCACAGCTTTCTGCTTTTTATTTTATGACTCTGAATCTTTATTTACGTAAGAGTCCGTTCTCTCGCGCACTTGAACTTTGTGTTTGAAGGCATGCGAAACGCTGTGCACTCCACAAACATTTTTTTTTTTCTTTTTACGTGTCCAACGCTAAGGTGTCGGCACTTCACGCTTGCTGGTATTTGGAATACTAGAGACGCCATATTATGCTACTCGTCGTCTCAAAGACAACGTCGATCTTTTTACGTCCTAGCCAATATACTACTAACTGAGGGGCCGTTTCGTACCATTGGCTGGCAATTTCCGCACTCTGCAGTTTCGACGCAGCATATGGAATATAAGTATACTCAATCGGCACACTGATGGCACGACACTGGGCTGTTGTCAGAACTGCTGAAGCAATTTATGAACATACGTTGACAATTGGCACCATATGTGTTTCATATGCGTATGATTCTGAAGTAGCTCGTTTGCGCACGAATCCAACTTTATCGGTGAATGTTGGATTCGTGCGTGTTTTAAAGCATGAGACCCACGTGCCCGTCCCAATTCCCTGCGTTTCATTCAGAACGACTGTCTATTTCAACTTGCCGCTTCGTTCAGTGAAATGAGAAATATTGTCTGTGGATTCACAAACGAATGCAAGAACACAATCACTGCAAAACCGTTAACAGCCGCGTCGCAGAAGCTACGCGTTTCTTCCCCAATTACACGGAACAGCATACAACCTCGAACCGGAAGTACCGTAGCAGACGACGCATTGTTTTGCTATCCACCTATTGCTGCGTTTTTTTTTCTTTTTTTTTTCTTTTACACTAGCAGCAAAAAAAAAAGAGAAAAAGAACAGGAAAATACTTACCTGGCATGATCATAGCGCTCGCTTGAGTGAATTACCTGCGTGGACCTGTAGGGCTCAGGAAATATCGATGGATTGTACGCTGGGTGCGCCTCTACGTTCGACTTGGCATTTCCTACAAAGTGCCTGCTGCATATTCTAGTGTGCGGCCCGGGTCTCCAGCTAGATCCATCGTTGCTGCAGTACAATTTAGCATCCATAAATGCTCACTCGAAAAGGAAAAAGAAGAGGAAAACACGCCATCTATTCACAAAACTTACTTTTGTCGTCGAACGAGTGCGATCCACCGTTCACGCCGATTCCGTTCGTAGTCTCTAACAGGAAACCGGTAAAATCGCGTGCCCGGAGAATTGCTGTAGGTGTTACTGCACCCAACAACGCAGCAATTATTCCGGGAGGTCGGCATTCGTACGAACAGAGCAACCGACACAAAACGCACTGCCTGGCCGTCACAGCGGGACCGTGGAGCGAGCAGGGGTGCCTATCGCGGAGCGATGCCTTATGCTTCGCTATTCTTATCTACCACTCGCGGCTGGCTGATCACGTTGATAACGCGCAGTGGCCGTCGCTTTGACCACTGGCATCGGAAAAGGCATCCTTCAGCAACCCCAGCGCCAGCGAGCAGATGACAGCATCCCGTCAGTCTGCGCTTGTTGCCGCTAGAGGCGCCTTCATCCACGCCTCTAAAAAAAAATAGTGGGAAAAATTAGGACATTCTGGCGTAAAGGGCGGAGAAGTGGGCTTTCAATTTGCGTTTTTCCCCCCCTATAGTAAGATAGATTTAGTCTAAACAGACAATTGAGGCATTAGGCCAACTTAAAAAAAAAAATCTAGAAATCCGTTTTCAACGTAACTCAGAAAGAAAGCAAACACATAATGTTGAAGTTTACCTCTCGCTACTGAAATTAGTTCTAACGCGTAATTATTTTTAATTTTATTCGTCCTACTACCTGTAAACTTTCGGCACCAGTATGGGAACTCCTTTTGCGCCAGCATTTTTATGGGACAGTTAGATCGAATCGGAGCTGTTGAAATCATATCCAGTAAAACCTTATTATATCGAAACATGGAATAAGCGCGCAATAAACGCATTCTTTGATCACTCTAAGAAATAAACTTTCTAGACACGGCAGTATCTATTGAAGCAGGAAAAAAACCAACAGACAGCCAACAATACCTAGACTACACTAGTCATGCACCCGCGACACTGCGAACGAGTGATTTTTCTCGGACAGGCGAGGCGCATAAGAAGGATCTGTAGCGACGACGGTGAATACGTTCACCTCTTAAGCAACCTAAAGGAAACATTGGTTGAAAGAAATTACCCACAAGACGCCCTGAACAAGATCTACAACGAAGATAGGAAAATACTAGCTAAAAGGCTCCTCGTAGCATAACCCAACCAGCCTCCCAAACATAAATAATATCCTTCGTAAGTATTATCCAATACTGGAAAGCAACGAGCGCGTTTCTCGAAGTACCAAAGGTCGCGTATCGCCGCAATAGGAATTTTTAGGACATGTTATTAGAGCGTGAAAAAGTAAACCTGCATTCTACTTCCCGTACAGCACAACTGCTCTCGTCCAGGATGCAAGACTTGCAAAGACGTTCAAGATGACCTGATAGTTAAAAGCACCGCAAGTGATTACGTCCATCATATAAAATCTAGTATTACATGCACTAGTTCAAACGTTATCTAAGTACATGATCGAATTGTTCATATATTGTCTCCAACGGTACAAATGGTGTTAATGTTAGATTAAACGGTCACCGCGCGGACACGGCAAAGAAATAACCGAAAGCAGCAGCACAGCATTTTACTGTAGCAGGACCATAGGTCGGCACTTTAAGGGAGTACTCAGTCAAACTCACTCACCACAATTTTTTCAGCCTTCGCACTCACTCACGTTCACACTCACGTCCACTCACACTCATGAGTACTCACTCACGACAACTCACACTCATGAGTTCTCACTCACGTTCACACTCACGTCCACTCACACGCATGAGTACTCACTCATACTCAACTCACCACGTTCAAATGAGTGTGAGTTGAGTGCACTCATGAGTGAGTGTGCCGAGCTTTGAGCAGGACACAACTTCGACGATCTCAAACTTTACATACTTCAGTCAAGCTTCCGGTCCGCAAGAGACAGAAAATATACAGTTATATACCCTATTCACAAGTTCAATACACTACAGCCAGCAGGGGCTCTTGAGTCTATTCGATATGGTAAATACACAACGAAAACCAATTAAGCCCTTCTCCTAGGAATTTCAAACCTACCATTGTTAAATGGTGCTTCTATTGACAGCCGTGATTCAGCGAAACGGCTACAACCCCACCTCCCCTCCCCCCGCATCTTTCTCTTCTTTTTATTCACGGAACACCTGTTCCCTCTTCATTCACATAATTCGTCCTCCCACACCTCCGTATCCACAATTGCCCTCTCCCCCTACTTTGTTATAAGATGGAGGCCAGGGTACGAAAGCGAGGGTACACGCTAGCGCTAAGGAAATCAGTTCTATAGCCTTGAAGAGGACGAGTCCACTTGTCGAAACGTCGGCTCGACCTCACAACCCCTCTTTACGGATTTTTTCATCCTAGAAAAAAGTAAGAGACGCGATAGAGATAAGGAGGAGACGGTTAGAGTACTGGTGGCAGAAAACTAGAGAGAAAGGACAAAAATAAATAGTGGGAGAAATGAGGACATTCTGCCGTAAAGGGCAGAGAACTGGGCTATGAATTTGCGTTTTTTTTTTCCCTCTAGTAAGGTAGATTTAATCGAAATATACAATTAAGGCATTAGGCCAACTTTTTTAAAAAAATGAATTTTTTTTTCTTCCTTTATTTGTCGAGCCTAGTGGTACACTTGTCACCGCCCCGTTATAAAGGGGACGATCATATCATCCATCCATCCGAGTTATGTTTGCACGTGGCCTTCCTACAAGCCACTGAACTGAATTCACGCCTTTAGATTTGCCCCAGTGAGTCTCCCTACCTTACCATCGTCATTCGTCACTCTTTCGCTCCCCTGTCCCCCCTCCCCAGTGTAGAGTAGCAGGCCAAAGCAAACTGTAGCTCAGGCCGTCCTCTCTACCTTTCTGTAAATGAGCTCTATCTCTCTCGCAGTCTGTCACTCTTATGACCAGCAGTTATATTGCTTACGTTCTACATGTCGCCCATTTCTTTATGATTTTGACTGAGATGTCCGTAACACCCGTTTGTTCCCTGTCCCACTCTGCTCTCTTTTGGTACTTCATATTTAGTTTTTTTTTATAATTCACTACATAAGGTTAACACAACCATCAAGAGGATTCCCAGTTCGTCATCAGGTATATCAGGAGCTAACGAGAAGGATCCCATAACATATCATATAATGCCGGGTAATCGAAACATTCATGTCACGCCTTCATAGATTCCAGAAGAATAAAAGTACTTCAGCAAAAATTATCCAGAATTAAGTTGTGTCCCCTCAGTGCAGTGCAAACACATATTTTATTGTTACAAAAAATGCATCAATTCCTCAAATGTCACGTTGACAACTGCTTCCCTTCGTTAAACTCCCGTACTGCAAAAGCCATGTCCCTGTTCTACTCAATTCTCGTAATTCTTTAGTCTTTTTTTTTTTCGTACAGGGAAGTGGCGTTACGCAACTCCATAAGAAAAAAAGTGATTTCAGTTTTAGGGGCGAAGCTCCTAAGGGTATGGGTCTGTCCCTCCTCTGTAGTTGTTGTAGTAGTAGTAGTAGGTAGGTAGGTAGGTAGATAGCCACGTATAGTGGAATGTGTCCACTCCACGTGATGAAGATGACGATGACGCAGTATAGTGGAATGTACCCACTACACGTGATAACGATGAAGTATAAGCGCGTTCCAGTATAGTGGAATGTACCCACTACACGTGATAAAGATGACGATGACGCAGTATAGTGGAATGTACCCACTACACGTGATAACGATGAAGTATAAGCGCGTTCCAGTCTAGTGGAATGTACCCACTACACGTGATAACGATGAAGTATAAGCGCGTTCCAGTATAGTGGAATGTACCCACTACACGTGATAACGATGAAGTATAAGCGCGTTCCAGTATAGTGGAATGTACCCACTACACGTGATAAAGATGACGATGACGCAGTATAGTGGAATGTACCCACTACACGTGATAACGATGAAGTATAAGCGCGTTCCAGTATAGTGGAATGTACCCACTACACGTGATAACGATGAAGCTGATGACCATGAAGTATAAGCGCGTTCCAGACCACACATTCTCTTTCTGCCATGGATGAAAACGATCGAGCTTCGCCCACTCATCATCATTCACTTCGTGGATATGGCGTGATTTTTTTTTCTTAGAGTGAAGGGAACTGTGTGGGAGAATTAAAATATGAGCAAGAAGAGCAATGAAGCAACACTTTCATGGAGTGGCATCCTAGGGATCATGAATAAAAAAAATCCAGCCAGCTCCACTTCGTGAACACAGCGAAACAGCGAAGCTTATGCCCGTCCTTCTTCAGGCTATATCGTACTTCTATATTTTTCAAGTCTTCCGTTCGTTGGCGCTTAGCTTCTGCGTCTGCGTCTCTTCGTGACGGAGGGACGCCGGGTGTGCTCAACCGCGCATGCGTCAAGTCAACGTAACGCGGCGCGCGTCAGCGTAAAGGCTTGACCACACGTACGCGTTGCAGCGTGTGGCTTTCTGACGCGGCGCGCGGCTACGCGAAGCTGCGCGCTTACTCTCTCCATAGGGTAGAAGGCGCTACGCCGCGTCGAAAAACCACGCGCTGACACGCTGCAACGCGTACGTGTGGTCAGACGTGATGAACCTGGCAACGCCAGGTTCATCACGCACACCATCGCCTTCCCAGCTTCAGCCGCCGCTTGCTCGCGCGAACGCTACGTACCGTCACCCCATCTTCGCGCATTTCTCCAAGGTTCACCCATCGACATCATCCGCCCTCGCGGCCAGTCTTGGGCAGTAACTAGTTACTAGTAACGCGTTACCGGTAACTAGTTACTTTTTTACACAGTAACTGTAACGGAAAATACCGTTACAGTTACTTATGTTTTTATAAAAAATTATCCGACAGCAAAAGAGCGATGTTAAACTCTTTTCACTTTTTCGCACTTTCTTCATTGCATCCTCTCCACCTTTCAACGTTCCAATACGGCTCCCCTCGCAGTTCAGAAGAACAGGTGGCTAAGAGAAATATCTTCCCCGCAGAAGACCGGGTTCGGAGTTTACTTGTAAATTACATGTCGTAAATCAATCAAGTTGCAACTGAACAGCTTGCTAAGTTCACGTCCCCCCCCCTCCCCCCTTCTAACGCGTCATATATACACTTTTTTTCACTTGAGCTTCCAGCTCTGTTCTTGGTGTGTCGGTAGAGCATTCCTTCGTCCGAGGCGCCAAGCTAATCGTGTTTTACAGGTGGCTTGAAAACAGCAGCGCGAAACGGCTGAAAGCCAGAAGTGCCGTAAATTAGCGAAGCAATTTAAAACTGCTTTCTAACTGATTGTCAAAGGCCTACTCCGACATAACACAACAATTATTAACAAAATGACAGACGTTTTGCCTCATATATATAGGTGGTGGCATCCTCACTATACCGTGACGACAACAACAAAAAAAAAGAAGAGAGGAAAAAAATTAGCGGACGTCGATCAGTCCATTAGACACACGTGTTCTTACAAACGTTCGGTAGGAGACCGCGGTTACTGTTGCAAGCCGCTGCGTCGTGGCGAATGAACCGCGTTTCCAGAAGACCCCTCCCGTTTTCGTTCATGACCCAGCGCTGTCGCATTGTTTAGCTCAAAGCATATGCCCTGCCCAGCAGTGTTCAACAAGCTCCGTTTAAAGGGACACTAAAGCGAAACAATGACTTGGTTTAGATTGACAAACTGCACTCTGAGACCTCTAATGCCATATGTTTCACTACCATAAGTTCATAATTAGCGGAGAAAATCAACGTTGAAGTTTTATTTTTAAATTTGGCGCCGATATCTGCGCGCGTGACGTCAGAAATTCCAAATGTATTTTTCCTATTTTCGCGACGTTGGCTCGATGAAATTTTCTGAAACTTCGTATGCTAGGTCTACGGCACCCACAGATGACAATGCACCTCATTTTTATCGATTAGAAGCTACGTAGGACTCAGTAGACGCCTTCAGAATCTATGACGTCACGGTGTTTGGTGCGGGAATCTCAAGGTGGCGTCTCCACCCGCATTTCCTTTGCGCGTGTTTTCTCGCTTACCAAGCGTCGTGTCGCGGTAAGAGTGGTGTTTTCGGGATTGTGAAATTGTACTTAACTAATACGCGAAAAATCGTTTTGCCCTTTAGTGTCCCTTTAAGAACGCGTTGCATGGTTGACTTTAGAAAAATTTCCTTTCCTGGCCCGTTCCTGCCCGTTTACGTGATGTAATTATGTCGCTTCGCAATCCACGCATCGCACTTGTGTAGTATTCCGCACTGATCGTTCGCAGGTGTGCGGTCTTTGGGTTTCGCGAACACGTGTCCCGAGGTATAGTGGGGCTTAAAAACGGTTTGTATGCCCAGCGGACGCAAAGCGCTCCAAACAGGGTCTGATACAATTTGAAGAACATTGGGATTAGGGAATAGACTCAATGGACATCCTCTTCACTCGTTACGCATTCCCCGTTCCTCTTCGTACGTTTTTATTAAATTATATCATTTGGCATCTAATCTATTATTTATTTTATACGGTAACAATAAAGTAACGACGTTACTTTTTTCATAACTGTAACTGTAACAAGTTACTTTTGGAAACTCGGTAACTGTAACTGTAACAGAGTTACTTTTTTGGCTTAGGTAACTGTAACTGTAACACAGTTACTTTTTTCTGGTAACGTGCCCATGACTGCTCGCGGCTCGCAGCAATCCCTCGCCTCTTCCAGCACGCGCGGACCTCCCGTACCTTTACCCGTACCGACTGAGGCTCACTCTCGCCACAATAGGAGGTCACGTGATCAGCGCGGCCACAACGGCGGACATGAAAAGCTGGACTAAGAACAGCCTCGCTGTTAAGTATGAAAAAAAAAGACAGCAAAACTGACATGTCTGCTAACCAATGTTCCCGCTTATCTGTCACATTGTAGGATATATAAGGTATTATATTTTTTTGCAATACAGAATTTTTTTAAAATCTCGACAGACGGAGCTGCATAGGTCGCTGCTCGATTAATCTCTAAGTGTTTGACATTAATTGTAAAAAAAAAGAAAAAAAAAACGAAATACATAGAGTCGACCAAAATTCCCGGACAATTTTTTTTGCTTATTTTCTTTACACTACACATTGCACCTGATAAACTGCACTCACTGATCGATTTTGCAATTCATGTACACCTCGTATGGGATATAAGAGTAGCTTGGATATTGAGATACGTGCCATGAAACTTCCATTAAAAATGCGCTGTCGTTGCAGCTAGATCTTTAAAACCAAAACGCCGTTTTGTGCATCCTGTAAACAAGTATAACAAAACGCCCACATGAAAAATTATTTAAGAGGGAGTGTTGCTGGAGCCAAAGTTTCGACTAGTGGTAGTCGAAACGTTGACTCCAACGACACTCTCTGTTCAAGGATTTCTCAACTGCAAAGCATTGTTTTTTTTTTTCCCTCAACTCCCGCTTTGTTCGGATATAGAACACCCACATATATGTTCCATTCAGGCCTGTAACTAGAAAATGTTTTCGTAAGAGGCCCACTTGCTGAAAGCCTTGGCTGTTTCAGGAAAATATCTATCTTTATTACTTATTTTAGGTAAAACACCCCCCTCCATCCAAACTTCGGTGGGAGAGGCGGCCTAGGGGACGCCCCCCCCCCCCCCCTGGCTACGGGCCTAATTCCACTGCACACCTTGGAAATAAATATCTCAATTAAAAGTGGTGTCACCATGAAAATTCGTTGAAACTGGGTATGCCTTTGGAATATTTCACGGGCAGTGTGCAATGCGTAAAGTGAAATGGGTAAACTGCAATGTGCCGTAAAGTAATTAAACAGTCACGTGGGCATGCAGCCTTTTGTACTACATGTGGGCTTTTCGTCAAGTGACCTTTCTCATGAGCCGTTTAAAGAGGCCCTGCAAATTACACGCCCATTAGCTTCGACGCGATAGTGATATCCGCACGCACGCACGCACACACACGCACACCATCGCCTTCCCAATCGCTATAACATAGTGCAAACGTCCTTCAGCTAGCTCCTATACCTTTATTTGCATCTATCTCGAATATTCGCTCACGGCCAAAGCTGCTTTTTCGCTCACAACCAGACACCGTCGACACAGACAGCGGCGTTTCTGTGACGTAACGTCAGCACGTGGATTTTTGATGCGGCGTCGCGCCTTCTCCCTACCGAGAGAGATGACGTGCAGCTTCGCGTAGCCACGCTCCCTCTCTCTCCATAGGGAGAGGGCGCGGCTCCGCGTCAAAAAAGCCACGCGCTGGAATGGCCTGACCACACGTACCCGTTGCAGCGCGTCAGCGCGTGGCTTTTTGACGCGGTGCCGCACCCTCTCCCTATGGAGAGAGAAGGCGCGTGGCTACGCGAAACTGCTCGCCCTCTCTCTATAGGGAGAGGGCGCGGCGCCGCGTCAGAAAGCCACGCGCTGACGCGCTGCAACGGGTACGTGTGGTCAGGCCTTGACGCGCAACGCGCTGTAGGGCCCTGTAAGGTATCATGTATGGTCCGGCCTTTAGCTTCCAACGCGCTCGTCGGGAGGAGAGAAGAGGGAAAGGCATTGCAGCGTGATGAGATCTCTAACTCTGCTCGTACATGACGGATTCTAAAAACATTTTCGGTGATCGATTCGTGAGGAAATAAACTCCTTTAATAAAGCCATTCGATGGTTACTTGTAAAGGTGTTGCTTGCAGAGCCCCTCTAACTCGCCCGCTTGACACAGGTCTTAGACATTTGCCTTCTGAGCGTGGGGCCGCGTTCGAAGCTTAGCTCGGCCAAGAAAATTTATTTTCTGCAAACTCGGTTGCGGAAAAGAGCTGCATTATACTCTCCTCTTCCTCAGGAACGACTTCTCTATTTATCCAAGAGGCTTGCACACGGTACATCCTTCGGACACCCCACGGCGTACGTCGCACGAGCACGACAATCGTGCAAGTCGTTTCACGAAAGACAACACGTCCGAGCTATACAGAAAGCGACGGCGTGTGTCACGAATATGGTCGGCGCGACAGCAGTTCCCGGAACACAACGGAACGAGCGTACACCTCGACGACACGAATCTGCATGTAGCTATATTTAGAATCCTTCCTAACTGCTTGGCGTTGCAATTAACGAAATGGTGGATTATTCCTAAAAATAGGCTTTGTCTATCCTTAGCGGCTCAATGACAAGCGTCATTCATGCGCCGACAGTCAGGAGCGTAGCCAGAAATTTTTTTCGGGGGGGGGGGGGGGGGGGGTTTAACCATACTTTATGCATGTTCGTGCGTGCGTTTGTATGTGTGCGTGTATATATACGCAAGCAAAATTGAAAAATTTCGGGGGGGTTTGAACCCCCCCAACCCCCCCCCCCCTTGGCTACGCCACTGCCGACAGTACCTGGTTAATGACGAGTGATTTCTTTTTGGCCAAACCTTCACAGAAATGGGCAAGTTTCGACGCAGCGCCGATGATGACATTTCCGGAATCATGTAAGTAATTTTATTCAGGCAGTCAATTTTAACGATGAATAACGTTCACCGAAATTTAAATTTTGCAGCATGCGCGGGGCGACCACACTAAAAACGCCATTGGTCATATCATATCGTACGTATCTCGTTTCACATATTCCTAATTAAGCTTGGCCCGAGTTAGCTACAGGTCACACTTGCGTGCCGATATGAACAAACAAAAAACTGAAATTGTCCCGTATCCATAAAACTTGAAGGACGCTTGAGCTCGGCCTTCAATGGTGAAAAACAGCGCGACGTAGACACAGAGGAAGTACACAGGACCAGCGCTGTTCTTGTGTACTTCCTAGTCTGTGTCTACGTCGTGCTGTTTTTCACAATGGACAAGTACCAACTAGCTCGCATCAATTCGCTCTTAAGTTTGCCTTCAAGAGCAGAACGCGATTGCGTGATCGGGCGCCGCATGCGCATCGCCTCGCTTCGGATCTCGGTGCACGTCTAAACCGTGCCGTAAGGAAACGAACGACTGTGCGCGTAGCATTGGCCGTTTCAAACTATATCCCAGAATGCCTGCTAAAAGTACAGCAGTTAAAAGCTCACTACGCCATATTTCTTCCTTTTGGGAATCAGCGAAGTGTCCACTACGCGTCCGACAACACGCGAGCCTACGCAGCTGCTCACTTTGTTGATGCTTTTGCAGCTGTCGATTAAACATGTCTGAGCGATTTGTAATGGGTGGGCCTTCAATAATCCCACTAGTTGCGCAATTCACATGTTTTGACGCCTAGCGCGATTCTACGCTTCTGCCACGCAACATGACATGCGTCAAGGAGACTATATATTTCCACTACACGACATTCACATAGCTTTTTTTTTGGGGGGGGGGGGGGGAGGGGGGGGGCGAATTTCAAGCAATAGCATAGCTCTGTAATCTAACACCTGCTTGCCATGCAGAACACGTTCGATTCTCACACGAACCGAAGATTTTTATTATTGATTATTTCGATCACTGTCGATTTTTTGGTCACGGAAAATATGATGATTTTTCGCTGACAACTAACGACGCCGACACCGACGCCGGAACTTCTGCGACACGAGTTATTTAACGTTATCGCGTTAAAATAGAAAACGCCTTGTACGCACGCTTTCTAAATGAGCCAGCTCCATCTTCCCGTTGCGTTACACCGGCTGTACGTTGGAGGTCAGCTAGCTGCGGGGTTTGTATGGCTGAACAGCGCCGTGTTCACTGCGACGCAGGCTGCGTGAAAGCGGCTGCCGATCGCTGCCGCGCACCACTAACCGCAAGGCACGGCAATAAAGCAGCACCTGCTAATGCAGCCTCCCAGTAAAGCCGCGAGCCAGTAAAAGATTTTAGCACTATACGGATCGACCCCAAGCCGTTCGCCCCCCCCCCCCCCCAAGTCAGTGGCGTAGCCAGGGGGTGGCACACCGGGCCCGTGCCTAGCTCCCCCTCACCCCGAAATTTTTTTTCACTATGGCATACAGAGCGAAAAATGACCATTTCAAGAAGGTGCTTCGCCCCCCTGAAATCAAGGAGGTGCCTTCCCCCCCCTCTAGAAAAAAAATTCTGGCTACGCCCCTGCCTCAAGTTCCTGTTCTTTTGTACTTTAACCACTTATTTTCTGTTCGCCAGCCGCAGTACAAGAATAACGCAATAGTTTCGGGCCCGAAGGGCTTGGAGTACCCGGTACTAAAAATAACTGTTGGACGAGTCGGCGTACGTTCATATAGCCACGTGAAAATGATTCCCATTCCCGGCTGGATTATGGAGCCTGCAAATTTTTTCTGGCTGGAAATTTTCCAGGGCCTAAATACCATTTCCAGCCTGGAATGGGTTTCATTTCCAGCTGGAAATGCCATTGCCAGCTCGGAATGGGAAATTCCTAGCCTGAAGAACCATTTCCAGCTAAAAACCAGGAAACCCTATTTCCAGCTGTGAATTCACATGCCATTTTCATGTGGAGATTGAAAAAAAAAAAAACACAATCACAAGAGAGGCGCTCTGTCCCGTGTCATCTATTGTGATCGTGTTTTCTCGCGCCTTACAATCAATTAATAATAATATCTGGGGTTTAACGTCCCAAAACCACGATATGATTATGAGAGACGCCGTAGTGGAGGGCTCCGGAAATTTCGACCATCTGGTGTTCTTTAACGTGCACTGACATCGCACAGTACACGGGCCTCTACCGTTTCGCCTCCATCGAAACGCGACCGCCGCGGCCGGGATCGAACCCGCGACCTTCGGGTCAGCAGCCGAGCACCCTAACCGCTATACCACCGCGGCGGACCTTACAATCAATTATGAACGGTACTAAAACTATCAATAGAAACGCAACAATTAGAGCACTGTCGAAGGCTGTACATATAATCGTCTGACAGCTTGGCTGTCAGATTTGCATACACCTCTGAAATATTTTTTCCCGGCTATTTCGTCTTCGTCTTTGTATTCAGTCTTTGCGAACAATATTCACTCAAAATATTTCGAGCAAATATAGTTCAATTACAATGCTTACTTACGCGTAATTTATTTATTATATATATATATTTTAAGAGGAGCGGGTAGACCCCAGAACAAGAGTATTGGTCGAGAGCCAAGGTTGGGACAATGTGTATGGAATGACCCCCAGTATAGCAGGTTTCCTCGACAACGGCGCGCAATAAAACACGACCATGTGTGCACGTATTATCTAGGTAGCTCCTTGCGTGATGGGTCATTACGTAAGCGCGCGCTATCAGCGACATACATAATACACAGCAGGCGCACTTCAAGAGCACACGAACCGGCTTGCGACGTGTTTTCATAGAAACACGTGCCGATAGCATGAGCGGATGGCGCAATATTCAACGACGGTTTCAAGTTCCGGAATAAAGGTTCAGACGCGAGTGTGTAGAAAAAGAAACGCACAAAAATCTGTGTGTCTCTCTATGATATATATATAGACCATATAGTTATAGTTCCAGCGAGGTATATAGAGCGGATCTTTATACCTCGAACCTTCACACTGCAATCATATGATTCCAACTGCCCCCGAAAAATTTGGACAGGGGCGAAACCCGAAAGAACACCCACGTGCTCAGGCTTACGAGCAATTGTTAAAGAGCCCCAGGTGGATTAAATTAATTCCCATATTTTACTTGATTTGCAAAATCATGCTTGCATTTGTAGCGTTTCTAACATCCGCCTGTCTTCAACGATTCATATATACAGCTCTGGCCTCGATCATTTACTGCGAGCACCCAGCATTAACCAGTGGCGTAGCCAGGGGGTGGCACACCGGGCACGTGCCCCCCCCCCGAAATTTTTTTTCACCATGGCATACAGAGCGAAAAATGACCATTTCAAGGAGGTGCCCCTCCCGAAATCAAGGTGGTGCCCCCCCCCGAAAAAAATTTCTGGCTACGCCCCCTGGCATTAACTGCTCCGCAGAGAGTACTTTATTCGTTTAGCTTGCTTAGATTTCCGTCGCAGAACTTCTTTCAACCTCTGCGCGCACGGGCAGGGCCAAAGCGGGCACGGTGGAGCGGCGCACCCGCCTCCCCACTTTCCAAGTTTTCGCCTGCTGGCCTCCCAAGAGCGCCGAAATGTTGACCCAAGCTTTTTTATGAACGGTAAAAGCGCACTGGAGACGACCACATACAGCGAAGGAACACACACGCACACACATATCGCTATGTGCGTTCGGACGGAATCACGCTTGTCTAAGCGCCCAGCCAGGGTTGCCGTTGAGTGGACGTGAAAAGGCGCCAGAACTCACGCCAAAAGCAGCTAAAGTAGCCTTGTCATTTGATATTATCGCCGAATTTCTAGCCAAATAGAACAGAAGCGGTATTATCAACAGAGCCTTTAATATTGGTGAATAAATAAAACCATTTTGAATAAGTAAAACCACATGTTTAAAAAAGAACCATGGCGCCAACTGGAAATTTTCGTCGCCAATGGGCTCCAAAAGTAGCCAATTTGGCGCAAAGTAGCCACCAACGGCAACCCTGCGCCCAGCCGGCCGCTTCAGCTGCCGTTTTCTGCAGAAATATGCAAATACCGATGGTGTAATGATACTTAACAAAGCTGTACTGCATGCTGGGTCCTTGTGCTATAATTAAAGCATGAAATGAAGCTTGTACCTAACGTGAGGAAGCAGCTGCAGACAACAACGCAGTGCACACCCACGCGCTCCACCGCTATGCAAGTGTGATTCCGTCTGTACGTGTGTGTTCCTTCGTTTTGTGATCGTATACAGTGCGTTTTTACCGTTCATAAAAAAGGAATACCAAGGTGCTGCCCAAATTGCCAACCTGCTGACCCATGCAAGCTAGGCGGTATACGACCCTCGCTGCCTCCCCCCCATACCACTCCCTCTCCACAAAAAGATCCTGGCGCCATCCCCTGCTATCATGGAACTGACGGCTGGAGTAGGGACTGAAGGCTTCCTTTATATTTAGTTATGATAACCATTGTAGTCTTCGTAAGAGTACCACCATATTGGCACACAAATTAATAAAAGAGCCGTCACTGTCGTCGAGATGGTGTTTGCCATGACCGCACGTGCGAGTGCAGAGCCAAGGTAAGGATTCATATTTTCGTTTTTTTTTTCCTTTTTTGTTTTTATAAGCGACCATGCGCTACTTAGCTTTATTGCAGCAAAGCGTAAGCACAAATTTAGCTCAATGTCCACGAGGTCACTGCAATATTAATGAGACCGGTTCCGGCAATTTTCGGAGCAACATTAGCAATCGAATTAAATATAGCTACTTCACAATTTCAAAAGCGTTCGTTTCGGGGAGAGCTGTAGATTTCTACAACTTCCAACTCGTGGGATTAAGTACTTATAAGGTTTGCTCGCACCAAATTAGGGTTGCGCAACAAGTATTTACGAGAACTTCGAACAGCTCGCAGAATTAATAGACAGGGTATCTTATTCAGGTGTAACTTATTTTTTTCTTTTCTTTCAGAAGAAACTGCGGTAAGCCCACAGCTGAGGCTCTTGAAGAACGGCTGGGCGCGGCTACATGTGCGGACATCAGAAGCGAGAAACATGCAACCATCATTTTGCTAATTAAATATGGCATACTTACCTAAACTTCTATATATATAAAAAAAAATGTCGATCAGCTTCGCAACCGCGGCACGTGTGCCATTCACCTGTGAAAGACTTTCCGCTCGAACGGTACAAGTACTTTTTCACAGCTATTGTGAATACTATATACGCATAGAAGAGTTAACAGTGACACAAAAAATTTTGCATCTAGTTTTTTTATGTTACAATACGTAGCTCTAGTAATCACGGCCGGAAAGTTAGTTGACTCGAGCGCGCGACGAGTTGGAGACGGTTTTATTGCGATTATGGTAGGATATGTGCGCAAAGATCGGACGAACACAGGAAAAAACGAAGTATAGACACAAAGTGCGCGAACTATCAACTGCTTTATTCGTTCTCGAAACAGCTTATATAAGATTCTTCAAACGTCACAGGGAAAGGGGGGTTAAGGAGAGAATGCAAACAATTAAGTGCACACCTCATGTCAAGCAAAACCTGCCCATGAAGTCTTATAAAGGTTAACCGAAGTGTCGCTAACGCAATCATCACCATTCTCTTTAATGATAAAAGCTTCCAAAAGTTCCCGCCCCACTTTGGTGCTGCTCTTTCCTAAAATCTTTATCTTTTTGAGCAGGGCTCGCACCCGAAGCATGTATGCAGCAATGAGCCGGCAGGTGCGCTCCTTCTCTTTTAGAACTGACAACGCAAGCTCCTTGGCGCGCTCACGCAGCGCCCCGTCTGTCCCACGTATATCGCTCAGTCGCAGTTTCGGTTTCAAAGGGCGCCGAGTGAGGCGGGACTCAGGGTGGTTTTCGTGTAAACATTACTGCCTACGTAAGCACACAAAACCGCGTGCACCCGAGCACCGCGTAGAACATTCTTTTCAACGAAGGCTTCCTGAGTGTTCTTACAGTATACCCCCCTGAGGCGTTGTGAATATGCGTGACCCCCCAAAAATGCACTGCCGAGACAATGACATCAGCCTTTATACTCCTGTGCCAGCCCACCCATTTTTTCCGTTGAAGAGGTCTGCTAGGAGCATAGGTCGGCGAACTCACTCATGAGTCGACTCACTCGGACTCCTCAGACTCAGATCGAGTCGTGAGTCTGAGTGAGTCCAAGTGAGTAATATTTTGGTGAGTGTGAGTCCGAGTGAGTCCGGTTGAAGAAAATTTTGGTGAGTGTGAGTCCGAGTGAGTTCGGTTCAGAAAAATTTTGGTGAGTCTGAGTCCGAGTGAGCCCTGAGCGCAAAATATATTTCATGAGTGAGTCTGAGTGAGCTCCACAAGTTTTGCCGACCTATGGCTAGGAGAGAGCGCGCGCAAACAACGTGACAGGCTACCCGAACTCCTGACGCAGGTGGAGGTTGCTTGTTTACACGAAAACCAAAGGCGCGTTTCGCGTGCAGTGGCGCGACGCGCACTTTAAAATAGATTTTAGATACGCTCTAGGCATTAATATCCGTTGATATTTCGTAGATGATTGATGCCTATGTGTCCACACAAATTTATCCCACGAGTTATCTCGCCTTCAACATTTTGTGCAAGTACTCTTTTAAAGGTTCGTCGTTACTTATAAAACATTACGTTTGGCTGAGCAGCGATGTCAAAATCCCTCACAAAATTTACCGGGGCGTTCAAGTTTGCGACCTAAAAACAGCGACACAAACGTGGGTCTATGTCGTAAAGTTAACTATCTAACATAGAAACCATCGTGAGAGCGCAACTAAACACGACACACAACGAGAAGAAACAGACGAGGACAGGCGCACACTACCAACTGGCTTTATTGAAGGAAGATCGACTCCTTTATACATCAACACTCTGCGCAGGGGCACCGTCACAACAACAAAAAAAATTCAAACCAGGCGAGAAAGAAATTGAAATTTAGCATTGTACAGCGCAATGGAGGTTTCGATCACGGTGCCCCTTCGCAGAGTGTTGATGTATAAAGGAGTGGATCTTCCTTCAATAAAGCCAGTTGGTAGTGTGCGCCTGTCCTCGTCTGTTTCTTCCCGTGTGTCGTGTTTAGTTGCGCTCTCACGATGGTTTCTATGTCAAAGCACCAACTCGCCCAACAGTCAACTCTTTTTAACTATCTAAAACGCCTGACAAGTGATTGACGTCACAAAAATGAATAAGCGCTATTGGATGGAGCATTTAGGCACATTCTGCGGGAGGTACAGCGATAGCTGTGGGCGGGCTGACGTTTTTCTTATTCTTAAGTTCTAACCGACTGCAGTTACCAAATTCAGGGCACACGCTGTAAGCGCGCAATTGAAGCTGCACAGTGTTGAAGTCAGCTCCAACTTTCTAGATATGCATTCCTAAAGCATGGACTACATTGTTTCGGCGTTCCATTATTCAATGTGCTGAAACGTTACGGGGACACTTGTTTTCGCAGCCCATGGTTACATACATGCATAGGCGTGCGAACGAGGGGGGGGGCAGAGGGGGCGGCCGCCCCCCCCTAGTCACCTAAAAAGGGGGGGGCGCAAAGTCTGCCCCATACATTGACTTAATAGGGAAGGGGGGGCGCTGCGACGACCCTTCGCCCCCCCTGAAGGGGTACCCTGCGCACGCTTATGGTTACATGTATCTCAAAAGTGATGCTATAGTTGATGGAATGCCGGTAAGCATGACATGGCTTCAACTTTCAAGTTATAAACTATAAGTTAACAAAGACAAAATAGTGAAACTGATAATTAGCATATTTTCTCAATGCCATATTTACTGGGTCTTATCGCTCAAAATGTTCTTACTGCTGGCGTGCTCGTAGCTGCATCGCCTATCGGAAAAAAGATAGGAGGAAAACGCTTAGATGACAGTAAAATTCCTTAATGGCAAAGGAAATGGTACTGTACATAAAAAGAAGAGAAACGTTTCGGTACAAACATACAACAAGACAAGGACATGCATTATATGCTCACAGTTCTCCGCCGGCAGCTGCCACAACACAGTCTCATGCCGCACTGATGTCGACGCTCACGCTGCGCCAAAGCGTGCGCTGTCTTGCGAGAAATCGACTCGCGCTTAACGCATGCTTGTTTCCCGCGGTTTCAGTCTTACTATATTTCATTTATTTATTTAGTAGCGATACATGGACGGTCATTATCCCCAGGGTCTCCACAGCGTCAATGTCGTTACGCACGGTCGCTGCACTGCAAGGGTGAGCGTGTGATCTCTTTTTTGCCATGAATAGCCTTTTTTTTTTTTTTCTTCGCTTTAGTGCGGAAGCACGCGTTCGCACAGCGTTGAACATTGCTCGCGGCCTTTGCGACCGCGCGAGCTCTCCCGCTTCGATTTTCAAGGTGAACGTGTAAGCGATTATTCCGTGCTCTCCGATCTTGTCCTCGCACCAGACCGGTGTCAAGTCCGTTTCCATAGCTGCAGTTTCACACTGCGCGCAGGTATGTGCTACTACTACGCTTCGAAATCTCTAGTACGCGCGTGCAACTGCGTTCCCCGTAGTGTCGACCAACAAGTCCTGTATTAAATTTACTCGAATGTAACGCGAGTTTTTTTTTTTTTTTTTCCAGATTTTGCTACCTGAAGTCGACCCTCGCGTTACAATCGAATACTGAAATAGCAAGAGAAAATATAATTTTTTTCTTACTGGACGTAATGAAATGTGACCCCTCGCGTTACAATAGAGCTAGGACTGCACGGACCATGCAGACAAAAGCGTGCGCGGAAGAAATACGCGCCTCCGGCGACATGCAATCCAACCGCCAGTTTCTATTCACGCCCGCGCACTGTTTATGTTTTATTATTTTTTTCCTTTACAGCAGAACTGTTAAACTTTTCGTTATGCCACGTGACGTGACCTACCATCATCATCATGAACCAGCACGCGCTCTCTTCGTCCTCTACTGATTCGCTCCCGGAACACGCGCGCCGATTCGTCCGGCGTGGGATTCAATAAATCGCATGGTCGAGAGAACGAGTACAGAGAGAGAGAGAGAGCAATGAGATTGAATGAAAGCAAAGGACAGAAGGCGAGAGAATGAATTCAGAGAGGGAGACAGAAAGAGAAGAAAGACAAATATAGAAAGAGAAAAACAGACGAGACAAAAAGATCTAGAAAGAAACAGACACATAAAAGGAACAGAAAAAAAGACAGCAAGCATATATAGACATGTGTACAATATAGTATAGCAAGGGATGGGAAATGTAAGTGATGGTGAGGAGGAGGGAAAAGGAGGAGGCAACGCTACGCAGCTTCCTGAGTCGTTGCACCACTAATCGGTAGGTGCCAGTAGCGTAGCCAGAAATTTTTTTTCGGGGAGGGGGGGGGGGGGGGGGGTTCAACCATACTTTATGTATGTTCGTGCGTGCGTTTGTATGTGTGCGTGCATATATACGCAAGCAAAACTGAAACATTTCGGGGGCGGGGTTTGAACCCCCCCCCCCCCCCTTGGCTACGCCACTGGTAGGTGCCTCAATTTTTCAAGGGAGAGGAGTAGGGGGGAGGGTTTGAAAACCCCTAGCCACCTCCTGGCCTCATGCATATATAGTATATTATTACATGTAGCTACCGCATGCATTATTAGAAGCGTTTCGTACCGCCGCACCGAAATGTAGCAGGACCGAAACACGGCTCGAGCTCGCAGATTCGGAGAAATATGCGACACACTCTCGCGAATATCATATTTTGCTCGCTGAACTGCTGTCGCAGCGTCGTTGCACTTTACTTTCAGTGGAGAAAAACCTGTTGCCATGAGTGGGGTACATGAGTGATCTTCATAGGCGTGCGCAGGGTTCCCCTTCAGGGGGGGGGGGGGGGCAGGGGAGCGAAGGCTCGTCGCAGCGCCTGTCTTCCCTATTAAGTGAATGTATGGGGCAGACTTTGCGCCCCCCCCCCCCCCCGCCTGCTTAAGTGACTAGAGGGGGGGGGGGGGGCGGCCGCCCCCTCTGCCCCCCCTCGTGCGCACGCCTATGGTGATCTTCGATCCACGATATTACAATCGCGAGTCTTCGTCCACGATAGGGTGGATCACCAGAGTTCGTAATAACCGGAATTTCGCTATACCTGCATATATGCGTGCCAACGGGACGAAGTTTTCGACAGTGCGCGCCCCATATCATCCACGGTCAAGCGCATATAAGATAAGCGTTTTTCTTTTACCATCGAAATTTATTCGTGTCGACATGAGGGCGAGGTGTGCGCGTGCATGGCTGCCTGGACAACCTTCCGAATTCAAAAGGAGTGCGCAACAGCTCTGACATTGAAGGCAACGGTCATTTGGATCATGCGCCATTAATGTATACGCACGAGAAAACTTTTATATGAGAACACGCATGGAATACGCATATCCAACAAGAAAAGCGGAACCACCATAACGAATTCATATCACACTGCATATAACGCCTACAACCACTTCGAACTCAACGGTACCTGCACCGCAGTATAAGGGATCACAACATTTAGATTACTTCGCACACGTTTATAACCCAAATAAAACCGTGCACCCCACCTGCATATTCTCGTGGTAGCTTGGTCAATTTTAAGTATGAAAAGAGTCCGAAAATTAAGCAGCCTACCATATTTACTCGAATGTAACGCGTTTTTTTTTTATTATTATTATTCCTCTTATTCAGATTTTCGCTACCTAAAGTCGACTCTCGCGTTGCAATCGAATACCGAATTTCTTCACCCCTCGCGTTACAATTAAGTAAATACAGTAATTTATGTTAGCAGTCATAAACTAATTAAAGTGCGTACCTATATAAGAATACGAACAACAATTAAACTTACATTAGTGATGTAAAACTATGGCAAGTGCGCTTGGCTAGAGCGTATCTTCCCGCTCAGGCGGGCCGGCTTCTCAGATGAATGGAGAGCGAAATGGGTTTCCAGAGCGCGCGCATGTATTAGCGCCGTCGGCTTTGCGTTCGGTGGGGGTCCCCAGAAGCGGGCCCCCTAACTGCATCGAACGACAGCGAAAGGGTGCCGGCGGAACAGGTGAGGCCGGCCGTCTATGTGCTTTACATTTTTCGCCACCGGTCTAGCGACCAACGCGAAAACCCGTCCGTTCCGTCGCAGCGGAAGCGACGATGTCTGCACGATGCGAAGACGGCTTACGTACCGTTACGCGCATGGCGAGACCGTTGGCGTTGCCGGCTGGTGCGGTCGTGGTGGCCGTGCGTTGCCTCGCTCAGCGCTGCGTCAGGAAGCGGCTTCGGAATGTGGTTCTCTTGACGTGCGTGGCAGCAGCTGCAGCAGCTGACGACGCCGCTTTCGCTACTGCAGACGACGTGACAACCGGTGAAAGACGAGCTCGGGAACAGCCCCTTGTCGGCTTCCGACGGCTTCGTGAACCATGACGTCATTTAGTTAAAACAAAAAAAAAGAAGAAAAAATGCTTTAGAAAATGTTCAGAGAAGAAAACACAAGATACAAAAGCAAACGGAATAAAGGCGCTGTTTTACAATAAATATTAACTAACCGACGCAGTTTTACAGCCAATATTACACCGGCGCATGTGGGAAAAGATTGCCTCAGAGATTAAAAGCCTACACCACGCTCTGGAGTCTGAAAAGCGAGTTTAGATCTGACGTATTACATAAACTTGTTCCAAAGTTTTGATATTTTCTACTGAAAGTTTAAGGAGCTAGAAGTTTGTAAATTCTAAATCTTTTTTTTTTTTTTTTTTTGCAAGCACAGTCATGTACAGCCAAGACAATCCCAATCGCCGCTCGCCATCATGGCGGCTGCTGTTGTGCCGAGTTTATCGCGTTGACGGTGTTGTCCGTGTGCTCGCTCTGAGAGTGCCGTAACGTGCGCTTCTTCGTGTTCCTCGAATGCTTACTTCACCACGAACCTCTGCCGCAAACGTTCACTCTCGCCGGAGTTCGCGAGGACTGCGTAAACGCCATCAAAAAAGCCGTGCCGTCCCTCTGGGAAGGGTGCACCGACACGCAAGAAACAAAACACAACGTGACGGCGGCCGTTTCGTCGAAACAACCGCCTCCTTCAGGGCGCCGCCTTGAACAGCTGTGTCCTTTAATACATGGCACTCAGACTGTGGTCGCGGCGCAGCGTGCTGCCGCTGCGAACGCTACTACGGCGCGTCCCTGGCGGCGCCGGCAACTTCGATGTCGCCGCTCTCGATGTGGTGCCGCCCTGTCCGTGGTCGAGCCGCGTGTGGCGCGTGTCGTGTATCTCGACGGGCGCCGGAGGTGATCGCGGTGCCGAGGAGCCCGTGGCGACGACGACCAGGCCCGTATTTCTGCGGCCCAAGACGCGCGTCCAGAGGACTCGCGACTCCCTGGCCAAGACGGGACGCTCGCTGCGAGCCACGCGCGAGAAAGTCACCGAGAATGTCGAGCAGACCAAGAGGATCGTGACCGAGCGCATGGGGCATCTGGTATGGGCAATGTGATGCGCGTGTTTTCTTTCGTGCCGGGTCCTGTCTTTTTCTCTGTGTCATTTACTTCCTCTTGCTGTTCGGTTGTCTCGTCTCTTGCTCCCAGCGGGTGGTACGCACCCGGGAGGGCATACGTGCGCTGCTACGGCGGCATTATTGTGTTTGTTTACTCGTGCCTTTGTGTGCCCCGGAAAACAGCGCTTTATGTGGCACGCGCGAGCAGCGTCGCACTGCGGGGCTGTTTGCTTATTTAGCTCCTTCCTTTTTATTCACTATGCTGCGGTCGTCCAAACAGCTTCGATTTAATGGCGTGCGTGACATTTGATGTCGTGTCACACAACTTCGGTACATGTGTAAGTGATCACACAATACACAGCAGAGGAAAAGCGCAAGTTCAAACACTGCTATGCTTATGGGACTCTTAAAGTTATACGAAACAAACCTATAAAAACCAATATTACGAGATCATTGGCATTGTACTCATCCAATGTAAATATTTTGATGCACATCGTTCATTCACATAGTTTCGGACAGATGGGTGCATTTTTGGAAGCTCATAAGGCGGCAACGGCAACATGCCCACCCACGCTCCGCTACACCAACAAGCTTGATGCCACACCTACCCGTAGCAATACGCACATACATGGGAACAGTGTCACATGGTTGCTTACATATTAAGAACATTATCAAGCTCTGCATCGAAGCAAATTTTTGTAACTGCAGTCTACAAAGTGTGCATAGCGAAGAAAGTCACAGTTCAAGCGTACCTGTTTCGCGTATCTTCAGCTTGCTTGGAAAGGAATGACAGGGCAGTGTTTCACCTGACTGCCCTAATCTTTGCACACAGCAATGGCTATTAGAGGCATACTTTTGCATTGTGCCAGCTTCTTTACACGTTTGAATGATGCATGTTGCCGGGCAAGTCGGTCGTACATCATTAAACAAGGTGCTACGCAAAAGTAACATGGCCAAGAAGAGACCGAGGACGGGCGCGGTGTGGGACAGTGTGTCTGAGCTTTACGCACTGTCCACTGTGGTGTTGTAGCGGTTACGGTGCTCGGCTGCTGACACGAAGGTCGTGGGGTTGATCCAGGCGGCGATGGTTGCATTTCAACAGAGACGAAGTGGTAGGGGCACGAGTACTGTGTGATGCCAGTGCACATTAAAGAACACCAGATGGTCGAGACTTCCGGAGCTGTCCACTTCGGTGCACCTCAATCATATCATGGTTTTGGCATGTAAGACCCCAGATATTATTATTATTATCATTAATTACACACTGGCTTGTGTCGACAAGAGACAAGTAGCATGGGGTCTTTTAATGCAAGGCTGTAGGATGACTCATGCTTTGTGTACAGGAGTATTTCTTGGCTGGGGTTGTCACGGCAGCATTGTCTAGTGAATAAGCTCTTTTGTTTGAGTAGTGTCACAGTATCCCACTAAACCTCCACAGTATAGTTATCTCACACTGCAGCATTTCTTGCAGGGCAGCAGTATGCTTGAAGTGTAAAGATGGGCCAGGCAATCGATTCACTAAGCTGAAATCATTCAAACATTGTGTCAGTACAGCACATCCAGTGGGCACTGCCAAAATCGAAACTAGCAACCAGTGGCCTCCTCAATTTTCTGCCACGTGCCAGTAGAAAACTTTCTGGGTTTGCTCCTGTCATTGTGCCATGTCCACCAAAAAACATGCCACGCACCTTAATGCCACATATGTGCCGACTATACTGTCCTGCAGAAGGCCCATTGTGAATTATGCTGTTTTTCCACGAGTAATTTATTGTGATAGCAATTATATGGACACTCTCGGCCGATTTTTGCTGTCGCCGTCATGCCCCGGGTATGTATATGTATGTATATATATATATATATAACAAAAGGCACAAAATAAGAAAAAAAATTTCGAGGCACCAAACCGGGGATTCGAACCAGCGATGCACTGCAGTGCGCTGCATTGAACCACTCAGCCACGTGCCATGATTGCGCCGGCATAATAATGACGAGCTATTTAAATACACCAATTACCACTGTTGGTACACAGATCTCTAAGGAGCTTGAGCGTGTTTTCTATCGCGCAACGCCCCTACATTTTCTTTCAATTTGAAAACTGCCCTTGAGACGCACACAAAAAAGTGGTCCCTTTCTGTGCCCATTCGTGATGTGGGACGGAAAAAAAAAAAAAAAAACATCGCGCACACTTGTGTCAGACGCCACTGCGTGGCAACAGACGCAGAAGGGTCATTTCACGCGCCGCACTTTAAAAGGAAAAGAAATATCTAAGAGCATCAGGTTCTGCCTTGCCGACACTTGCAGCGCATTGCTCAAACACAAAGGCGTAACAATTGTGACAGTTGTTAGTTCACGCTTGTCCTGTGTATACCTGCGCGTTCCCCTTCGAGCGTCCTTTGTTCTTCTGTGGGAAGCTGCAAGTATCGAGCTGCTTGTCGTTCTTCGTGTGACATTCCAGTTTTTTGCAATCGCATTCATTGCTTTGCCCTTGTTGCAGTACTGTGACTTTTGTTGTCACCAAATCACAAGCAAGAACTGGCACCAATGTCACCACTTTGCTCGCTCAACAGCATGTGAGAGGATGGCAGGTAGAGCTGAAATGAGTTTTCTGACTAAGCCTGTCGGTCTGGCAGGAAAAAAGTCGGGGCTAGATTTGTGCATTTCTTGCTTGGTCCTTGCTTCTGCGAGTGCTGCACGAACAACAATCAGTTTTGTGTAATTAGTGTATCCATCTGTGCACACTGTCACTCGCGTGATGTGCAGGACAACTATAGATTTGTATCATAGTTTGTTTCCTTTGAGTTCTCGTAATGTCGTAGGTAAGTGAAACACAAACCATCAATTACCAAATGGATTTCATGAGTATTATCTGAAGGACATCATCCCATAGGACTACTAAAGCCATCACCAAAGATTTTGTACAGTTTGCCATTATTTTTTTCATTTTATTTTACTTTACTCTCGTAGAACTCAGTTCATTGCCGAGGGAAGAGGCTATCGTACATTAATGTATCACTATAACAGTAGGCTAACAGTAGGCCAAAAATTTTTGAACGTAACATCAATTAAACAATAGAGCAGTGTGAAATCTGAAGTGTGGCGTAGTGTGGAGGCCAGTCTTGCTGGTGTCGCACATAGTGACGAAGGAAAAACCCCCCTTCAAAAAAAACTAATGCTTTCTGGTCAAGCTTGAGTTGTCTGTATTAATTATATCCATGACTGTGCAGTCAGTCTAAAAAGTTATGCAATATTGTACCCCAAGACATGTCTGAATTCATACATCGATAAAGCGCAGCACTGCCAGTTAGTATCAGAAACTTCAATGTTCATTTCAGGGGTTCTAGTTGATTCTGTTGAAAAGATCTTCATTGATGCCCAGACCTAGTGAGCACCGACTGATGCAGGGAACACGTGCCCTGAAAGAAAAGACTGTCATCCAACTGTTTCTAGCGCAAATCTAATGCAGAAATTATACGGATTTCTCGGAAAGAAAGCTTCCTAGGGGGTGATGCATTCTTGCTTGTTTTCATCAGCTGTGAAGTTTCCTTTGCAAGAAATCTGTGTAGATTTCGTTTTGTAGATCTACGATACAAAAGCGCATATGACAGTCTTTCTGCTTTCGTTGACATTACTTTATCAGAATCAAAATTTTATTATTAAAAGGTGGGTAATGTTACAAGAATTTAGTATACATAAGAAGGTCCCATAGTCGGAGACTGTATCGGGACCTCGTGTACAAAGACAGTTATGGCAGTTAACACTTCAATGCAACAGTAGCAAAAGGTAGCATTCGAGCAATAATAATAATATATGGGGTTTAACGTGCCAAAACCACGATAAGATTATGAAGCATGCCGCAGTGGAGGGCTTCGGAAATTTTGACCATCTGGTGTTCTTTGACATGCACAGACATTGCTACACCACCGCTGCACTACTGCTACACCACCGCAGTGGATAGCATTCGAGCAAAAAACATAGCAATAGCAGAACTAAATGCACAAATGATTACATAAAATAGTACGATTTTAAAATATCACATGACGGCAAAAAAAAATTGTAAAAGAAAAATAACAAGCGATACAGTAGTTTGAAGTCAATGGTTTGATGATGGATCGTCTGGTCGGGAAAAGGCATGAAGAAAAAACTAAATGAATGAACGCCGACCACAATGAGAAGGTTTAAAACACTGAAAAACAATCTTTCGGCTTCTATACAGAAGCCACTTTTAAGTGGACAAGGGGTTCCGTACGGAAGCCTGAACGTCATTTTTTAGTGTTTTAAACCTTTTCATATTCGTCGGCGTTCATTCATTTTGGTTTTTCTTTGATACAACAGTTTATTTACCTTTATCCACGATACACCAAACAACAAAGTGTTGCGCTCTTCTCCAAAACTGATTTGCCTAAGATGTGTGCCATGCTGTTCCCTGATGATGTTCGTTCATTAATCCCGTTCTTCTTGCCCTTTCGCCATGTTCCTGCTCGTGCGAACGTGGTGGTGGTAGCGTGAGAACATCATGACCATACCTAACGCCCTCTCGCTGGCGCGGCTCTGCTCCAGCCCTGTCCTCGGCTACCTGGTGGTCACCGAAGGTTACACCTCAGCCCTAGTCCTCTTCGCTGCGGCGGGAGTCACCGACGTGGTGAGTGACCTGTCCCGGTGTGGTTACGGAGCTTTCTGGGCATCTTTGCAGTATTCCTGGCCTTTTTGAAAAGTTAGCATTCCTGTTTCTTTGTGGGAGCCAGTATGCATGCATTTTCTCTTGCCTAACCTGTGTCTGACTCTTTTTCCGTAATGTATAAGCACTAGAAGTCTCTTTATAAGTGTGGGCTAAACCTTCGTGAGCTGTCTTGCCTTTGATACCCGAGTCCCATAACAAAATTTATCAATAAAAATAAATGGTAAAGATATAATAAAAATGAATCAGTACAAGCAGATTGAAATGATAAGCCCGTAAAAATAAAGTAGGCATGTGTGAATAGTGAAATTTTGTCTCGAATCTAATCAAATAGTGGCCAAAAAATATCGCACATCGAATCAAATATCGAATACAAAAAATTTTAATGAAAATTGAAAGGAAGAAACAAATTAGATCTGCTCATGTCCTCGAGCACATAACGCGGCGAGTCACTGGTACAGAAAGATTACTAATGGTCATATGCGCAGATGTGTTGATTGAAGA